>CM060953.1:135947560-136047560 GCA_030765055.1 Mantis religiosa | reverse complement strand
TTCCTCTTAACCATGCTTTTAGGAAACCAGTTCTCTAATTCTTCAGCATACAAGCCGTGCGTTTCCAGATATGAGATCCTTTCCTGCCCTGTGCAACATATTAAGCTTTGTCGATGTATTTTGAATCACCCTGTATATAAGTGTGCCGGCTAAACAGCGTTGAGTAGAGGTTTCCTCCTACGTTGCGTGAGCACTGGGCTATTTGCTAAATAAATGAATCACACTAGTTTATTTTAAATGCGACCTCTATATTGTTCCAATTAATAAAGATATCTTAAGACGTGGCATTCAAACGTGTTATTTCCAGTCACATGGCAAGAAACACAAAAATGTTTAAAAATTATCACAGAATAGCAAACTCATAATTCTCTTCTTAAGTGAAACTGCAGATAATTAAACATTACTTGTTATCTCAAATGCAACATCTCTTAATTTCGGTGTGGCATTTTTCTCCTGGAATGAACGAAGCGTACAAACCATTACATCACAGAATAAGGCTGCAAACACGTAGCCCTTATCTGGTTTCTATTATACAACACCAATAACTACTAAATAAAAGTTAAAAGAAGCGTATTTATTTGCCCAGCCAATTTCAGCCAACTTTACTTCGCACCAAACGATAAAAATACCTGCGATAAAGTCTGTTTCTACGTCTTAAGCAGTTGAACTGGGAAGAGATTTGTGAAAAATGTACATGAATCAGTGTGAAAAGCAATAAAATGAACATAAAAATATAATTGGTAATGTATCAAGAGGAGTAATGGACTTAAATGGCAGGAAGTTGCTATTGAAACTTAAGAGGTTCTTTAAGACTAGAAAATGAAATAAAACATAATTGTGGTAAATTGGTATATATACTTCGGAAGAAAGTAATGGAATAGACAGAAAAGAGATGGAGAAAATGACGGACGACTCTGACAGGAGAAACTACCAATTTTTGGTGGGGATGAAATTTGGGTATATATTTTGGCGAAATGTAGACAGTGGAAAAATGTATTCCACAAAAGTTATGAATTTTCCTAGAACAAGACTGGTATCTCGGAAACTACTGCCTGACCAGAGAAACTGGCAAAACATAAGCAATTTCCTGACTAATGTGATATATCAGGTGAGTCACCTATCCCTATTTGTTTTTTAATTTATGCAACGTGCTAAGCGACATATGTGACTTACGCCCTTCTTGAATGTCTTCGAATGGGTGATCTGCAGAACAGTTTATAGGGGATTGGCAGATAGTCCAGTGCATAAGTATTGTATGGGGCAGAACGCAATCAATATAGATGTCGATTACAAAAACATCATACCTTTATACAGACAATGCAGTAGTAATTTTAGACGAGTTTACAAACTCTTATTCATTTCTTACATTCGCGCACACGTTTAAACACGTCCCTGAAGGAGTAACCTATCACATGAATCAGTTGACAATAACACTGGAACACAAAATGACAGACCTACACAGTGGGACCAATTGGATTTAAATCTTCAGCCAACGCGTGTTTTCGTTGTACAGCGATGTCAAAAAATACTAAGAATTACGTAGATTGTGTTCGCTTCTATCACATATTACGGCAGTTTTAGCTCATATAATATATGTAATGGCGGATCCAGCTTTTATTTTTGGTACGAAAACTACCAAAATGAGCTCAAAGCGCTGCATGAAGCTGTAGAAAGCATGTAAAGATTCGAGGTGGAGGTCTGAGGTCTGGAGTTACTTATTGGTATAGGAACCTGCCCGCTGATGATAAAGTTGGCTAAACGATATTATATAGGTTACTTCAGCACTCTGCCACTGCAAGTCTGATTAAATCCTTCGAGTTTAGCTGAAAATTTTTACTACCCTTCCGTTTACCCTCTTGGGGCCTATAGTCGGATATTGTGATAGAAATAGTACTTTCATAACATTGTACGTGTTTACAAAATACAATAGCCATATTTTCCACTGGTAGATAGTTATAAATTTGTAGTTCGTAGTAGATATTGTATTATGGTCGGTATTTTTCTTGATCCATTCAACCAAGTTTCAAACATTTCACAAATGCAAAGGGAAACATAAGGTTTAAACTATTAGTTTTAATGTCTTAGACAGGTTGCTAAAAATGAAGGCCAACTGCATAACATGGTTTACAAACCAGATACGGTACAGATTATAAGGGTCACAAATTTTAAAATGATCCTTCCGTAGTTTCCCTCTGAGGGGCAAGAGCTTCTCCTGCTTGCCGAGAGGAGTGAGCTCAGCGCGCAACTCTTATGTTAAGCTAATCACTGTAAATCCCTAATTATCGGATTGTCATTCTTGTGTCTTTGGCTCACAAGAGAACCAATACCAACAATAAATAAATTAGTAACTACAATACAGACAATAAAGACGGAGAATAGGAAAGAAACCAAAACAATGTGTCCTCGTTTCGAACCTAGCCTTTGCATCACCATACGTACTGCAACAACTAACACATTCGTCCAGCTGTCACCTATTCTATGGTACTCTTTGGGAAAGCACACGTTATCCTTGGTCCTCATTGAGGTATGTAAGTATTAATGCTGGGTGCGATAATACTGATTAGAAGGTCAGAGCAGCAATAACAACTTTTATGTTAAAAGGCTCTATGTTTTCACATTGGAATATAAACTGCGGTTTGCACAGATAAGAATAAACAGAGGCAGCTGACTCACCTGATATATAGTGGTTTGCCAAAAGATTGAACACAGAAAATATTAAGAAACCAAAATTAACTCTGAAAAAATACCAAACAGTGGTTGGTGAGCTCATGAATAAGGACACTATGGACAAAACCACACTAATATGCGATCCAAAATATCACACTGACATAAAAACTTCCGCTTCTTTCTCTTATGAAATACATAAATGTTTATTCACAGTAGCATGCACCGTTGTCCCCCATTTGATGTAATTGCCTCTACTGCATCTCTGTTGTTAATAGCAGTTTGCGTGCAAGCGTTCCCGTTAACAATACTTATCTCAGGCACTATTGTCTGGTTAGTGAATTACGTGCTTGTCGGAATCCAGTTGAATGTAAGGGTACAAGGAAGTTATGGCTGCGAGTATCGGACTATAGAAGCGCTTAATTGAAAACCTTTTACTGTAGAGAACGAGCGGTTCTTTTGGTGTCTTGCCTCATGATTTGTCCTCACAATGTTGCGTGGGAGACGTACCTCACTTGTTCTGAAAAATATATACCTTCAGGTTACAGATCTCCTTTTCTTAAGGAGCCCATACGAGCCTTTAAAGGACAACTGCTCTGGCTATCTTCAAGGGTTCCGGCAACACATTTCATTCACTAGTTCCTCCAGGTATGGTGATGGAGGCAGTTAATAACAGCTAGTATTTTTGTACAAAGGCAACACAAAGGTTGTGGTACTAACTTTTCTCAAATTCTTGTTCCTATTTCTGAGAACACTACTTTTCTAACCTAAGTTTCTGTGTAGCATTAAATTGCAGCCTGCTCATCGTACATCAGATTTCTGTTCGAACGTACTCAAAGAAAGTCCATTGGTGCTAGGACTACCAAGAGCTCCGAGCTCCAACGGAGTGCCTTATCAATAGAAAAGAAACTACATGCGAGAAATTTCGTGGCCATATTTTCATATACATCAATGTGAGATATTTTTTAAAACAAGGAAAGTTTAGAAATTTACAAAGAAAAATTGAGGTAAATAATAAAATAACATTTATTATATCTTCAATCTCTTAAATCTGCTTTTCTTTCCCTCTGACTTAATAGTTAACAAAGTGTTCAGAAAAATATTTATCAAGAGACTGATTCAAGCCGCTTTCCGATACATCGATTTCTTAGTGTATAACAAAATATTCATCTTAATTAGTTTTACTTCCTATGTTTAAATTGCTCAGTTTAAACTTTGATTTTGCCGATATCTCCTCAAGTACATTGTAGTTAATGGTAAAACAACCCGCTTTTTATTTATTTCACAGATTAATTTTACACATTTTATGTTAGAATTGTGGTTTTAATATTAAATAAGGATTTAAATAGTATATATTGACATTTTACAATGTTCAATAGAAGGAGTGAATAGATTTTACATAATTCCGACAACATCTTCTAATAAATATTATATGCAATGGTTTTTTAAATATATGTTGTAAGCATATTCTATGTCCAGATGGCTGACTTATTGTAAATACTTCACTGAATGTATAAAATACTATTATATTTCAATGTACCTATGTATATTAGTGTATAATATTTAAATTTTTTCTAGGTTTATAAAGTGAAGTCAGCTTTTATCTTCTTCACAAAAAAAGTTTGATTTTAATGTACCCAGTATATTTGCTGTAGCACCAAGTAACTTCGAAGCTTATACGTATTTCAGGCACAATTACTTTAGCCTTATTGGCAATGCTTAAGTAATAACAGCCATAAGGAACAAACATCTTATCATGGACTTTTTCACGTTCCGTTTATAGCCTGCAAATAATTGTGTTCCTGAGAGAGACAACCAAAGTGATTTATTTTGGGCTATGCATTGAGCCGACCGCTCCCTACTTTGCTGGCCAAGCGCTCTAACAGGGTGTCACTGTGTTTCCGTTTTAGGAGCTTGCTGGCGCTGGGGTGCTTGAGCCGAGCCTTGCTCACGAGTGACTCGGCACCCTTGATTTAGTTCGGCGTAAGTGGGTTCTTCGGCGGCAAGTAGTAAGTGGTGCTCTTCTTCCATGGTATAATTTTGTTATTTGTATAAATGTGCTTCTTGTTTCTGGCCTAGGGCCTGCCTAATATCCGAGGGACTAAAATCCTGATATGCGCTGCATGTCACGATGGTGTAAAATAAAAATAATACTTAGAACAGATCCGCAAACATTTAGTTAGACATTTCTGAAAGGAGCACGCCTTCACCTAGTGTTAGCCGTTGCCGCATACCTTTCTAATTTTCTCAATTGCTACCTCGTTGGCTACCTGTCTTCCTGTTTAATATGTTTAAGGTTTGCACCTTTCCCTCTGATGGGGATCAGTGCAGCATGTTGTGCTGAAGAATTGACAGCATATGTTGAAAATCTTGAAACCAGCCCTCGCCCCAAAACACCTTGATATTGTTCATGCAATTCGGCCTTTCGATATGATGTCTGTATTTCTCAAAGCCAGCAACGAAAAATTTGGTCTTTTGTTTCAATTTATAATTTCAATCTTTTAATTATATGCTTTTAACTTCATTTTCTTCTTGCATCTTCTTCTTATAATTCGTTGTTATCGATTCTAATCCACCGAAGAACACTTTACTCATTATTTCCTAATTAAAGCTGTTTGCTTCATAAAATACACCAAAATAGCAAGAGATTTCTGCAAGAAATATAAATCATTTTGAAAGATATGCTACTTCAATTTAAATTCGTGATTTTTGGTATTATTTCATAAAATTCTTTTGACAAATGTTACAGTTAAGGATGTTCTACAACATAAACAAAAAAATTCAAGAAACAGTAAAAGTTTAAGATTCTATGAGAATTAAAGTAATTGTGTGCATAATAAAATGCAATTATTACGAGCTACAGTTTTGAACGTCATTTATATTAATAGCAGACGCCCGATAACCTGTAATTCAGACTCACCTTGAACTCCACTTGTGCGAAGCAGTATATAGAAAACAGCTTACCTGTAAAGAAAAAAAACTGATCTTAATTGTTATATTACTTTTAATAAAGGAAAATCTCTCAGATAAGATATTATTACCAGGGCGCCGGGGTAGCGCGGTGGTTTCGTTCGCGGCTCCCGTTCTAAGGGTCCCGAGTTCGATTCCCGGCTCTGGGGTTGGCGATTTTAAGTCGGCCCTATCCACGCCTTCACCTCTGTCTAGCACACGTGAAGTATCCCCTATGCCCAACGTGGTTCGGAGTCCACGGTAAAAACTGTAGGTCCTCTCACCTCACCGCCATCTTCACTATCACCCTATCATCGGAGGTAATGGACACCGCCCTCTGGGTGCCTCCACCTGAGAAATGGGTCCGGTCATCACTTGGTGGGGTGAGGTTACCCCGAAGGCCAAGGTTGCCATGTGGGGAGTGTTAGTAACTAACTAACTAGATATTATTACCAAAAATTACTTTGCCCAATATTGCTGTGGAGCTTTAATTACTAATATCTTGGATATGACAGCAGTTATTTTATGTAACAACGGACATAGGCACAAAAAAAAAAAAAAAAAAAAAAAAAAAAAAAAAAAAAAAAACTTGGGGCTCATGAGCGTTCATTGCGGTCTTGCCACGGAATTTTTCATTAAATTCAGTCAGCACAACATACAAAGGAAAGAAGTAATGAAAAGGTTCATCCATAATGAAGCTATTGAATAATTTACAAAGAGAAAGAGAGAAAACAATTATAGTGCTCTTACTCTAGCTATCCCCAACTTTCTCTATAGCAATTGGCCTCCTTTGTCGACTCCTGGACAAAATTGATCGCATCTCTGTTTTAGATCACCTTGTGGCTTTGCATTCCGCCAAGGTTCATTCCTTAATTAAGATTCATAAAGTTTAGAGTGTAGGTTTAGTTAAACCAAAGGCATGACCCAAAATATTGAGAGCATATTGACGCGTCTGTAAGTAAATAAAGGGGAAAGCTTAGATGGGTACCAGCGAAAGAACTTAATGGCTTTTTCCTGTGTTTTCCATTCCGGCAGAAACATGCATATTTATTGCCCTTTAGCCTCAGTTCTTCTATCCGCTAACTCTAATACTACTTTGCAGCAGTGGAGCTACAAAAATCGTCATCTACTTTGGCTCTACTAATAGTAGCGGGAATTTGACCTATTGACTGTATCATTAGATTAAGGTGTGCAACTTATTGGCTAAAGAAGGAAGAATATGGGACTGTTTTTAAAATTATGGGAAAAGATGCAATACGAATAAAGAAGTGAAAAATTATTTATTAAAAGAATGGCAAGAAGAGTGGGATAATGCACATTCCAGACATTAAAGAGAGACTAAAATTGGAACATATATAACCAAGAAAATGATTTTTTTTCACTTTGTTACAGGAATGGCCCATATAATGTATATTTAAAAAGAATAGGGAAGCAGAACGCAGATTTATGTGAGCAATGTAAATGTTTAGATTCGCCTGAACATGTTATTTTTGAGTGCAATAAATATAGTGAACTAGTAGAAGAAGGTCGAAGGAAACTTCAAGAAAAATGTTTATGGAACATCTTAAAAGATGCAGAAGTTTATGTAAATTTAGAAAATATGTCTCAGATAACATCCATTAAATCGTTAGAGGAATATATGACCCGCGACAAAATACTTCAAGAAAGAAATGTAGGAACATTTCAATCTACGACAAAGGAATATTACTTAAGAAATCGTCGGAGGGAAATAGGACTAAGAGAAACTGAAGATACAGATTACCAGACTTGAAGACGTAATTTAAGACACACAACCGATAAATAGAAGACGCCAATTATGGATATCAGAAAGAATAGCAGAAACAAAAGACAGAAAGAGAATACCAGGAGAGAGAAGATATATATATATATATATATAGTATCAGAGCGGACAGACACAACTGATTATGCAGAAGCGGAGAGATGACTACCCGGATGCCTGGAACTGACGAACCAGCTCTATCTACTGATGCCAGCTCCTTGAGGAGATGGATACCAGTAAGAGGAAGCTTTGAATACCAGTTGCATAAGAGGAAATTTTAAAATTGTAGGAAACAGTTTTCTCGTAGCTTGTTATAACAATTAAAGCTGTAGTAGAAATGTAGATTTGATTTATATTGTTGGTGTAGAAGTAAAGTAGAAAAAAGACTGTTTTAGATAGATTAGATAGATTAGATTTGTAAGTTACTGGAATCCAGTAATCTGTAGGTTTAGTTAGTTTGTTAAGGTAGAAAGCAGATTATATCTGTAAAATTTGTAAATTGTTTTGTGTAATCTCATTTAGAAGTTGATAAAGTTAAAAATGAAGTTTGCATAATAAGGCAGCCCAGAAACCGGGCTATTCGATATGCAGATACATTTTTTTCTTATTTTATCCCCTAACTCTACCTCCAGTTTACGTTCACTGTTGTGATAACCCACAATATCCATCGGAATAGAAGATATTGTCCTCTACATTCCGTCATCAGGACTTTAGAAGAGGGTATCGTTTTCTCTTCTCGGTAGTGTGGGCATTTTCTTTCTCCGGTGCCATTAAACAACTTCTTGCACTTCCGCGCACCAGTTTTAACCAGTCCACTTCAGTATTTATGTAAACATTTCTAGTGTGCCTATTTCCCTCAAACCTTGCCGTAACCTCAATCCTCTCCGTGCACTACGGCTTGAAAAGTTCTACGGAACGAGAAAAACAAGTGAAGTAACGTAGATTCTGATTTAAAAATTCAATGTCATAGCATGGATTTGAACCAGGATCTCCCGTCCCGATCACCGTCCTCTCGATCGGCGGCCGTTCTCCTTTGGAATATATTGTTGATGTTAACTCGTATGCGTTGGGTTCCTTGTGGTTTGTATTTTAATTGTTAGATCACGCACACATGCACACTCTCATTCATACTTCCAGACTCTGGAGATGATAGGGGTGATTATCTTGGTTTGGAGAAAAATCCCCACCCCTAGCCGGGAATCAAAACAGAGACCCCTTGCAGAGCAGGCAGGTGCTCTACCGACTCAGCTACGGAGACAGCCTTTAACAGATTTTTTGAAAGCAGCCTGAATAAAACTAAATTCTACAACTGACTTGCATACGGGTGGCACAAAATGTCATACTTTGAAACTGTGTAATAAGTACGTTAATTGCAGTTTGACAACTTTTGAATTTTTTGACGATTATCCTTAGTTCGTGCATGGGTCAACAGAAGAAGGAAGTCAATATCACGAATGCGTGACTCCATCACTTCAGTTTAGTTAAATGGTGGACCGGGGCCGGTAGGCGCTAGAGCAGAAAAGTGAAAACTTCTTTTACGCGGAAACGAAGAGTGCAGCAGAGACGCAACGACGTTGACATTTTCGTGTTCATTTTCGTACGAGGCGTGCCCCTGCACATAAGCAGTGTATAGATTAACCACACAAATTTAAAATGACTGACTGACTGTGAGAATTGCTGTAACACGAAGTCCCAGGAAGTCCACGAGAGGAGCTTCGGCTGGATTGAGCATCTCACGTCGTTCTCTTCAAATAATATTGAAAATTACGGAGACAAGTTAATGTATGGGGTGCGATTTCCAGCCATGGAATCATTGGACTATCTTCAACTCCGCACTATACGGTCATGTTGCGGAACAACTTACTTCCTCAACTTCATGCAACAGGGTTACCAATGGAGACACAATGGTTCATGCAAGATGGAGCAAACGTTATTCTGGATTTACTGTACCAGCATTTCGGGCTCCGTGATGTCCTTTCTATATCCAGAACGTTTACAGGGTGGTTAAATATGGCCGCCACACAGCCTGGATATTAATCCCTGTGATTATTTCTTATGGAGACATTTTAAGGAAGCAGTCTACCGCAACAAACCACGCAGTCTAATGCAACTGAGAACGGCTTTCACAACATTTTTCCAGGGAATAACAGAAGATTTCTGTCGTAGAGTGGTAGGAAACGCCACAGTTCGTCTCGAAGAGCTTTTACGTCTACTAGGTGAACATACTGAACATGTACTGCACACTCACTCAGCATACACATTCTGATTATTAATATAAAAATTAAAAAGATTACCTTCTTTGTTTATTAAAAGTTATATGAACAATTATCAATGTATGGCATTTCGTGCGCCACCCTGTATTTTTGGTATAACACTCGGGGTTCTCATATACAAAGAGATAAACACCTTTTATGGCGACTTACTGTGCTGTAAGTACTTAAGTCCCAGGCTTCATACTAATTAAACCACTATGTTGTAGAGTTATTGATAGAAATTAATAGTTTTTCCACACTAGCCATGTGTAAACTATGGTTTGGATAGATAGAGTCAGACTGAAAAATGCAATGTCAAAGCATGCGGATCTCCTGTGGTTCAAACGTTCGGTTGCTCTTAACCATTGAGCTACTATGCCCAACATGCGGGCATGACTTAAATTCTCTAATTGACGTAGAGGGGTGAGGAAGCCCAATGGACCGTTGTTTTTAGCCTGAAATCATCTTTTGTTGAACAATACGCCGGCCGTAAAAGCTTTCGTTTATTAGTGGGCTATATCTAGTTTCAAATTTCAGAGGTATGCACAAGTAGGTATATCCTTGGTTATTTATTGCTTTCATGGAAGGCGCATGTTGCATTTTGTATTTTCGTTTGGTTTTCGTGGAATCGTATCTACCTCGGTAAACCAGAGAATTTATGTGCCCCGGTTATTCATAGCCTCGAAAACTAGCTGTTCTCAAGTCGCTGATTATGATCGCGGTACATCCTTCCGAAAATTAATTTCTTGAAAGTTGTTGATAAATGTCTGCTTCAAAATGGCAAAGCAGTCATTTAGTTACAAGTGAAAAGAGCAACATCGTGCAGTTTAGTTAACAATCTCTGCCTTCAGGGCAGAGAAGGCTTCTGCACAAAATGGCAACATGAAAAATGCAGTTCAGGGGAATTTGTATGTGTGCACAAACCTCATCCCACACAATGTTCATGTTCATTTGTTTATAAGTAGTAGGAGACCTTGTAAGTTGACTTCAACACGGTTTTACGCGAAAATAGAGTGTCCAAGACACCTTTTTAAAGTTGTCCTTAATGCCTGAGTTTAGGTCCAGGTACAGCAGAAGAATGCAGAATTGCCTGACAATACATGTAGTATGAAACTTTATTTCTTCTTGTTTGTAACTGTATATTTGGAAGGTTGGTAACATATCCAGATTCTTTTGATAAAACGGTTTCTTTTTGCAAGTTGACCATAAAGATGTCTGTAGAGAGCATGTCCTCCGGCTTTCTATCGCATACATTAGTTAAAAACACCAGTTGCTCAATGAGATTACCATCTACGTGCACTTGTGCTTGTCAATTAGGGATACCACAGCAACTGGCTCTACCATAAATGTTGGCATCACTGAATCTGATACTTGACGTTTCTCCTGCCAGCGCCATTTGTAAAGTACTTATGTTTTATTCTATCAAGATGCATAATCAGATTTTGTAATACCGACAAATAAATAGTTCTAAATACATTAAAGCAAAAGAGTAGCGTTCCTGAAAAATTAGTGTTCCAAATTTTAGATACGTTCGCTTAACGCACTTGTAGTGATGAAGAAACCACAAATATGAGTTACGTATAAGTACAGTATGTTTATACAGGAGACTGATGGTCATTTATGGACATGTTATAATCTTGACTGAAATTGTGTTGATACATGTTTAGCCTCGGTGAAATAGGATCTAAATTAAGAATAGGGGTAGAGTTGGTTAAGTAACGTGCGTACATCCCCAGAAGGAATAGATGAAATGAAGGATCCACAGGAGAACTATGAACTGCAGAAACGGATAACGTAAACCTCAGATATACGTAAAGTTCCCTACCATAAGAACTGGCTTGACTAACCGGCTGGGAGGCACTCGCGGCGTCCTGCCCAAACCACCGGATGATGCTCAGAGTCTCCCCTCCAGGAAAACAGGAGAAAGCTCTACCCGCATGTGGAGGCTCAGAGAACCACACTCTGGCGAACTCAGGTGCAATCCTCTGGTCCATCTGCCCGCCATCAACCAACATATAGCCCCGGAGTCGTTTCGTAACATCAAATAGGAAGACAAAATGAAAATAAATTGAAGAGAGGAGACAATTTATGTAAGACACACCACTCCAGCATTAGCCTTACCGATCAAAGAAATATCACGGAAAAATCGGCCAGAATGAGAGAACCCTGGATAATCTAAATGCAAGCCTCAAGCGTTGCCACGGGATCAACTCGCTCCGTATAATACGAGCAAATATCGGCGGAATAGATCCAAAGATGATGTTTAAGCCAAAATGTTAGATATTTCCGTAAGCACAAGAGACTGCAAATCAAAATAGTACAGACACCATTAAAGCACTTGGGAGGAAAGGAGATGATATAACTATTACCCAAACTAATGGGTCAGTTCTCCTTCAAACAACAGATATGAATGATCCACATCTTAAAACCATATTCAACTTCCTTACTTATAATTTAATGTAGGTAGAGGATCACCCCGAAGCTTAAAATTAAGATTATACGAAAAATATATATTAAAATAATAAAAGATCATAACTAAAATTAAAATTAGGATGAATCCGCCAATTTTGACTTATTTTTGAACATGCCAAGTGATAGGTAATTTTAGAAAAATTCGCCTATCATAAATTATTCATTACACAAAAAATTAATACTAATTTTCGGAAAAAATGTGTTAAAGGGTTTAAACTAAAATACAAACTTTCAATTTATTTATTCAACTAATTAAAGGGATCCCTTTAATTTTATGTAAATTAAGCCATATGCATTATAAGGTAATTTTTATAATGTTATATAGCTATCAACCCATACGATAAGAAGACCGCATTAAAATTACTCACAGACTTACTACTTCATATCAAATAAGTATTTTTGTTTGCGTAGCATTAACCATTTCCAAATGTTCATCGTGCTGTTAATGTTGCCGCAGAAAATCACAGCATAGATAAAATATCTTGCGTAAATGTTCCTAATGAGTTCTGACAAATAAAATTGCTTATTACACAAAATGGTTGTGTTTCTTCTTATATATTGCATATGTAACCAAGTCAATTTTACTCATTTTGAACTTATTCAAACTCAAAAGTCTGCAATGACATAACGTGAATAAAAGAATCACTTTTTGTAGGAATATTTAGTATAAGAAATCACACAACAATGCAAACGGCAACATTAATGTGACTCATGGCGTATTTTATAATTACACACTTGCTATACTATTGTTAATTATATCTGATTAATGCTACATTTTCATATATTGGTATGTATTTTGAAATGTGTCAGTATTTACTTAAATATTGACATGTGCCCTTCAGCAGGTATAAACGGTACAAGAACAAGAATATAATATTTCTTCCGCACAGTGTTGACAATTACAAACGTAAGATAATATTTTCGCGAAAACTTTAAAAGAGCATTTCTGAAAGAATTTTACAGTGAACCTGTCGTGCCAGCATTTCACAATTTCCATTTAATTTACTTAGCATTAAATGGACATTATAAGGGCATGTTCTTCCTTCTCATGGCAGATTAAAACTTGAAAAAATATTGACACAAATTCTAAGTTTTACATCATTTTGTTCTTCGTGCATTTCTTTCACAACAGAGTCTTTCTCCTTTCATGACCATTTTGATTCTACTCCCAAGTTGTTTTGCTTGCACGTCATGCCAACGAATGTCCCAAGTCAGAGATGTCTCTGTCTACAGACCATACAACGTGTCGACGACTGTCCGTTAAGTACATAACAATAAATTAAACTCCCCCCACCTCTCAAATCTAGTCTTTTGTGTGTGGCACACGACAACACAGAACACGTTTTGGATGGTGTGGGAGTCAGACTGTGGCTCAGTGGCATCTCTGCTACTAGCTCTGCGAGCTTGTTGGATGTAACATTATATGAAACATTGCTATAATTTTATAACAATTATCATCATCCTGCCAGATGTTAGGCCTCTCAAAGAAGGCTTTTCTCTCCACCTCTATCTTGGACTTCCCAAACTTATTTTGTGGACGGTATATTTAGGAGTCTTTTATGGAACCTACTTAAAGGCAGTGGATATTCTCCATTAATGCAGTGAATGAATCTACTGCGTGTGTTTTATAGTAATAAAATAACTAGCATTCATTCAAAATTGAAATAACAGATATTAAATGGCAGGCAAATCAAGAATAACCTACAAACTGTGAGAGAAAATAATGAATTCGTACAAACTGCACTTACAAGGCTGAATTGCGGATGATTACTTAAAGGTTCCTCTAACAGAGTAGGTGAGATACAGGGGTATTCCCATCATACAGTTTACTGTCATCCTAATAGGAATCCGCGAGATACTCATGAATTCATGCACCGCGTCTCAATACTTTCAAGATGCAAAAGTGTGTCTGTGGAATGCGGTTGATTTTTTCCATTGAATATCAAAGTATGTGTTATATCTAGTGTATTTAATGCATTTTTCTATCACGTTAATTCTATATAAGATGGAGTAAGTTAAAAAGAAGGAGGAAAGGATAAAATACGAAGAACAATGTGAAGAACTTTACATATATTTAAGCTTTGAGGCGATACTAGCCCGTTAGGAACCTGGTTGAGTCCTCCCATCACTCAACACCTCATAGTGTAAGGAAGGTTAAGGGTGAGGGTTATGGACGGGGGAGGTTTCTGGACAGGTCGGGGTTTTCCTCGGGGTTCGCTCTGCATGGACTCACTTCTCTGTTCGTGACCAAGGGGAACAGTTACAAACCATGGGAGAAATGGACGAGAACCTGCTAGAACCTGGGCTAGGAGCGCGAACCAGCGTGAGGGATATTAACGTGAACTGGATATTCTTCATTTCGGCGTCAGGGTATACTGCGAATCCGCAAGTCACACGGTGATCGACACTGGTCCGCTGCAGCAGAGCAGCTGCGACGCCACCCGAATGCCGAGAAACAGCAGTAACAGTGCCTAAAGACCCCACGCGTCACACCTCACAGGTCCATCGCCAAAGCTTCCTATCCGGAAAACACTAGATTAATATGTAAATGAAAGTCGGAAAGTCGTGGAAAGGCAATTAACTAAACTAGCATTCGCCGACTAACTAAGTAAGACCGAGGGAAAACCTTTGGTCAGATTGGTAGGCTATCTGGGATTGAACTCGGTACCTCCCAAAGGCGAGTCGTGAAATTTGCGGCGTGCCCATCGTTCCGTTTCGAGTTTTGAGTGACAGTTTCCTCTCGTGATCATACAAACAGCATAAAACTTTAAAGTCATCACAGAGTCACATGATTTTCAAAAACCTATCGCTATAGCCAACAGTATCCGTCTTACACGAGTACCTATCTGTAAATGTGAAATAATGTTAATCTCGGTTAAAAATAACGCGAAAGAATAAAGTGATAAAAGAATAATTTGTAGACACATTATATTATTTTAATCTACATGAGAGGTCTCTCTTTATAACACTTCAATTCAAACTAAATAACGTCGTTTTGTGTACTTTCAAATATCTTATAAACACGCGCTCGAATTAAGAAGTATTTACCACCAAACTTTTTTTCAAATCTATCACGAAAGTCAACTATATTGCGTACAGAAGTTCCTTTTGTTAATCTAAGACTTTGAATACTGGTGTCTGGTAGAGAAGAGTAGAAATATAAATAAAATAAGCAAAATAGGTGAACTGATCGTCTAAGATACAGAAATAACAAAATAGACCATGGGTGTAGAAGTGTATATGGAAGAAATGGTATTTCGGATCTAAGATTTTCGACACACAGCGTATAAGTAAGAGCAAAATAGTAATGTTTAATTATTATGTAATGCATTTCCAACATATTATGTTTATACATAAGTGTTAACTAAAACTTTTCAAAAGCATTCAAATAAGAATGACATTTTTAATTATTTAATATTTATTTTCCAAGAGCGATAGAGTAAACAGTTGAATGTCTGTGCTTCTTAAGTTCTTGGTGCTTACAAACAGAACTACCACACTGTAAAACATTCATAAAAGTAGAAACAATTTCTGTAAAGTCTTCTATTGTTGTAGGTTTTCTTCTTGCGAAAATAAAATGAACTCAGTGTTTGCTCTTATCAGATTAATTTACTCTAAATAAATTACTAACATTTCTTTTAGAGGAACATAAGTAAGACATTTATTCTTTCGTTTTTTCTTTTCTTTATTTCGTTTGGTTTGTTTCTTACCTTTCAGATAACAGTACATTTTGATTTGGTAAGGATATGGAAAATTCTCTATGAGGAATAAAAAGTTGTAAGCTGCAGTTATACTAAGAAAGGATGTACTCAATATGACGAAGAAAAATATAGTTCCCAATGCATCTACTTTTGAATGCAGCGCCACTACGTATACAAGTTCATTCATAACCTTTGAGATATCCCTGCAATTTGTTATTATATTTCACATAAATTACCTTTATTTTGATGCTACAGCCAATAATATATACTTCAGTCACATATTTTTGTATTATTATTATTTTTTATTCAAATGCTATAGGATAATGTATGACAGATTTGTAAAATGTTTAGGCATTTGTTAATCAGTAAGAGGCGTGCATATTTTTAGTTGTTCAATTATGGCGATGGAAACTTGATTTATTTGCTAAAACCTATCAGATAGGAGAGAACTTCTGTATGTCCTACGTACTTGAATATTTTACAAATTTTACTGGAAATACTGAAGTCATCTTATTACTGAATAAACCACACATGTAGGGCATAAAATTTATGTTTCAAAATAATCACATAATGTACGAATAGAGCCAAACTGAAAAATTCTATGCCAGAGCTGGGATTTGAAACACGGATCTCCCGCTTTCCGTGCGGTTGCTCTAAACCACTGAGCTACTATGGCCAACATGCCGACATGACATTAAATTCTCAAACTGACTCCTATGTTTCCCAGGAAACCACTAGGGGTTCTCATGTTCTATGAGACACACAACTTCTTGTAGCGACTTACTATACTGTAAGTACTTAAGTCCCAGGCTTCATAGTTAGACCACTATGTTTTACTTTTAGGTAAATAAATGGAAATAATCATTTCTTCCACACCAGCCGTGTATAGACTACGGTTTGTAAAAATAGAGCCAGACTGAAAGAGTCGACACAAAAAGGTGTGTGTCTCATAGCATATGAGAACCTCTAATGCTCTACCTGGAAGCACACGAGTCAGTTGGAGTATTTAATGTCCTGTCGGCATATTGGCCATAGTACCTCAGTGGCTTAGAGCAACCGACAGAGAGCGGGAGATCCGTTGTTCAAATCCCGGCTATGGAATTGATTTTTCAGTCTGGCTCTATTCATACAAACCTTAGCTCATACAAGGCTAGTTTGGAAGAAATGATTATTTCCAATCACATTATAAATTCTAAAAAGATTTGTTAAAATTAAGTACACGGAATATCGAATTAATTTTACAATGCCTTAGTTATACAACAACTATCCTCAAACTGTACACTCAAAAACAGTGACTGAAGAACTTAGAAACGTAGTGATGGCCATATGTATCTAATGAAAAGACAGGTCGTATGCGGCATAATCATATGTCCTAATTTTTTTAAGTATAATAAGTTTAAAAATAAAGTGAAATAGCTCATTACCATACTAAATTCAGCAACACAGTTTTTCTATATTTTGAAGTCACGTCAAGCACACGCATGTGGACCAGTTGTTTTCTCCTTAGTAACAGTTCATTACTTTAACGCAAATGAAATCAAGTTCGTTAAAGTTGTATATTTTATAGCCCAGGTAGGTTTTCTATATCCGAGCTGATTTCTTGTGTAGAAGAGTTGGGACTGAAATAAGGATATCATTAATTTGCCACTGGACAAAACGGCAACCCCACCCTAATGAAATAACACCTGTATGCCTGCAAGCGAACGTGATGAGAAGAAGAAGAGGAATAAAGGTTGTAGTGTGCATGACATTGGAAACATAAATTACTGTTAGCGCTTTCAAATGTGAAAACCCAATATACAGCCTTTGGAAATATATGTGAAAAAGAACTCAATTCATTATTTAAGTTGAAGGATTCTCATGATGTAGATAAAATCAAAATGCTCGTATTAGATATTTACGGCAGGCTGTGCACTTAAAGTAAACTAAAGATGACATTTTGAGGAAGACTTCCAAACGTATATTCATTATAATTAATCATTACAAGATTATAGTTTACATTTAATATTACCATAGGAATAATTCCTTTTGAGTTTTAAAAAATAATTGTTTGAAAAGTATTATTTGGCATAAGTTAATATTAGAAGTGAATTTATAGAGATACTGAGATTATTTCATATTTTAGATGGAAAAAAGCTGTAGGAGTATGATAAAGAATCGCTGATGCTCTTTGTATGTGTGTGTGTGACATGTATAAAAATTAGTACATAGTAGTGGAAATGACAGTGTAAATAATGTGCAGAACAGTGTAAATAATGTGCAGAACAGTGTAAATAGTGTGCAGGATAGTGTAGTTACTGTTTTGATGCATAATTTTAGAAAAATTGATTTTTCTCCACTTAACATTTTTTAATACAATATCTGCTCCCACTGCTTTAGTTTTAGAGCTATGGCTCCATTTATGGGTCTAAACGTCAGTCTCTGGCTATAAGATTAAAGACTTGGTTTGGCCGTAACAAAATTTTAAATCCCAAAAATTACTAAACAATTAAATTCAATGTATTACATAATTTAAAAAGTTGCTAAAATTAATGCATTTTTCTTCTACACAGAGACTGAAGTTATTTATACAGTTATTAGGGATGCAAAAATAACAGAGTTATTCCACTAGCATGGTTATTGATGCACATGCATTAACTTAAACATTGCCATGAACTTTAATTAAAATAAAAAAATTAATTCCTTCAAACCTAATGATCAGAAATTACTAAACTTTGGTGTGGTATTTTATAATATAAAACCCATTAGGCATGCAGAGTTTGAAGTTTGTAGGTATAGTAATATAGAAAATAGAAATTTCAGCCCCAGTGTCCCTAAGTATGCGCGCAGAAAATGTTCAAGATTTTGCAAACCTTTAATACAGCTATGCCGGTTATTTATATCCTTGGTACACTTTTACGAATAAATATTCCAGGTGAAGATAAAAAAGAAACAAACCATATTTTCAAAAATGCAACACGTATGTGACAAATCAAGTTACGTGTGTCTTTCAGTCTACACATTATGAACATTCAAAAATAGTTTCCGAATGACTATTATTATTAGTATATATAAATATTCATAGTAATAAACAGGCTACGGTACCAAAATGGCAAACTTCAGGTTTGTTTCGAATGAATTTCATGTTGGACCAAAAGAAGAAGAGAAGAAAACCATTGAAATTAACCTCAGACATCAACGGGCCAATACAGATGTTTGTTTACATGTGTGTGAGTAGCGTTAGGAAATGGATGAAACATTGCAAAAATAGGAACTTGAGTATCCAAAAATCAGCGTCGTGGTGCTCCCTGTGGAACTGCCTCCATGGAATGCAATAAGAAAAGGGCTGAAGAATACATTAGAGAAAATAGCGTGTCACAGCAACACTAGCAGTATGATATAGTACAATGCAGGAAATAGTTAATTGGAAGCTTGGGTTATCAAAACATTTTGTACTGGTATGGTCCCATCATTAATGACCGAAGACTACAAACTTCAGAGAAGAGGTATCACTCAAAACTGTTTTCATAGATTTCAAAGTATAGGTGACTTTTTATATAGTGTACGTAACAGGCCATGGAAGCTGGTTCCATCATTTGGGTAAAATTAATCAATTGGATTACCTATAAAAGAAGAAAGCGAAGATGGTACAATTGCCTATGAAATTGAGGTAGGTTTCTCTGGCATGTTCAAGCTTACAATCTCGTTGATTTTCTGGAGCCTGGGCAAGCCACAAGTGCTCGTACTACCCGCTATATCCTGCTCCATCCTGCTTTGTACGATAAACACCCCGAAAAGATCAATACTGCAGCATATCCTAACACTTTTCTTATCACTATGGAGAAGATCAGGACATTTGGGTTCGAAACCCATCAACAGTCCCTCTACAGCCTCGACTTGGTACCCTGCGGTTACTATTTTCTCGTCTTTGTTAAGGAGCGAGGCGGTGGAAGAAAGCAGTGCAGTTGGAGCAGAGCCCTGAGGTAAGATTAATTAATATCTTGCAGAAGAATGAGAAAATTGAGGCAAAGAAATGGAGATATATTGAAAAGTACAAGAAAATTATAGAGAATAAGATGCTGTACTTCGTTTCTGTTTAAAAAACTGAGTATTAATATTTAAAAAAATAATTACTCACGACATTTAGTACGACCCCTGTGTATTAAGAATTGAGAGGATTTCATGGGATACCCTCAGAAAATTGAAAATATACATTTCATTTACTTGTATAGAGTATTATGTAATTTTAATCACAAACATTAAAACTACTTTAGGGAAAGCAAAAATAGCGATTCAGTTTCACACAAAGGCTCGTTTTAAGTGGAAATGTTTTTACACATTTTCTCTTTGCATTCTTAAGATTTGCAAGGCCTGCTTTTGAAGTTTTACATTTTTCAAACTTTAATTTTATCAAAATCGTTCAGTCAAACCATATATATAAATTACAAACACATATCGCTACTTCTGAAGAAAGCAATCATTTTAATTTAAGGTATATCAATACAAAACTGTCAATGAAATCTCAGTATCCCATTTCATGATTGAAGCAATATTTTTCTCGCTTAAGAGTTTAGCGGTAGTGATGCGATAGTAATCCATGACATAATAAAACTTGTCTCCTCATTTATTATTTGGGGTAAATAATTGACAGGAGTAAATACGAGGGCTGTTCAATAAAGAATGATCACATTTTTTGTTGTTGTTGAAAACTTACCTTTACACATCCTCACAATTTTGATGGTCTTTCTCAAATAGTCTCCCCTGAATCCAATTCACTTTTTCCAGCGTTTCTGTCAATAATCAAAGACATGCTGGAAACAATTTTTGAGAGATCCTTCAAAATCGCCTCCACAGCCTTCACCACTGCTTCCAATGATGGATAATGCCTCCCACGAAGGCGTTTCTTCAAGTTAGGGAATAGATGAAAGTTAACATGGGGCTAAATCCGGACTATAGGGAGGGTGAGAGATGCACTTTACGTTGATTTTTGCAAGATATTCAGCAACAACTTTGGCAATATGCGGCCGCGCATTATCGTGGTGCAGCATTCAGCCTGCTTCACGGAAATGTGGTCTTTTGAGCCTGATATGAACTTGCAATGTTTTCAGGATATCCCTGTAGTATTGTCCAGTTACTGATGTGTGTACAGGTACAACATGCTGATAAACCATCCCATGAATATCAAAGAATGAGATGACCATAACTTTCCCAGCAGAAGCAACCAGTTTTGCTTTTTGGGGGTTGGTGATGAAGGAGATTTCCACACTTAGTTTTGCTGTTTACTGTCAGGATCAAAATGATGTAGCCAAGTTTCATCAGCATTGATTACGTTTGATAGAAACTCCGGATCTTCCTCTAACATCAAATTTAACTGAATGTTAATCCCAAGGCAGCGGTAGGCGATACTGAAAATGTCTGAATTTGCCTGGTTGTCACTGGCGGGAACCAGGAATAACGACAATGAATATACTACGGCATGTTTGTTTCATATTAAGCCTACAGAATATAACTAATAATATTGAATTTTAGTGCGAAAAGTTATGTCCGTAAAAAAATTATGATCATTCTTTATTGAACAGCCGTCGTATATGGTGGCATACAATGAAGCCCGAAATCCCATTTTCTAATCTACACTCATACACACACTTTTTGATAAAAGTACTTTTGAAATCAGGAAACTTGTTTTAAGTCCAATATCCGGATCGAATTTCTGGCTAAAAGTAATAATTTTCCATCTTGCTATAAGTAAACCGAGCGGGATGGCTTAAGTGGTTTCGTCTGTAGCCCTCAATCGGGAGCTCCAGGTTCGATTCCCGTGGCACGCCTACCTAACCCATAAGTTTTAGGGTTTTTTTCGGGTCGCCAGGGGTATGATGGGTAGGTGAATTACATTCCCCGAATTTCCTGTTCCTCCATTCCATCTCCCTTATCATTTCACACCATCCCTCATCTGCTGGTCTCTTTCAGGGTAGAAGTGTAGGTAGGAGTCTCGGCGCTGCATGCAAGATGATATGCTCCTGGTAAACATCTCCTCCTCCGGTAGGACGGTCTATGGTCTTATGGCCGGCTGGTAGGCCGTTTCAGTATCACGGTCGTAATAGGCCAGCTGTACTGGCCTGCCGTAAGGTTCAATCTGGTAATAAGTAAGAGCTCTGTCGTGACTCCTTGGGTCCGCACCCTCTGTCTCCTCTCGCCTCATCGTTCCTCCCGGGGATGCCCCAGTTGAGAGCATAGATGTAATAGTACCAAATCCTCTCCTTATGACTGTATGCTATCCTACTATAAGCAAATAACAAAAAATAAGAACTAGATATTCTCCTTAATTAATTCTCCAAACAGAAACTGTAAACCCTAGTGTAGCTGTTCAGAATTGTACGTACAATGATAATATTCCATATAAATAAATGTAAGTTATTACCATCTGTATTTTTTGCAAGGTTTTAACATAACGTAACGCAGCCCTAATCAACGTAACCAAAACATATTTTCACGGAAGAATTAAAATTCTACAACTCGTGTTCGGGTAAGATTTATGTTGGCACAATAATTATGTGATGTCCTTCAGTTGGCTCATTCATAAAACGTGCCGGAGCGCAGTTCAGGGTCGAGCGTGAACTCTCAATCACGCCTGGTCATAATTTTAATTGAACTAAGGAAAAGTGCACGCTGCTCTAATATATATCCCGCGAGGACCCTCGTGATCAATAGGTATTGACTTACACTCAAAATTTCTTTTGCTTTAAGGGCAATTAGTCAAAAAGGCCGGTAGCGCACACTGCAACAGGGTCTAGCCTACTCAGCGCGTAATTTCACAGCCTTTCAATCAGAAATCTCAATTACTGAACCCCAGTGCAACAGCGTCACATCTCCACTTAACGATACCTATGTTTATGACATCGGGTGTGCTTAAGATGCATATAAAGCCCCTAGTATCTATATCTTCACCAAGAAAGAAACATTTATATCCTAATACTTATCACTCTTTATTTCCGAATTATTGCATGTTGACTGTAATGAATTATACATAATTACAAACTTTGTGAAAAGTGTTTATCAATATTTAATATTATCTATATTATTGACCTAATCTAAGGGTTAACAATCTATAACATAATGCTTAGCAAGTCTCCCAAATACAAAAAATATTGCAATCGAGATCCATTACTATTTTTCTACAGTAGAACTGAAACAACTTATAATCCAAATTATTATATTGTTTATGAAACGCATACTCTGTTGGTAAAAGCTTTTCGTTCTATTAAGGATACTGGGAGTCTATATGTTTCAAAAATTCCATTTTTTCTTTTTAATGTTAAAAATTATATAATTCTTCTGCTTTAAAATTTTATATATATATATATATATATATATATCTATATATCTATATATCTATATATATATATATATATATATATATATATATATATATATATATAACATAGGTTGTCAGCTGGTATTAAGGACCTTTAATTCGTAAATTTAAACATGGCGGCGTAATGATACGCCCACTTCCTGAGAATGGTGCTTAGTCTTTGAGCGTGATTTCCCAAAACTTTGATTTTTCATATTAAAGGTGCATGTTTCTAAAAAACTATAAACAATATTGACACAAAATTTGTAGTGGTTATTTCTCAATGTTCCTTGAACACATTCGGCTAACATTTATGTTCATGTGATTTATAAAAAGGATGAAAACAAATACTCAGTCCTTGAAAATATTACCTTTTTTTTACTCAAAACGAATTAATTTTTCATGTGCATAGTATAAACTATATGTGATTTTTATTTAACCGATTCTATAAAATGGTATCTCAGGTTATTTAGGATAAAACTTGGTGCATGTAGCTTTAAATTCCTACAAGTACAGTGCACCTGAAATATAGAGTGCAATATTTTTTAAGGACACACGGTGAGATTTATGTCCCTTTTGCATGGACCTATGTGAACGTAATTTAAATATTATACAGTAGTTAAATGAACACATCCTTATACAGTAATGATACCGAATTTCAATTTCTTATAATGTTTAGTTTTCTATATATTCAAATTTTAATATTGGTAAAAATTAGCCTTGTCTGGGTAAAAATAGTCTCCCAGTCCCTTAACTCCTTTTCATTAATGAGTTGTAAAGTAAATTCAAAATACTGTAGCATCTTCAGGAAAGTTAATGTTACAGACATATCATTCTTTGCTTAAATTCACTATATACCAGGTGAGTCAGCTGCCCCTACTTATCCTAATCTATGTAACCCACAGTTTATAGTCCAATGTGAATAAGAGGGCTGTTCAATAAAGAATGATCATAATTTTTTACGGTCATAATTTCTCGCACTAAAATTCAATCTTATTATATTCTGTTAGCTTAATGTGAAGCAAACACACCGTAGTAGTTTCATTGTTGGTACTCCTGGTTCCCGCCTGTGAGAACTAGGCAAATTCAAACTTGTTCAGTATCGCCTACCGCTGCAATGGTGTAACATGCAGTCAAAATTGATGTTAGAGGAAGATCTGGAGTTTCTATCAGATGTAATCACTGCTGATGAAACTTGGCTATATCATTTTGATCCTGAGAGCAAACAGCAAAGCTCATTGTGGAAATCTCCTTCATCACCAACCCTCCAAAGAAGCAAAAGTGGTTGGTTCTGCTGGGAAAGTTAGTCACTCATTCTTTGATATTCATGGAATGGTTAGTCAGCATGTTGTACCTGGACAAACATCAGTAACTGAACAATACTACAAGGATGTCCGGAAAACATTGCAAGTCCATATCAGACGCAAAAGACCACATTTCCATGAAGCAGGCTGGATGCTGCACCACGAATGTGCGGCCGCATATTGCCAATGTTGTTGCTGAATATCTTGCAAAAATCAACGTGATGTGCATCCCTCACCATCCCTATAGTGCGGATTAAGCCCCATGTAACTCTTTTCTATTCCCTAGCTTAGAGAAACGCCTTCGTGGGAGGCATTATTCATCATTAGAAGCAGTGGTAAAGGCTGCGGAGGCAATTTTAAGGATCTCTGAAAAAATGGTTTCCAGCATGTCTTTGAAGACTGGCAGAAACGCTGGGACAAGTGCATCGTATTCAGGGGAGACTATTTTAAGAAGGACCATCAAAATTATGAGGATGAGTAAAGGTACGTTGTCAAAAAAAAAAATCGTGATCATTCTTTATTGAACAGCCCTCGTACCCTTTCAGCACAAAAGCCGTTATTGCTGCTCTGCCTAGCAACAGCCGTGAGCGAAGACCAAGAAGCTGTGAAAACCTTAAATAAACGACGATTTTTCACACATTTAATACTAATAAGATCATGCTTTCCCAAAAAGCGACATAGAACTGGCGGCAGCTGGTCGAGTGGTTTAGTTCCTGGAATATGGTGATGCAAAGGTTAGGTTTGAAATGTCATCACATTGCTTTGGTTTTCTTCTATCTCCTTGTCTTTATTGATTCTATTTTAGTTATTAATTTATTTATTGTTCCTATTGGTACTTCTGTTGTTCTCGGTTGTTTTCTCTTCTCTTCTATTACTATGATTTATGACAAAAGCGAGACAATTCCGCCTAATTTTTTGCATTTTTTGACAAGGCTGTACAACGAAAATACGTGTTGGCTAAAGATTTAAATCCTATTGCTCCCACTGTGTAGATACGTCATTTTGTGTTTCAATGTTGTTGTCAACTGATGCATGTGACAGCTTGTTTCTTCAGTGGTGTGTTTAAAGGTATATGTGAATGTACATTAATGTATAAAGGTTTAGGAAAATCGTCTAAAATTGCTACTGCTCTCTATGTCTGGGTATGATGTTTTTGGAATCCGCGTATATAGTGATTGCTTTCTGCCTCAAACAAGACTTATGCACTGAGTTATCTATCCCTTCTATATAATATGCTCTGCAGATCATCCAATAGAACGCATTCAACAAAGGCATGTCACATGTGTCGCTTAGCACGTTGCATAAATTATAAAATAAATAGGGGCAAGTGACTCATCTGGTGTAGTGAGAAAATATCTGGCCAGCAGAGGCCGATGGAAAAGGATTGAAAGCAAGAATGTATTTTCTTGCTTTATTAAGTTATTTTGTATTATTTTTACTATCTTTTTGCCTTTATAATGTCATATAATGGTATATGGCACTCCAATTGTAGAACGTTTTCCCATTCCATGCATTTTACGTGCGTTGATGTTACGTTAACCTGGTAGCTTTTACTCACCCAATTTTCTATAACTGTCGTCAAGATCAAATGTCTTTGATTACAGCTACCACGTGACACCTTATGAGCGATCATTCGTTTAGCGAGCAGCATGACAGCATTTCTCAGCCCTTAGGCCTAACGGCTGCTAACGAAACTTTGATTAATCCCCATACCACAATTATAAATATGGAAAATAATGATACAATCCTTAACATTTTCTGTAATTATAACACTGATCTCATAATTGATGCTCAATTTAATTTTCCTTTTCAATAATTGCCAAATCGAATAAGCATGGCAATACTCTCATGTATGTGTCCTAGTTAATATTCATTGACTTATGTGTTAACGCACATTCTCTTGAAAAACACCCTGTGATTAAAGCAATGGAGCTAAACTCAACATTTTACCAGCGTTGATTCTGTTAGGGGTTTTCAGTTCTATAAATGGGTCCATTTCATAATATGAAACTTGGATTTGGTTTAAAATATGACTTCTCGTACACAAAGTTTGCTAGAAGCTGTAAAAGAGATGCACCAACATGAGCGAGTTTTTACGTTTCGACCTTGGCATTATAAAGTTACATTTATAATAACATTCGAATTTTTGCTTGGAAATTTATAACTATAGGATGCACTCTGGATGCATCCTAATCAATAAACTTCCGAGAAAAAAGCTTGTCCTCTGAAAACTCAAGTTCCAGACACCAAATACCTGAGTCACAGCAGCGGCTGTGTATTTCGACATGATATTGAGCATTTGCAAGGGTCATGTTGTCAAGCAAGTGCGGTTCAAAACAAACATTACACCGCATTGTGTGGTAGTAAATTCTAGTTCCCCAAGCGGATATAACAAGAAGAAAGAAGCCCTTAACGTGTTCCAGTCCGTTACACGTTGACGTTATAAATCAGTCGACAGTGATTTCTTGTCACATAAGTTGTCGCTGAAGCTTTCTTGTATAGCAGTGCCCTTTGGAGGCTTCCCAGTAATTCACGCTGGAGAGTCGTAAAACTCACCCTTCTGTACGGCGACACCGTACCGCGTGGTATATGAAATGTTTTGCGCTTCCTTACAAAGGATTCTTAACGAACGCGATTATAAAGTATTATAGCTGTATGAGGTTCCTTCTGCTGTTTTCTCACAGCTAGAAATAAAGTATCTTTTTGTCCAGGACGCAGTTCTCCTCTAATGCGACCAGGAGTTATGAAATCTGTTTTGAAAGACTGCAAACACTGCGTTGTACGAGAGTTACCTATCCATATTGCTGCAGACATGTTAGTCATTATACAATGGCAGTGGTTTAAAAATATTACTAAATTTCTATATCAAAACATAAACCCTGAATTGAATATGATATACTGCATTCTACTATTATTTATCAAATGTCCAAATTTGCTTATTGTGGAATAGTTAATCTTTTTGATCGGTAGTTCCTAATATTCCAATTTCAACATTGTAATTTTAGCCGGAAGAAGATCTTAAAATTTAAGATTAATGAAGAAACACATTATTGTTTCTCTTCTGTCTCATTAGTTAAAAGCTAGAATGAGTTTGCACTCTTGGTCAATATTTAAAAAAAATGCTTATTTTAATTCACAATTGATATCGCTAGGAAATGAAACATTGCTGGTTTAGATATATTGTCGCGAATCCATTATTATGACTGCAATTGCGCTAAATGGGTTCGTGGCCTGTTTACACAAAGGAACTGATAGGCAGCACAGTGTGGAAATAAAGAGACTGCAAAAACAGATAGAGATAGCCTGGAGATAAAAGACTTGCCGACACAGATAAGTGAGGTAGATGGAATATTTTGGTGACCTTTTGATTATTTTATAGAACTTTAGACTTCTTGTTTGTTCCAGAAATCTCTAGAATTATCAATAGAGGTATTTAAGGAGGCGGCGACTCGCCAAGGAGGAGTGGTAAACAATGGAAGTTGAGTAAGCTCTTTGTTGTGGTCATCGACTTTGGTGGTTTGTGATTGTGTATGTAACGTAATTCTGCTGTAATCTGCAAGTGTATTTCTACGGAAATAAAGAACATTTAGAATTTCTGCGAATTGGGCTTTTAATTCTAAGAACCCACAAAGTCACATTTGGTAAGTCTTTTATCTCCGGGCTATCTTTATCTGTTTTTGCAGGCTCTTTATTTTCACACTGTGCTGTATACCAGCTCCTTTGTGTAAACAAGCCGCGTTATCGCTCCGCGCGAACCCTTTTAGCGCGTATGCCGCCAGTCCTAATAATGGATTCGCGACAATATTGTGAAAGATATATTTACAATTTATAGAAGTTCTTAGATGAGAATGTATGATGAGAAATATTGAACCACTGATCCCGAGATGGTATGTTCTTACTATTATAAAGCATAATAAAACACTTCAATAGGAACATTAAGATAGATTACCTTAACAAGTTTAGAGAATATTAGAACTACTTTCTTGTATTTCGAATTTTTACGTTAATATGAAATTCTCTTTCTAGTTGTCGGGTTTCTTCTGAAATAGTGATTTGAACTATCGGCTGAGGTTAATGGACGTATTTGAACACACAAATTAGTGCATCATCAGAGTTTACGGAACAACACGGTCTGGTCTTTAACAGAGGATTTCTTAGTTTAATAGTTAACCTTTAAGAGAGGAGTGCTTAGTTTAACAGCTGCTATGATGAAACATATTAGATTACTTTTCCTCACTTTCACCAATCACTGATTAGAGTTTGTGCCAGGAGAGCTAAACTCGATTAAAATTGAAAGTGAGGTTAAAGCATAAGCTTTCATTACACTGTCCAAGTGCAGTTTATGAAATATTTCTTTTGTTTAAACAAGAGACTGGCACTTAGGAACTTTGTGAATGACCATACCTTCAGATAGGGATTCGTGAGGTAACTCCTTTGTTGATGGTAGTATACAACTTTGCTGCTTTCTTTCAGAAGTTCGTGAGAATTAATCCCACTTGTTGAAAACGACTTACATGATTACCTACATGTATAGAATATAGATGTGTTTCATTAGTGAAGCAATATGTTGCGTAGCAAACTCACAGGGCTTCCTATCCATAACTTTGTATTTGTTCTCTAAGTTTTTCATATTAAAGAGTAATTTCTTGTGAAACGTGACAAAATGTTCCTCACCAACGGTATCACATAAACGTTTGGTACTTCAACAAAAATTCAATTGTGGGAGAAGACCTGCCATAGTTGCATACTGCACCTCTCTTCCTGAGCTCAAGGAAAACATATTAACACATGCATGTATACATTTGAAAGCTATCCGAAAAATTCTTAAATATCCGCAATTATACAAAATCTAGAAGATTTAAAATACTATAAAGCTATTATACAGTATCCTAACATCCAAGCTTCATAAAATTTTAATCAAAATAAATAAAAGTCATAGTTTGAGAAAATATAAAGGAACGAGAAATAACCATAGGTTTAATATAAGACCTGAAGCTTTCTTGGCCACGGAAATGCTCAATTTCTTCTCGGGCAGCAAGCGAGGTGAAAAGACGATTAGATATCGACGTTTCGGGAGTGTGCATCTCTCCCATCATCAGGATATTTATAAAAAGTTATAACCACAAATGAAACACTGGATATAATACCAATATAAAAAGACAAAACACTATCAAAATTCGAATTACTGAACAAAAGACTGTTTTCAGTAAATTAAATGCCAGGTCAGGAGATGGCGTGAGTATAGAAAATTGTGTCAAAGAAACGTAACTACTTAACTTGATTATCAAGCTGTCTGATCTGTTCTTAAGGGTATGTATGACTGAAATTTCATGAAAATCGTGAAAATAACGACTTTTTTATTTTAATTCTATAAAATAATTTAGACATTCCCGAATGTGAAAAATGCATAATTTGCCTCCGGACGCCATTTTTAAATGCTTATTTAAATGTCGGTGACCTTTAAACTCTGTCAGAGTCACGCCCTCTTTTGCCTACATCCACATTCTTTGTCTGTTAAATTTTCAATTCAAGAAAAGAAAAATAAGGCTTTCAGACAAAATAGTTCCTAAAATGTTGCCAATATATCAGAGGCTGGCTTCTACAACATTACTAGAGAGGTGCAAAACAGGAAAAACACAGAGTGCCAATGGATCTTTGCATCATGTCATATGGAATAAATGCCCAGAGGAAGTTTTCATATCAAAACAAAAATTGGATCTTGCTGTTATTAAAAGCATCAGTGAGTTTAACATGGGTAGTCTTAAGTCATTGGAGCTGCAGCAAAATATCAGAGGTGAAAGTGTAGTAGACTCAGCAAGGAAAACTTCAGTGCAGCGAGATCAGACTCGTATCCTGCAAAGCAAGAAGCCAAGTTGTGCAGAAGAAAAGCAACATCTAAAGAAGAAAAAGGTGGAAAAAGCAGCAACAGAGGAGAGTAAAAAGAAATCTGAGGGTCCAACCTATCAGCCTGGTGGAATTTAATGTGAGTTATGCAATCAAATCTTTAATCGCTGTTTTCTCAATGTTCATGTTTTCAGCATTTTTCTTCCTGTAAAATGCTCCTTGCGATGCAGTTTTTGTACTACATTCATGAAATTTCCTACACAGGTTCAGAATAGCATGAGGAATGGAAATTGCCCTAGGTTTTATTGTGAAATGTATATAAGCATATATTTTTAATTTTCAAACACAAAACTTACAGTTTTTTAGACAAAAAAAGAATATTTGTAAATTAAAAAAATTTGTGACCTAAACTAAAGGAGACACAGAAAAACCAAGAGCAATTTCAAAACGTATGTGTATTATGAACATAGGGTTAAAATATTAGACCAAAATTCAAAATATTTTGTCGCAAGGGACTTTTTTAGTGACGTAACAAAAAACATGCAAAATTTATCATAATTTCTAAACTGCTGGAGAAAAATGGTTTATATTTAGGTTGTAACATGTTTACAATATACTACACCTATGGTGTAAATTTGAAAAAGCTAGCATTATTAGTTCAGAATTTGAAACTTTCAGTCATACATACCCTTAAATGGACGGATTTCCATTTTAAGGTCGGTTTCCAAGAGGAAATGAACTGAAATCCAGCATCACGATTAAGCGTTCTCCTTTCGGAGGAAATGACCAAAGACTCCTTAACTCTCCGCTCCCAGTAACTGTTGCATATTGCCAAGATGGTCGTCTCCCGAATGTTGGCCCTATGGTCGTTATCAAAACAATGCTTACGCCATCTCCTGAATTTACTGTAAATAGCCTTTCGTTCGTAATGCGAATTTTGATAGCGTTTTTCCTTTTTATATTTTTTTCCAGTGTTTCATTTGTGTTTATAACATTTAATACATATTGTGACTTTGTGGGTTCGTGAAATTAAAAGTCCAATTGCAAAAACTCAAAAATGTTCTTCATTTCCACCTAATTACAGTTGGAACACTTGCCGATTATATAGAATTACTTAGCGCACAGAATTACAATACACCAGTTCGTCTGTCATAGGTCCATTGCACGCTCACAATTACGTACAACTTCTCTGATACACGAACACCGTCTTCCAGTCCGTTCCCTCAGTCGGCGCTCCTCACAGCTGCTCGCCAAGAACTCAACTGAACTGTCCACTTCATATCTTATATACGCAGATCGCTGTACCTGGAAGTTTCGCGGCTCAGTGAATCATCCTGAAGGTTCCAGACTCAATGGGGGAGGGGAAAGAGATGGCTAGTGATGTTTTTCAAACTATCCCCTCGTAGCGCTACAAGATAAATGGGTAGGCATGGGCTAAATGCCTCCGGTCGCCCACCCTGCTGCTAGCTGGCCGTGCCTTACGATAATTAGGTGACAATATCTTGATCATGGGAGAGACACACACTCCCAAAACGTTGATATCTAATCGTCTTTTCACCTGGCTTGCTGCCCGAGAAGAAATGGAGCATTCCATTGGTTTTATTGTCATCGAATTCCACTAAAGTATTTACATTCATGAAGGGAGTCATATAAGTGCAAAAAAGTAATATTAAATTATACGCTAAAAATAAAAAGATGGTAAGTATCCCACTTGTTATTCCTCACAAATGCCCTCCTCGGTAGTGTAGATGGTAGCGTGTATGCCTCACTTTCAAGAGGTCCCGACTTCTAATCTCGGTCAAGGTGAGTTACATGGATAAGGTTATTGCGGGGTTTTCCCTTATCCTTCAAGACGAATGTCGGTAACTGTAAGCTTCATGGGCCCTGGACTCATACGAGCATCATATCACCCAATTCATTCACCGTCCGATATAGCTTAACGTTGGATGTTAAGCAACGTTGGACGTAAATTACAAAACAAAACAACAAACTTCACAAATGAATCGGATACATCTTGATATTCAGTTCCTATCTACACATTAACAACAGTAGTACTCTCTCTCTCTCTCTCTCTCTCTCTCTCTCTCTCTCTCTCTCTCTCTCTCTCTCTCTCTCTCTCTCTCTCCTTCTCTGAAAGTGTCAGTAAAGAAAAATGGCTGTAGATTTCATAAAACCCCTGTACGACGAGTATAACTAGAAGCGGCACGGCGGCAAGCACAGAGCACCTTGAAACCTGCTACATAATAAGTCATTACATTGTAGCGTATGTTCGTTAATATACAAAATGAGCCATGAAGTGTATGAATCCCTAAATGGTCAGCGATATCAGCCTGTAGCTACCATCTGAACCTTGTGCCCAAAAATGGAATGTGAGTGGCAGGTGCCGGCATCGCGAAACTATAAAATTCTCTTGCCCTGGTTCTTAATTAGGGAGCAAGAGAATCTTTGTAAGCACCATCTCCGGCACTTAAAACCGTGGTTTAAGCTAATCCAATACGAAACACTAAAACGTCCATAAAAATTGGAGCAAACTGGTTTGCTTACTCAGAAAGGAGCCGCAGAGACATTGGCACTTTGATCTTTGTTACACGCCACTAATATAGATTTGTGTGGCCTCACATTATTGAAAATAGTCCTAGAGGGAATAAAAATGTAGTTACGTTATATCTAGAGAAAGTTTTGCAAAATCTCTTGGAGATTATACAAATCCTCAACTCTATCTAAACCTTAACTACAAATCATTTGAATCCATGTCTAAAGAAAACTATGAGTGTTATTAGTTCTTGGAAGAAACAACCTGCGTACTTATCGAGACAATGGTTATTCAATTCTTGACCTATGGTACTTATGTTAACAAAGTTTTGATTCAACGAAGTACCAACGTGGTGAAGTGTGTGCCACCTGGAGTGCTAGGCTTCTTGCCTCGGGAGTCAGAACAAACATTGGGTATGGCAGTCGGTGCCGTATATGGCTACTAAATTACGGAACGACTTTGCAAGGTTCGCCTCGCTAATTAGAATTCACATAATGATACTTGGACTTCTAGTCAGTGGCGTATAGTCTCTAGTGTTCATTAGTGTTAGCTTCCGCTCATTACATGAAGAATACTCTTTAAGCCCATTTATTATGCTGTGCTTGATTAGTAGGTTTTGGTACTAAACTAGTAAAAAACATACAAAGTATTAACGGTAAATATTAGTTTTTCCATAACACTCCAACATTTTTCCAACAGTCTTAACTATGCCTAAACTGGAAACAAGTTTCTATCTTTTCGGCTTCAAAATACCTAAGCTATGACAGTTATAATACAATATTTTACGACGAGTCCCGATAGTTCGCGTTAATTGATATCCATAATTGTAATCCATAATTCATCTATAACTACACATAATCCCAATAGGACCTTTCAAAGAATATAATGACAGTTATACTCACAAACATTTCATGTTTTAACCTACACAATTACGAATTAATTAGTAATCGTGTTCGAAGATACTTATTTTTTTTAAAATGGCTCTACTACTTTTGATTAAAAATACTATACGTTTAAAATATTCTCTTATCGGCAATTGTGCAAGTCTGCTGTGAGAAATAAACACACGCCAAGGACAGCTAACGTCAAAACGCGAGCCGTATTATTCCTACGCAGAAAGCTTTCCGACGGCAATTCCTGAGGCTTCGAATTCCAGAACGATTACTGAACCCGGCAGATATGTAAAAGCCGATTCAAGATCGATAATGTCAGTGTAGAATAGTACAGTACAGAGAGCAATAGTGAGAGCAGTGTGGTGCTTCGAGCCGAGTGTGATATATTCCAAGCTCCGTGATAACGGGTCGGCAGCCGTGGAACGGACAGCAAGGAGTTCACGAGCCAGCGAGTACACCTCCAGCTGAGGGAACCGCTTGCGAAGCAGTTTACTCATGAAGGATGGAGTATATTCAACATTGGTGTATAGATGGATAGAGTCAACATGAAAAATCCAATGCCATGGCCGGGATTTGAACCACGGTGTATAGCCCTGTGTTAGAGGTGGACCTGTGTGCTGGCCAGAAAGATTATAGCACCACAAAGGGTGCGTGCTACAGAGGCCCAAAGGATCACTGTAGACAGGTTTCGAAATGTTGCATATAGGTAAAGGAAGAGCTGATTGTGCGTTGCATTAAGCTAACTGATAGCAATTTCGAAGTGAACGTTTTTCGATCTTTCTCAAAATACCTTCTGAAAAATTAAGTATATATCAAATTTTTTTAGGAAAATCCAGAAGTTTTTTCTTTTTTCTTTTGCATAACTGGTAAACCGCAAGGGAACTGCACAAATGTATAGATGTCTTAAGGCACACAATTTTTGTCTAGTGTGTCTATATATTAAATAGGTCTCTGCATGTCTTTTTGCAGCTAATACTTTACAAGGTTGTGAATTTCCAAATACTATCTTCTAATATTTTCTCAAATATGAGGTCTTATTATTTTTAACAGTAAACAATATAGAATTTCAAAGCCATCACATAGCAACAACCCTTGGATTTGACTATGGCAGTACACTTTATTAATCTACTCCACTATCTACGAAAAATGGACTATTCATGCATTACCAGAAGTAGAGAGCGCAGAAGCATTTGAAAGAATAGTTCAAGAATGGGTACAGAAGGTCGAGTGAATGTAGCATATCAGATTTTTCTAGAAAAAGGTCTATGTTTGCATGAATTTGTATCTCTTTCTGTGTATGTGTGTGTGTGTGTGTGTGTGTGTGTGTGTGTGTGTGTGTGTGTGTGTGTGTGTCTGCATAGCATAACACAGAAACAAAAATACCAAAGTTGGTAGATCATTTCATAAATTTCACCCTAAATAGCACCTTACATGGGAAAAAGGTGATTTTCTCAAAATTGGCTCCAGTGATGTGGTTTAAAATTAGATGTGATTAAAATATGTTTAAGACAAATGAAATCTTTATGTTGAATATTCTGGAATAGCCTGGAAAGTTCGTTTCATTATGAATTAATTTTTTACAACTTGTGAATTGCAATGTACAGCCAAAATATTATAGAAAAACTTTAAATCTCGTTAAACCACATATCATAGCTTCTTGAAGAGTTGGTAGACGAAGATTAATCTGAGAGTAGTTGCACTCCTCTGATTATTAACCTTTTTGGTCAGGCACTATAAAAATATTTTCACTCTATACTTTAAACAAATTTTCAGCTGACAATTTATAATTAAATTCATATAAGAATTTATCAAGTGCGTCCGAATATATGAATTGATACAATGCAATGGAGAATCAGGCAGCGAAAGTATTATAGCACAAGAACAATTTTCAAATAGAGATAATTATTCCTGAGCTAATTATACATACAGTTATTAGATTTCCCATTGTTGAAGTAGGTTGCACATACCTACCTTAAAATAGCACCTAAACTACATGCAACATTATGGCTCTTACACAGGAATTTTATGCAAACATTCTTAGATTTGGCGTGTAACTATGAGGATATGTTACAAAGGTGAGCGAAGGTCTAGCTAGCCCTAATGAGACGTGAGTTAAAAAGAAACTCGACAACAGCTGCAGTCATACTGAAGTATCATAGTACAAAAGCTTGAGTTAAATGTAGCAGGAGTGTTACTGTCATGATTCAACTCGTTAGTGAAGGGCGACTAAACCAAGAAGGATCCACACTTCTAACTCTATGCAAGTTAGTTTAAACGTGCAGTTTATTAGGGTGTTTCGCCTACAACTGTAATAAAATTTAACAGTCATTTCATATGTGCTGCTTGTACAGAACGCATAATAATTACAAGGTAATGAACTCAGTACCTACACAAGATAGAGGGACGTTACGACAGATACATAGTAGTTGAAATGATTAAGAAAAACCGTTGGTTTTCATTCTCGTAAATCTGAATTGTTGCATACAGCTTACCCTTGTACTTCTCGAGTCAGGTAAGATAGTGTACTGTCGCTGCTAACTAGAAAGAGAGGAGTTCCAGACCTTTAAAGATCTTATCACAAGCAAGAATGGCTATAAATTCAATTGTAGAGACATAAGTGGTACCTGTTTCACTCATTCGCGACAGAAAAATGCTGCAACTCTGCAGATATACATTACGGTTACAGCATTCCTCGAGTATGAGATATGTAAGAAAAATTGCCTATTTCTTTGTAGGCTTGTTAATACCGAGAAGTGTAGGCGTATTATGTTGGAGGTATATTTGTTTAACGTTGCTTTCAGTAACCTTAGGAATTGAGGTTTTTACGAAACTTCGAAAATATAGTAACTTTTTAAAAACATTTTCAAGGGAAATGTTTTGGAATCAAAATGAAATTATGGTTTTCATATTTATGAGCCATTTAAATGGTTATTTGTGGCGTTTAAATTTATGTGCACAGCTATATGTAAAAATCATATATATATGCCTCAGTTTTGTAGTAACCTTGCTCTCTTGCGTTTCTGACACTTAAAATGTACACAGCATTATTTATTGAATTATTATTATAATTATTATTATTATTATTATTATTATTATTATTATTATTATTATTATTATTATTATTATTATTATTATTATTATTATTATTATTATTATTATTATTATTATTATTATTATTATTATTATTATTATTATTATTATTATTATTATTATTATTATTATTATTATTATTATTATTATTATTATTATTATTATTATTATTATTATTATTATTATTATTATTATTATTATTATTATTATTATTATTATTATTATTATTATTATTATTATTATTATTATTATTATTATTATTATTATTATTATTATTATTATTTATATTATTATTATTTATATTATTATTATTATTATTTATATTATTATTATTATTTATATTATTATTATTATTTATATTATTATTATTATTATTATTATTATTATTATTATTATTATTATTATTATTATTATTATTATTATTATTATTATTATTATTATTATTATTATTATTATTATTATTATTATTATTATTATTATTATTATTATTATTATTATTATTATTATTATTATTATTATTATTATTATTATTATTATTATTATTATTATTATTATTATTATTATTATTATTATTATTATTATTATTATTATTATTATTATTATTATTATTATTATTATTATTATTATTATTATTATTATTATTATTATTATTATTATTATTATTATTATTATTATTATTATTATTATTATTATTATTATTATTATTATTATTATTATTATTATTATTATTATTATTATTATTATTATTATTATTATTATTATTATTATTATTATTATTATTATTATTATTATTATTATTATTATTATTATTATTATTATTATTATTATTATTATTATTATTATTATTATTATTATTATTATTATTATTATTATTATTATTATTATTATTATTATTATTATTATATACAATTTACTGCAATTCACTTCAAAGTTCAATAGTTTATTTTCTCAAATGAATGTAGCCTAATACTTTACGCTCTAATAAAGGAAAAAGGCCACTCCACCTATAAATAAAATTATCACTGGAAAAACTCTTTTGAGACAAGTTAAGCCAAGAATTTCTTGTAAGAGGTCTTTGTGTGTGTCCATCTGTCTGTTTGAACATTATAATGAGAAACAAAATTAATTAAGTACCAAATTTGGTGTTTAAATTTGGCATGATCAGAGATGCGAAATGAAGATAAAAATATTCCATCCCAAACCATACTTTTCATACAAAGCAATTTTAATTTTCCTAAAAGTGGCTCTAAAGTTATAACTTAATTACCAAATTATTAATATGTTTTCAAAAAGAACAATGAATTTAAATTTTCTGGGAATAACCTCTGAACCTAGTTGTGAATGACTTTCGAAAGCTCATAAACTTTAAGAATAGACATTTTAGTATGCAAAAGCATACATACTATATCGTTAAAGAACACAATTTATATCACATAAATACATAGTATCGAAAGAAGAAAAACATTTTTGTCGTCTATTTCGGGTTAACTAATTCTGGGATGTTCCATTTCATTGATATTATGGCACTATGAGAATGTTCGGAAAAAGGACATAGGACTTCGAGCAGTGAAATCGTTTATGCCCATACGACTAACGAAGTGCTGCGGGAGGAAGGGGTGAGGTTAAAGAATGCTAAGTTGGGTAGTCTGGAGACGACAATAGCAGAGGCCAGGGTTCCGAACAACCATAGGTTTGAACTCTGAGCTCAAAAGTGGCTCCCGTCCAATGATGGGCATCACTGTCTCGTGAGGGCTCGGGACCCGGAGACCTCCGATGCGGAGGAGAAGTACTTAGAGATAGAAAGGCACCTGCCATGCAACCAAAACAGCCACCAATACAAGGAAGCATGAAAATGCTAACCAGAATGAAAAGTGAAATGAAATAAGAAGAGTGGTGAAATCGGGGAATTTAGGTATCCTTACCAGCATTCGCCTAGCAACTCAAGAAAACCCCCAAGATGCCCATCAGTAAGATCAGTCACAGGAATCCAATCCTTCCGGGCGCAACTCCTTCAACGAAACCGCTCCATTTCCTTGCTTTTAGTTACAATTTTAAATTTATAATCTTCTTGAATGGGAAGTAGATATACCTTTTTTACTTTCTCTATTATATACTTAGAATAAATAAGAAAAGTGTTGTATTCTACCCAAAATTTTGATGCTGACATTTGTTTTTAAAATTTTATGAGTGTTTTTATGCTGTTTTGCCCAGCGACTAAGGCATGAATGCATTCTAAGCACACATTAGCATGTTTTGTGTCCCTTAGTATATAAGATAATGTATGAATTTCCAAAGCTATAGCAATTTCAAAACGACTATAGCTATCTGAATCCATCAAAAGAAGGTGGCGAGTTAATTAGAGCTACTAATCCAAAGTTGCAACTATCCAGCCCGATAGTTTTAATTGTGATTAAATGTAACAGTCGCGTGTCAGCGGATTTATTGTTATGTAAAAGTATACCTTCAGGATGAAATTCCGGCACACTGGCGGCGCTGATATGATCCTATCAATTGAGAGCGTTGTTAATAAACAGTATAATCTTAATATTACTACCAATGTATCTTGCATGACATTTATTTTTGTACTTTCTTCTGACTGCAAAACCAAGCCATATAATTTGCCAAATTATATATAGTGGAACAGACTTTGAAGTTTTCAGTGGGGTCCATACTTCCTCCTGTGTGTCTTTTAGCCTTCATAGACATTCTATCCAGTTTTGCCTCAGACTTTTGCATTCTATCTACCCACTGCTCTCCACAACCGTTGGAATGAGATGCACACAATGACAAGAGCGCATGCGTATCGCTTACTTGTTAGGGAACTAAACTCAGCAAAGGATATCATTAAATCTGGCTTTGTGTGTGTAACTTTAAGAAGATATAGTGTGCACCCACATAGAATATCTGAAACAAGTCCTTTACGTTGCGGCAGTAACAAGAGCTGCGTGGATGGACGTCAGACTGTGACAGCAGTGGGATTCACTTTAGTGAGCTGTGAAGTTTCTTGTATACACGAACACTACAACAATTATACAGCCTGCTGTCTCCCAGAATTGTGGTCATTAATTCCGATTTGCATAACATCCTGAGTGTATTTTTCACAGAAAGCAAAATTGTCTTGTTTGGTTTGGGATTACGTCATCTTCAGCTGAATTATCCGGATGTTGTGGTTTGCAGGAACGTTTCTGGCAACGAATGGGCACATTCCGTTTTAATAGTTAGAATAAACGAATGTATGCATATGCATTCATCTATGCAACAATCACATATTAAGGTTTATATTCATATAAATTCTGCAAATTAGGTACACAAAAATGACAGCATTTTCGCTACATTCTGTGAATTATTACAGTATAGAAGGAGTCGTTTTAAAATGAGCTTGAGAGCAAAAAGCTTTTCGGTTTATTACATAATTCAGTATTTCGTGCTTTTCTCCACATTTTAATATATAATTTAGGCATGTAGGTTAAATTATAAGCGGATATAAACGTATTTTAACTATACGAGGGCTGTTCAATAAAAAATTATCATAATTTTTACGGTAATGATTTTTCGCACTAAAATTCAATCTTATTATATTCTGTTAGCTTAATGTCAAACAAACACGCCATAGTAGTTTCATTGTTGGTACTCCTTATTCCTGCCTGTGAGAGCCAGGCAAGCTCAGACATGTTCAGTATCGCCTACCGCTGCAATGGAGGTAACATGCAGTTAAAGTTGATTTTAGAGGAAGTTCCGGAGTTTCTTTCAAACGTAATCACTGCTGATGAAACTTGGCTACATCATTTTGTTCCTGATGGCAAACAGCAAAGCTCAGTGTGGAAATCTCTTTCATCACCAAGCCCCCAAAAAGCAAAAGTTGCTGCTTCTGCTGGGAAAGTTATGGTCATCTCATTCTTTGTTATTCAAGGAAAGGTTTATCAGTATGTTGTACCTGCACACACTCAGTAACCGGATAATACTAAAGGGATGTCCTGAAAACATTGCAAGATCATTTCAGGCGCAAAAGAACATATTTTCATGAAGCAGGCTGGATGCTGCACCACGATAATATGTGGTTGCATATTGCCAATGCTGTTGCTGAGTATCTTGCAAAAATCAACGTGAAGTGTATCCCTCACTCTCCCTATAATCCGGATTCAGCCCCAATTGACGCTTTTATATTCCCTAACTTGAAGAAACGCCTTTATGTGAGCCATTATCCATCATCAGAAGCAGTGGTAAAGGCTGTGGAGGCGATTTTGAAGGATCTCTCAAGAAATGTTTTCCAGCATGTCTTTGAAGACTAGCAGAAACGCTGGGACAAGTGCATCGCATTCAGGGGGACTATATTGAGAAGGACCAGCAAAATTATGAGGATGAGGAAAGGTACGTTGCCAAAAAAATGTGATTATTCTTTATTGAACAGCCCTCGTACAATATGCTATTTCTAGGCTTCCTTTGCATCCTTTTCCCACATCTGAAGAAAGTTTAGAAATATTTAATTTAGAAAACTGCAAAAGAGCTTACTTCGTATATTGGAATAACTGTGGAATAGCTTTAACTTCGTAACTTTATAGCGTGTTTCAATGATTTGTTTGATTTTGTGACTTAAGTGATATTTCAGCTGTTTTTTCACAGGTTAAATTTCTTAAACATTTGCTCCATTCTCTCAGAAGCTACTGGAGATATTTATTTACATAAAACTTTTACATGTTTCAAGACAGATAGTCAACTTTTCTTCAGGAAGCTTAGATCCACTGACGCGGTGGTTTGGCTCTATAGGATGGCTGTGTGCATTAAAAAGTATAGAAAGTATAAATCACAAGAAAAGCTATACACCTATAAATCGAGATTGTAAATAAAAAGTTTCATATCAGTGGTCACACTAAGAAAATTTGTGCCTGGTTTCACCAAAAGAGTTAAGACTTAACATGAGAATAGCAGAAGTTATAACAAAAATTGTATTCAACCAACAAGTGTTAACACTAGTGTTAAATCACTTGTTAAAGTAACAAGCCATACTTCTGTTGTTAAGTCCTTAACAATTGTAAATAGTCAAGATGGCGGGCTTGAACGCAGGTTTTGATGTAGATTTGCTATATTTAAGACGGTCTAAGTGGCATTTGTAATAGAGTAAGGCCTATGAGGAGAAATGATTTTGACGAGCTCAGACGAAAATTTTCTACAGAGGTATAGACTGTAGAAACAAGTCGCTATGAAGGTTACTGCGGAAGTACAAGAGAGGTTAGAATATGCATCTAAAGGGGTGTGCCGATCTTGCCATTGCTTCAAGTGTTAATAACTTCGCGATTTTATAATTCACTGAATTATGTGGATAGACACATTAATTTCAATTAATTTCGTTTCCAATCTTTTTCCGCGTGGCATATTTCTCTTTTACGTTCAACGCATTCGTCATTTTATTTTCCACGATACTCTTATACTTCGTCACCTATTCAATAAACAATTCTTTATCCATCTAAGAGAAATTTGTCCCATGCCGTCAAAATAAATATATAGTTTACGGTATCCTGAATCCAAAAGGGGAAAACAGTAGAAAGCGAAATGTTTGTGTATATGTACGTATTGAGCATCCTGCAAGGTTGTAGTACCAAAATTGTTAACTATCCTTTACATGAAAAGATGTTCGTTACTTTTTCTAAAACCAGATAACAATTTTCATTTTTAATACGGGTATATAAGAAGTTCATATATTAAGAAACTACATATCTTGAATTTTCTGACCATGTGAAGTACCTACTCCACATTGGATATGAATGTCGTATAAATATAAACGAACATAATAACAGACAACATTTATTGCGCAAAGCTGTAGCTCATTCAAAAAACAATTATTATTTCAAACATCTTTCTTGTAGTGTCAGATTAAGATATACATTATTTTTTGTGTGATAAAACTAATTGTGCAAACATTTATTTCCAATGTAAATATTTTGAATGATAGTTTTGAAAGATACAGTAGTCAGAGAAATCCACGCGAATGAAAACATCGAGCCTTTTTCTTCTCCGTGTAATATATACTATCCAAGTAAAACCTTTAATACGTGAAATCATTCTTTAGTTATTGTAAAACATCGGAAATGTCCTTGAAATGACTTTCCCTGTCTAGTGTTGATTATTTTTATATTGGTTTATTAATATTCAACCAGAACTTGCATTTTTACTGTTTATATTAATGAGATACAAATTTTAGATTTATCTTCATAACAGATTCCAATGTAAGCACAAGATAGCTACGGTAAGCTCAATTTATATATTGATACTAGCTTTGAAGTCCATGAATTTCACTATTATTTGAGAATCAAAAGAATGGGACTTTGGTCAACAAATTTATGATGATTGTATGATAATATATTGGAAATTTTTATGAATATGGCTAAATCAAGTAATGCTTTCACTGAAGAAGTTTAGAAGCACTTTTGAGAAAGAGAAAAATAAACAAATTTGCTCTTCCTAAGATGGCGAGTATTAGTTTGTACCTAAAGTGTTGTTTTCTCTACATTTCCACTCCCTCTTAGCCCGCCTCGGTAGCGTGGTGGTCCCGAGTTCGAATCTGGGTCAGCAGAGTTACCTAGATAAGGTTTTTCTCCGGGATTTTCCCTTATCCTGAAAGACGAATGTCGGGTAACTCTAAGCTCTATGGACCCTGGGCTCATTTGAGCATCATTTCACCCATTCCATTCATCGTTCGATATGACTTAACGTTGGAGGACGTAAAATACAAAAAAAGCTCCCTCTCATTTCTCTCTCTCTCTTTCTCAAACACAATATACGCCATTTCTGGATTCAAGAAGTCTTAAAATTGATGTACTAAAGACATCTTGATATTGAACTTTCGAAGTAATATATACATGCTGTACCTCAGGTAAACGGTAGAGAAAGCAGAAGTGAAAGCTTATAAAGTCTTCTGGTTAGCAAGATTTAACGTAAACATGCCACTCTATATCATTACCTTATTATTATCAGGATATCGATAGAATTTTGTACGCATTGGCTAGTGATAAAATAAATTAGCAGATAAAATTAACCAGTGTGTGTGTGTGCAGGAGATGCTGCAGGTAGCCGTACGATGATGTACATCTCCAGTCACTTAATTACTCAAGCTTTTAACAGGCCCATACTTGCTTCCTGTGAGTTTCCTAATCTTCAGCGTGGTTTATCGCCTTAATGACTTCTTCTCACCCAAAGAGATAGCGGATTAACATGTTAGATCCTGTCAGCCTAACTCATTTGCACCTCTGTGTAATCATGACGTATTATTGGCCTTTAACAGGAATGCTTAGAGATTCCTAACTCACAAACAAGCAGACATTGACGGATAATTTAATCATGCTTACTCAAGAGTATGATAAAGATGAAAGGATTAAACATTCAATGGCCATTATCTTTGGACTATCCACAACCATTCCATCCCCATTAATCAAAGTCGTCTTTCTATCTATTCCTTGCTCCTCCTATATTACACTTCTCCAATGATTTCTATTCTGTTAATGTTTCTGGTAACCTTCCATTATTGATTACTTGAACTAGTGTTCACCGAGATTTCTTCTTTTTTTGCCTCTTTTATGATACTTTTTTCTATGAGTTTAAAATATACATCTGAATGCATATTTTATTTCCTGTCTGTTTTTGTGAACAGGAGCAGACCTTTAACGTTTCGTTTCCCTTGATTTAATATTTCTTTACTGTTTCTTATTCAAAGCTTGTCTCAACCTTAAAAGAAAGTATGGAAGTAAATGGGATATATCTCTCTCTATCTAACACACGGGAATTCTCATTAGCTTCGTCCTTTTTAACCCTCACGTTGTTGCCACTTGCTAATAGCATGGTATAAATAATTAATTGTAATAGTTTTCAGCTTTGAACACACTGTCTAATGCATAATATTTTCTCAAACAGATTATGCCATTTTTAATGTCGTTTTGTGTTTCAATGGTCCCAAATTTTTTGAAAATGCTTTTTTAACACTGTGATATTTGCTATTTGTATGTTTCTATGTTCAACGTGCGGTAACTATAAAGCTTAAAGCTATAATACTATAATACTACAACGTTTTTCCTTAGGTAGCGAGGACTACAGTGCTCCTACCTGACAAGTTTCAATTCTCCATTTTAAATCAGACGAGTGTCATTATTTTTTACATTAAGTAATTTCGGAAAATATTACATATACGCCCTAGAAAATGTAGGCAGCGTGAAACTTTTTTGTTATGAGGCTCACATCGGGAACAAAGCGAGGAAAATGTAAAGGAGGGTTGAGTGCAATTTTTTAAAGAAACTGCAATCCTCTAACTTCTTGCATTCGTCGTATGTGCCAAACAAACCAAAGGAGGCGACATTCGCGAAGCAAAGCAGGCACCACACGTCTAATGTAATGCAATCAAAGTGAACACGTTTTGCAGTAAGAATTCCTATGAGTATGTTTATAGCGTGAGAAAGATTGTGACGTACTATGTAAAGCCATTTTGCCAGTTTGCCAGTTTTGTAAATAATTATACACTCCTGGAAATTGAAATAAGAACACCGTGAATTCGTTGTCCCAGGAAGGGGAAACTTTATTGACACATTCCTGGGGTCAGATACATCACATGATCACACTGACAGAACCATAGGCACATAGACACAGGCAACAGAGCATGCACAATGTCGGCACTAGTACCGTGTATATCCACCTTTCGCAGCAATGCAGGCTGCTATTCTCCCATGGAAAAGATCGTAGAGATGCTGGATGTAGTCCTGTGGAACGGCTTGCCATGCCATTTCCAGCTGGCGGCTCAGTTGGACCAGCATTCGTGCTGGACGTACAGACCGCGTGAGACGACGTTTCATCCAGTCCCAAACATGCTCAATGGGGGACAGATCCGGAGATCTTGCTGGCCAGGGTAGTTGACTTACACCTTCTAGAGCACGTTGGGTGGCACGGGATACATGCGGACGTGCATTGTCCTGTTGGAACAGCAAGTTCCCTTGCCGGTCTAGGAATGGTAGAACGATGGGTTCGATGACGGTTTGGATGTACTGTGCACTATTCAGTGTCCTCTCGACGATCACCAGAGGTGTACGGCCAGTGTAGGAGATCGCTCCCCACACCATGATGCCGGGTGTTGGCCCTGTGTGCCTCCGTCGTATGCAGTCCTGATTGTGGCGCTCACCTGCACGGCACCAAACACGCATACGACCATCATTGGCACCAAGGCAGAAGCGACTCTCATCGCTGAAGACGACACGGCCCCATTCGTCCCTCCATTCACGCCTGTCGCGACACCACTGGAGGTGGGCTGCACGATGTTGGGGCGTGATCGGAAGACAGCCTAACGGTGCGCGGGACGGTAGCCCAGCTTCATGGAGACGGTTGGGAATGGTCCTCGCCGATACCCCAGGAGCAACAGTGTCCCTAATTTGCTGGGAAGTGGCGGTGCGGGTCCCCTACGGCACTGCGTAGGATCCGACGGTCTTGGCGAGCATCCGTGCGTCGCTGTGGTCCGGTCCCAGGTCGATGGGCACGTGCACCTTCTGCCGACCACTGGCGACAACATCGATGTACTGTGGAGACCTCACGCCCCACGTGTTGAGCAATTCGGCGGTACGTCCACCCGGCCTCCCGCATGCCCACTATACGCCCTCGCTCAAAGTCCGTCAGCTGCACATACGGTTCACGTCCACGCTGTCGCGGCATGCTACCAGTGTTAAAGACTACGATGGAGCTCCGTATGCCACGGCAAACTGGCTGACACTGACGGCGGCGGTGCCCATACGCTGCGCAGCTACCGCCATTCGACGGCCAACACCGCGGTTCCTGGTGTGTCCGCAGTGCCGTGCGTGTGATCATTGCCTGTACAGCCTTCTCGCAGTGTCCGGAGCAAGTATGGTGGGTCTGACACACCGGCGTCAATGTGTTCTTATTTCCATTTCCAGGAGTGTAGTTATGAAGGGGGAAGCTAAGACGAAACGAAATATTGGTACACTACGCAAGAAGTAAGGACACAAGTTAGTATTGAATGTCTTATGTTATTTTTTGAGTAAAATTAATATCAGTAAGGCAATGAAAGAAACAGCCAGGGCTACCGAGTGTTCAGAAACATTAGTATATAGAATAAAAAAGGAACGAATGGAAGGTCCCATATGAACTCTATAAAAAGGGACGGGGAAGCAAAAGAACGTTAGGTTAACGCAATATAATGGAATAGTGCAAACCGAAGTACGACGTATTGTTTATTTTTTGCTGCTTGTAAACATTCCAACCACGCTGAAGCTAGTTTTGGCAAGGGTAGATAGTGATGACCACACCCTGCCTAGTTTATCAAGGGCCACTTTGAATTGGTTTCTACACGATTTGGGGTTCCAGTATGAAAGTGGCGGTAACAAGTGTATACTAGTAGAAAGAGAAAATATCAGATTTTTCGTGGAGGCTAATGGACGACGAAATGGAAGGAATTGCACCCTTATCAGATTACATAAATGTGTAGTGGTTAACGCCCCCTTTTACTACATACGGCACCGCAGACGATGACGCTGATGATACATGAGATGAAGATGGAGCACCGGTGGAATGAGATGGCGGGGGAAACCGGAGATCCCGGAGAAAACCCCGCCCCAGCGCCGTGTTGTCCACCACAAATCTCACTTTGCGGTCGGCTTGGATCGAACCCGGGCCGCCTTGGTGATCAGATTACAGAGAAGAAGCATAAAAGTAATACACATATTTAAACCATATATAAAGCTTTTATCCTTGCATGCCTCCGTTTGGTTTGTTGTTATATATATTTGACTGCAAAATTGTTTTTTGAGCTACTTAAGTAACTAGAAAAAGGAGGAGTAAAACTTAAAATGTATGCACTCAAAAATTGATTCCTTTAAAATAGAATTGCATAACAGTGTATATAGTTCCGTATTAATGATGTATCATTTACAATACATCAAACCGGCAGACCGGTCGCTGCCGTGGCCGAAGATGCGATTGAACTTATAGTAAATGTGGCAACAGAACGCCCCTTAAGACCTGTACTGCATTCTAAGCGTGAGACGCGCTATAAGTCCACGTTCTGCTCAAATATAGACATGCAGAAACAAGTCTTTCAAAAGTCTTGTCTACCCTGCTATTCTCCTTATTGTGGCTTGAATCTAATTAAATTTATTAATATTGTCTACATATCTTTCTTCTGGAACAGCAGTTAAATCGTGACCCATATAACTATGTATAGTACAATTTAGTCGTTTTTTTACAATGATGGAATATGTTTAAAACCTTCTGGGGCAGGTTCTATATCCGTTGCTTTATACTAACAACTGTTTCTAACATCACAGGTCATTAAGTTGACTACTTCAAAACGTGGAACTAAATTTACCAGATGCAGTTAGCAACAACGAAAGCATAAATGTGGCACACTAACATTTTGCTCTCAGCGGAAATTATAAGTCACACTACCATAAGCAATTACGATCCCAAGTTAAGGAAGATATGACTTCAAGGTCAGCCAATGTATTAACTTCTATAATAGTTATTTCAAGCAAGAGCAGTACAGCAAAAGTGATACCCATTCCTGGAGCAGATTCTTTCCTAAGTCCTGAAACTGCAGAGTCCCCATTTTCCCTCCGACATTTTTGTTTTACCACAGATAAAAACGATCCTAAAATAAAAATCTAAAAGAGAGAATATGGTTACATTCAAGGTGTCAAGGTAATAAGTGTTTGCCTTAACTACCTCTACGTGGCGCAACACTTTTACCTAGAGCAGTAAAACTTTGGTCCGAACCGGGGAATGTGAAACACGTGGAAGGCTGAGTTAACTCCTACTCATTTATCGTCAGCATGTGTTTGTTATTGAATATAGGAATTTCATTCTTGTTGACTTGGAAGAGAAACGTTGGTGTTCCAAAGTCAGATGTGCGGACACTGTTCTCTAACAGACTCGTCAAAATAAACTCATCCAAAAGAGAAGGTTTCACTGACCAAAGTTGTGCTCACTTCTTTACAGAGTCGTTGCAAATGCACTAAGCAACTTGATAACCACTGGGGTCTCTGGTGGCAGAAATAAGATGACACTGATTGCAGAAATTTTCTTTGTGTGTTCTAAATCTAGAGTACAGGACCCATAATAAATTTGTGTGTATTATGATTACCTTTTTTCTACTTTTTCTTCTTCTTTCTTAGGCTGAACCTTTTCCGGGGAATCTTCAAGCTCCTCTTTCCACCTACTCTGGTTCCTCGAACAATCTCTGCCTTAACTACTTCCTAGTGAATCTCGAAGGCTCTATTCTTGAAGTTGCCCTTCAAACTAGCGCTAATACACAAATTCTACACATCTACTGACATTTTGCTTGGCTTCTTTTCTTACATCTACCAGCCGCAGTCAATATTTTCTTGCCGGAAATCTCAAAAACTCTCATTTAGTAGGTTTGCCTTTTGTTTTGATTCTTGTTTGTTTCAACGTGCACATACGAGCTCCTTTTACTTTATTTTCTCATATTGATATTAAAATATCTTTAAATACATCCGATTATTTTATTATATGTTGTAATGAATTATTTTATTTCTGTATTATCTTCTATTACTTATGGTCTTGAACCCACACATTTTAAAATAGACACTGTATCCAATAACTGGTCTTCGTTGCAACTCCTGAGGTTTATAAGCTGTATTCCTTCATTAGTTCTGCCTATTAGTTGTCCAAAACTGTATCTAAAATGGATATGTTTTTCTCAAAGCAGCTGGCAAACACGAAAATATTTTAAACGTATATTTTAAATGTCTACGTTGTAAGTTAGCCCTTAAAGTGGAAATGACTTTACTACATTTACACGTCTTATTCAAATTCCTAAACCAATTTTTATGTCACTTTCACGGGCATAATAATGTAAGCGATTTAGATAGCGATGTAAATGACTGTATACGAATCCACTCAAAGCTGAACATCATGAATTCGAGTCCCAGAGACTATGGTTAAATGTGACTTACAAGATAATTATCACTGAACTGATGCTTGTAATAGTTTGATAGTTTGATGACATCATCTCTGCTCTATGTGGAGCCTGTGTGCCAAAAATTGGGTGCGGAGCATAGTTGGAAGTACCCGAAAATGAGTCCAGAATACGTAGGAATATATAGCACAATAATATAACATTGTAAGTAGGAAGGGATTGTTTACCCTTGCGGACATTGGTCTAAATACAAGCATACATAGGGAGCGCCCACACAGAGCTCAGGATGTCCAGCAGCTACTTGCAAGTGATCGCATGCTGCACTACTCAGGCTTCAGTTTTGGACGTTACGCAGCAGAGATTTGGTATGAGCATAGTGATAGTTCTCTTGTTAGTAAACAATGAGGAGGACTCAAGTAAAATGAGCTGTGTTAAGGAGGTTGCATTTGACTACAGTTGCATAAATTATTTTTCATAAAAAACTAAATTCATTTATGTAAATAAACATATTTAGGATATAAATTAATCTAAAATACTTTTGTTATTTTATAAGCCAACCTAATATAGAAGTGACAAAGAATAATAAAATATCACACTTCATATATTCTAAAATGTGATCTTAATATGCTTTTTGCATACTGAAAAGTAATTATTCTAGCTTAAATTCGGCAAATAATACTCCTTTAAGCTATAATAAGCAGTTAACCCGTGCTTTTATAGCAAAGAATACTCCAGCTCAGTAATAATGACATTTTGAAATATCAGTATTAATATTAAAATGTCAGTAAACAACAATCAGGATAGTTGTAAACAGGGACACCTTAATGTTAAAAAAGTACCGTAAATAATCATTGGGATGGGCTACAGTCCCTTTGAACGCCATAGATGGATATAAACCTTCTCCATGAAGCACCACCTAAAATCTATCAAGTACTACTCTAAAGGAACGATGGTATGTCACTGCAGGATTGTACACGAGGCATAAAATAAATTTGAGGAGCAGGTTGATGTATCATATCGCCGCCCTTGCGCTGTGGATGCCACACCTACATTTATAACCTCGATACAAGACCGGCACGATATATAAACAAGCTGCCAAACAAAATGTGTATCTGTAACGGAAGGAGGCAATATCACTGTGAAATAAATATCTCAAATGAAACAAACTGAAGGCTGGAATTTTAATTTCATTTCCTTCGTGATCTAAGCTTCATGAGATCGCTGCTGGTCATGAAGGAATGAGCCAAGATCTTTTACGATAACTGGCTGTACGTGTCTAACAGAGCAATTTTCAGTCATTTAATTCCGTTTATTTATTTTTCCTAAGCAGCTCTCTTAAAGGGAAATAAGAAGAGCAAATGCAGTAAAAAAGAAAAAATCTTGTAGGTATAATTATGCTCTTATTGCAGCGGCTAAAGACATCCCATTTGAGAAAGATTATAGCAGGAAGAAAGGAGAGAAACCCTGCAGATACTTACGTACATCAGTTGATAAAATGACTGTCACCAATCCACTCCGAAATGAAACAGAACTTCTTTCGGGTGGATCACTAACTGTTCTTTATGTCCTGTGTTTCTTTTCTCAATATTCGTAAATTTTGATAGTATTATGTGAGAACTATTTATACCTTACGAGAAAAAATACATATACTATCTTTTGAGGCCTCTGAACCAAAAAGGTAATTTTGGAAAATGTCTGTCGTCTGTATGTATGTGTGCATGTGTGTATCGTATGTGCATATATATGCATTTATGTAAACATGTCTGTATGAATACATGTATGTAGTTTTGTGTGAATGTATGCATGTATATATCTACCTACCTATATGAGTGTGTATGTATGTAGCTATGTATGTATATACAGGATGTTTCTAAACGGCATCGAGCGAATGCATAGAAGCAGTTATTTAGACAGTTTTACCGCCAACAAAGCCACATAAAACGCTCCAGATTAGGCAGTATAGGAACGTCACGTGCCTCGCGCTGTCGAAGTACACAGCTACTACATGGCAAAGTGAGATGACGTATAGGAAAAAATTCGCAATACAGAGATGTTTGCCTCAGCTTATTGTACATACACGGTGAGTCCAGTGAGTTCAGATATAATAATTTCTGGATAGCAACGTGTCATACATCGGCAGGCGTGACAAATCATATCATATAGATACACGCAGCTTCCAATCGCTCTATTTATGTTTAGTAACTTACTGTACATCAACTTACTAATATTTCACTCTTCTAATCGACCAGATAAGACCCGATAAGAGACGAACACAGCACTTGTCACCTGAAGGTCGATACGCCTCAACGCTGTCGAGTAAATAGGTGACACAGCGTGCTGCCTGCTGTAGCTGTTTGTATTACTCGACAGAGCATTGTGCAAAGATGCACAAGATACACAAGCCCGTCATAGGTAAACTATAGGATAAGGCATAATATTATGACACATTAATCTGCATGCATGATGCACAGTGTCCTAAACGCGATCGGTTTATACATCACAGATTTACTTAGTGAATATAAAATGCAACAGAACACATAAAGATGGACTTTTCAAATATAAAGTATCGTAATTACAGAGAGAGGTTTGAAGGTTTATCCTTCACACCAGCTTATTCAACGCTACAGAACTGTTTGATTTATTTTCTAAGCTTCATTTACGAAGAAAGAGCACCAATCGCGCATTATAATAGTAGAAAGAGAATTGTACAAGTCAAAGTATTTTATTTATACTCAAACTTTGTCATTTCTTTAATTAATATATCATTTCAGTTTGCTGTGATACTCTCCTTTTTAAGAACAGGTAATATAAGCGTATTTTATGAAATAATAGTTTTACATTCATAAGCAAATGTTCAACATATATACTTTAAAGGCAATTATTCCTAGGAAAATACAAAGATAAATGACACACAGCTTGGATGTATCAAACGCAGCGAGTTTCCTGCAAGTCATTCAAGGTTTCCAGCATGAAAAGTGATTGCTTTGCCCATAAACCACTTTATTCTACTCGTTAAGATCTACGTCACAAGCGCGATATAAGCGTGTCTATTACTTTAAATAACCGGAGGCAGTTTGATGTACAGTCCATGTACATCTTTCATTCTCTCTCTCCCTCTCTCCCTGGGTTCCTTACTGTACTACACATCCTATCTAACTGTTGGAATCAGCAGTTCCCATACAACATGCAATGAATATGAGTCGAAATCACAAATAAGGATTTTCATTGTTTTGTTTAACATTGATCTATTTGGAATTTGTTTTTCGCTTGCTAGATTTGAGCGTGATTTCACGTTTAAAAATGCATGGATCATCAGAAAGAATAGGTTATTTACATTAGTAGAAAATTTCATAGTTAACTTTATTTTTTAAATAGAGTTTATCAAATAGTTACTTAAAAACGCTGCTTATCCTGTGCCTCAACCTCAGCTGATGTTACTTGGGAAGAGTTCCCCCTGCGTATTAAATAAAAGTACGTAGAATACATCAAAGAAGGATGAATAATTACTGAGTCAGATCAATAAATCACTCATAATTTATTTCCAAAGTTACTATCTCACTGAATATCCAAACTTCCCAAATCATTGTTACTTTTTCCACTTTTCTCAACATCTCTGATTAAGAATTTTTTTTTATTAATTTCTTCCCTTGTTCAATTCGTAACTTCAGCCAGTTCAGCTCTAATAACGTGTCTCTCTCTCATTCTCCTAGTACCTCAATTTCCGCTTTTTGATCAGCTTCATCCGTGTTAACTTTTCAGCTATTTCTACACTGCATTTGCTTATTTTGTCTGTTTACTTTATAAAGCCCATTTCTCCCCAAATCTTAATTTCAAATATCTATAACAGTTTGTCTACATTTCATCGCCTTCTTAAGTAACATTGGTAAGTTACTTTATTAAAAACGTTCTTGACATTGCTGTTCTATGATCTTCTTCTTCTCTACAGATCCGCAACTAGAGCAAAATAAATTTACAAGTAAAAGCGTTTGAGGAAATAAACTACCAATGAAATATTAAGTAATGCATATTTAATTATTAAAAGTCTGGAAGATACAGAAAAATGAATTATCCCTTTTTCACGAGAACCTTTTGTGTAAGGAATACGAAAAGCAGGGGATTTCTGAGAAACATTACATTTTATTCAGCGGTTATTAGACGTCTATGCACAATGGTGCTTTTGACGAATCCATTTCGTCACTCGCAGTCCTCGAGGTTAGCCAGTTCGCTCAGTTAATTTATTCGCACTCGCGCCCAAACATTATGCAACTCGTGCATTTTGCTTTTTCCTTTCGTCATAACAACGCAGCTGTAGATTGGCTTCCATTAGACATGGAGGTGGTTCTTTTTGAAACACTGGTACTTTTCATTTGTATGAATGAGGCAGACCAGTCTGTCTGGTCCTGCAATTGTGAATAAGAAGGCCCCCCTTCTTTATGACGGCCATGACATGCACTGTTGGCCTTGGATATAAGTTGCTCTCGCCTTCGGGTTACTTTAGCCTGGAGGCGAAGAGGTTCCTTTTCCAGAAGGGAGAGAGCCATTTGCATGAGGCATTTACAAAGAACGAATGTCATTTATTTACACGTAGAGGAGGGATTAAAACAATAGTAAGATGTTTAGAATTGTGCACCTTAGTCCTATTACCTTAAGAGAATTTTCTTTTACTTTTCTTACTGAAGAATCTCGAACTCGTTTTGTCTTGGATCAGCTGTCAGTGAAGCAGATAATTTAAAAATTTAAGAAGATACTTTGTAAAGAACTCGACAATTTTTCGTCTTAATTTGAGTTATTTTCTTCTTCTCTATCCTTTTATTTTTGCAACATACTATTTGCCTCTTCTTTCTCTGACTTTATGCTGTTTTTCAATGAGTATTGTTGTTAAGGCTAGCCAAGTTTCATAAAGATTATAAGTACTGGAGTATGGGTCTCGGGGTATTTTTCTTATAAAAGTGAGGACTCATTTGATGTGGAAAAGCAGAAAGTATAGAAGAAATGAAAGAAACTGAGCCTAGATTATGGAATTTTAACAGTCATCAGCTAATGGTATTACATACGATCACCTATAATTAGAAAGATTATTTTGTAAACAAATGGAAGGGTACAAAGACAGAGACCACGACTTAAACTGAACGCTAAAATGCCGGAGCTGCGTCTATAGAAATCCATAAATTTACCTCCACCAATTTGTTGAAGTACCTCTGTTTCTTTCTTCTTCCTGTTTGTAACAGGATCGTTACAGTTTCAAATAAATTATGATAGGTTTTGTGCTATGCAGCAATGTCTGGGCGCAGCACCACTAGGTGGCTTATCTGACAGTGTACAATTTGTTTTATAAATCCTAATGGCGACCTAATTAAATTAATTTATTTGCCGGTCTTATATAACTATTAAATTTGATCCAGAATATTTTAGGTTGATCTTTTATCTCGCTGTACTCCGTGTAAGAACAGCCCATGTAGGGTCTAGGCCTACCTGATACAAAAATTATCGATCAATCGAATAAATCAATAAATATATATATTAATTGTGAGTTAATTATGAGTACAGCTTGATTTGAGGTAAGGCGATTCGGAGAACTAGTTAGCTTACATTAGTGAGGCAATGTTATTATCCAAAGTTGCCAGATTAGGTATGGCAGGCTAGCTTGGAATACGTGTAATATGTGAGAGAACTTCTTGGAAATATTTTATAGAGAGAAATTAGGATGGAAAGAAAAAAATATCATTAATGTAGATATGAAGTAGCAACATAGCATTAGAAGTTAATATTGAGGGAATTAAAGCCATTAGCAAAAGGGGAAGTGATTAGAAAAGTTTTGCTAGCTAAGTAGAACAATCTTGGCAGAATCTTGCACACTTCTGGACTGCTCGCCAATAGGGTTAGACGATGGGACAAGTTGGAATGGACGTCGATACACGATCTTACTTCACAAGGGTCACAATTATTATTGCAGTACCTACTGGAGTTAAATTTTTATTTGACTTGCAACAATATATGGTTAAAAAGTAGTTTATGGTCCAGCATTTCTATAAACTTCAGGATTCGTTTTTCTTTTCACAGTTGGAGTAGCTAAATGAGAAGTCATTGCTTGCCTCAATGATGGAATCACATCTTTTCGTATAGTTTAAAATGCAAATACGTTCACTCCGTATGTATATTAGTGTCCACTGGTCGGCAACTTCTCGATTTAAGTGAATAATTAAAATGTACTAAATGTTTCAAACTTAGATTCCGGTGTCATCCTTACTTTGATTTCACACCCATGCGTACCCTGAGTTAGGACTGTACTCAACACTGAGGCAGATGCTGACGTTACAAATCGGAGTAGCATCAGTGAGGCAGTCATACTGCTTCAAATTGGCGAAGTATCATCGAAGAAGATAATGCCACTTCGCGTCCGACAGTACCGCTCCCATTTTTGCACAAATCATACGTCATTGTGGTGCAGTAATGGAGGGTAGAACTTGGTTAGCGCCCAGGGTTGAATGAGGCATTTGCAATCGGTAAACCAAGTTGAGTGTAAAGAACCAGGAAACGTGGGATCGACCAGACGCCAAATCAGATGTCATTGATGTGCAGTAATGGAGGGTAGAACTTGGTTAACGCCCAGGGTTGAATGAGGCATTTGCAATCGGTAAACCAAGATGAGTGTAAAGAACCAGGAAACGTGGGATCGACCAGACGCCAAATCAGATGTCATTGATGTGCAGTAATGGAGGGTAGAACTTGGTTAACGCCCAGGGTTGAATTTGCAATCAGTGAACCGAGTGAGTGTAAGGAACCAGGGAACATGAGATCGACCTGTAGCCCGGCGTGAGAGTGAGGATAAAAATGATAAGAAAAGAAGGTGAAACAAATCAGAGAAAAGGTGATGGTAGAGTCGGTGACGGTGGAGGGAACCTGGAGATCCGAAACCTCTGCTATGAGTTACATCGTGATCATCTACGTATTATTGCTTGGAATAAAATATGATCACATATTATTTTAGAAGCATTCTTAGAGGATTTACATCAACTAATTGACTTGTTTCTACACGCATTCTAGAAGGAGTAACAATTATTATATGCCCCCATAATTGTTTTAATCATCTTATTATTCTAAAATTAGAAGGGATATTATAGCCTATTTGGGTTACAGAGAAAAGTGCCTTTCAATAGTGAAAGAACTGCCAAAATCACCTGACTGGTTTTTGAGATTAACCTACATACACGCTCTTTGCTTGTAGCATTACTGTAGATTACATGGTACTTAACCTATGCCATTCTTCGTGTACGTCACCATCTGGACATTACGCACCAGGTGCTGATGTACAGCAGACATAAAATGGAGATAATAATTGCTGCATCGCTATGATTTGGAAGTTTCTAGATTCTTAAACAATGCTTTCTGTGTTTCTTGGCAAATCAGTTTTGCAATTCAAAAAGGTAATACAGGCAGTATATGTTATATTACGAGCAGCATGACAAACTGCATCACTTTCTGTGGTGAGCAGAACTAAATAACGGAATATTTATGTTTAGCAATATTAATATATAGAACATCAACTGATACAAAATTCGAAAGTTTAATTTAATAGCGTAATGTATATTTTAAATAAAAACTCCAGCAATTTAAGCATGCTTTTTGTTTTCACAAAATATAATGGCTCAACAATCACATAATATTACAGTTTTGTAAAACAATGGTTTTGTCCATTCTAACTTAACAATTTAACGAGCGGATAGTAACCGAATAATAACAGAGATACCTGAAATAAAATTCCTCGAGCAGTTGTACGCTCTTCACTTGAAGAATGGTACAAAAATGCTTAATTTTTTAACGTCAGCAAAATAGTATAATACATATCTGCATAGATAAAATCTCCCAGTGTTAGGAGATACCAACAATGTAGGTGTTTAAGTATTAGACGAAAGGAAGAAGGGATTAGGAAAATGCAGAAGCTGCTAGGAAGACTACTGGGACGAAACAGGTCAATTCGTTCTATCTTGACCGCTGATGATGACATTAACTGGTTTGGAAAGTTGAAACAGGTTTGAAATATTTAGTACCTTCACTGGGCCTAACCAGGGATCTTCGGTTAATTACTCGAGGCACCATGGGTGCCAATATCATGCGCAACCCAAATATCTTAGTTAAGCTGAAGTTTTGCAAATTTCAGAGATTAGCTAAGAAGACTTTAAAAGTGCTCTGTAAGGAAGCTTACAGTTGGATACGATATGTCCATTGCATTACCTTGGTATTATTCTTTCAAATTTTAGATATTTATCTCAGCCTAAATACAGTACGAAATAAAAACTAATCGTTTATAAATGAACGCCAACACAACTGAATATAAAATCCAGTTTTCGTAAACAATCATCGAAAGATCAGTCCAACTTCATTTGTTACTAATGAGATAAAATATCCAACAATGAACATGTCTTACTAAAATTAGGAATTATTTAGCATTGTTAACATTTATCACACAAGACATTTTATAATTAACTTAATGTATAGACATATGCTACTTACATTCATAACTGCGCCGTGGCATTGTGGGCTAAAGCGAGTATAGTAGTGCTGCTTGAACGGTTACCATGGATTTATCTTTGTTATTTGGATTTATCTGAGTTATCTGAGAGCTATCTATTACCAAAGATAAGTCCATGGTAACTGTTCGAGCAGCACGACAAAACCTACTTTGGTTCCCTACGACCGGAATGCGCCCGGATTTGATATTAAGGAGCTACGTTAGGTAGCGAATCCCAGTCTAGAAGGCCAACCTTCCGGCTTAGGGTGTCCAGATGCTGACTACATCTCCTACCTGCATCGCTTGGATTATCGCCCACCTCTGTCTTGCGTATGTGGTCGTGAGGACAGCAGTAGGGTTGGCAGGTACAGACTCACTTTGAGCTATTACGCCACAGGTTACGTTATTACATTCACAAGCATATGCATAGTGAGCAGTTACATTTAGCAATGCCTGGGATATCGATTAACTACGATTTATAAGCTAGCGCGTTACTGAAATATAATAGATAAGTTTAATGACTAATGTATTACGTCATTCAATTGTCTTTTTAAGCAACACATGTTAAATTACGCTTTGAAATGTGTCTTACTTGTGATCAGATAGGATGCGGATTATCTGCGACCAGTTTTGGTTTATTGTACCTATGCCCCAACTGGGACATCCCACTTGAAGCAAGAGGCGCCCGTCCTAATGAGTCACGTCAGTGCAGAGGGCAGGGTCTTTACATTTTACTTAGATGGTAACCTCTCCCAGTAGGCCTAGGCAACAGACATTCCTCCCTACTGTGATTCGGAAGCGGTCCTGGCAGCCGGTTTGGCTACCGGCAACCGACGTATAGGAAGAGGAAGTGGTTCACTCAGAGCATATCATCTTGCCATGCACCGCCGACATTTCTACCCTGAGATACAAGACCAGGCGAGAGATGATGTGAAGTGATAATGGAGATGAAATAAAGGGACATAAAATTCGGAGCATTTAACAAACCTACCCCCGACTAAACCCTTGGGTAAGATAGGTCGGCCACGGGAATCGAACCTGGGCATCTCGAAAGCGGGCTACGGACGAAACCGCCTGGGCCATCTCACTCGGAATCAGATAGTCCTACTTTTAATTTAATTATTTTTATTCCCATTTTAATAACGTTTTGTATTTTCATTCATTTTATAGGCGCGCCATGATCTGACAGTGAATCAACGGTCTTAATAGATCCCTTTCGAGATTACGTCTGTCCTGAAATAAATTCGTACAACTCATAACCTCTCGTGCTGTTATCTGCGAGATAAGCTGCTCTGTATAAAATTTTAATTCTTTACTAAAAAATCCCTTAAAATTACCTTATACGGGGAAAACAGTCAGATGTCATACAACTCGTTAATTTGACATCTTAGAAAATATCCTCTTTAAAGCCGACCGCTCTCCCGTAAGATATAGATAGATAGGTACCTCGTTCGTAGCGTAACATGGATGTAACCTTGCCACCGTCAAATTCATACTACGCTACAAGCGTGAGTGCGTACGCTGCTCTCAAGGCGTCATTCGGTTCATTGGGAAACAGTTTGATGTTTGCATCATGATGGTTCGCCTTGGATAGAAAGAAAAATAACTTTGGGCATTTCGAACCTTTCGATTCCAGATAAACGACGCAGTGGGGTTTCGCTCGCCAAATTGTACACTGCTTAAAGAGACTACCCACATTCGCATTTTAGAAATATAATTGTTAGATGCATATGCATTTATATATTCAAAATCCAACTTGCTGCAAACGTGTGTTATAGTTTAAGAATATGCATTAAGCATTCAAAAAATAACGTGTTGCATTTTCTATATTTTCTCCTCTCTTTTACAAACTATTTCTACAACGCCTTAGGTATTCTTCTATATTCTTTATCTTATTTGGGATAAACATTTGTCGAAATTTCCAGATGACTAGTTTTCTTTTAGGTGAAAGGGAAACAGGAATTTAGAAGGCTTTAAGCGATAACCGAATTTTTAAGAGCTGGTTGTATGGAGGTGGTTTTGAAATTCAGAGTTCTTTGTCTTGCCCAGAGACAAAAATAAATATAATGTACTTTCCTTGAAAATGCCTTAGAAATGTTTAATTTTCAAAATTTAATTGAAATAAATTGTGTATTTTAAGGAGATCTGTAGATTGGTTTGATAAAATTTTGTATATCTCTTACGATTTGCCATTTATGCAGAAGAAATTCAGAATGAGGGGACCTTATGAGTTCATTCTCAAAATATGCAAGATTTAAGTTTTGAGAACCTTTATTTAGTACCCTTAGGAGATATTGTACATAAATAGCAGCTTTGGTATCCAAGTACCTTTCAATTTTGAGTTATCCTATTCAGGACCCACAGACTGATCTTCTTCTATATATATATATATATATATATATATATATATATATATATATATATATATATATATTATGGAACCTCAAAATGAGTATTTCCATAAAATCGTGGTACAGAATCTTAAGTGGAAGTACAGTACCAAAGTATATGGTAAGAAAATTTAAAAAAATGTATCCAGCCATTTATAAAAACGAAAAGTTGTCCATCATAATTTAAATATTGCTCTTCGTTAATATTACTAAACGAAATTCGTAGGAATACGAAAAAAAAATGTGCAAACATGCTTCCTTCGAGTTACAAGCCTTCCTCTGTGGTCTGGGGATAACGTATCTGCCTCACATTCAAGAGGTTCGGTGTTCAATTCTCGGTTAGTAGCAGTTGCCTGGAGATAGTTACTTCCAGATTTATTTCCCAAATACGGAGAACATAAATTTTGGATTCCCTAAGTTCTAAGATACTTTAAGCTCTATGGCATCAGGCTCATTTGAGCATAATTTCACCAGATTCATTCATTCATCGTCCAATATGACCTACCAAGTTAAAGGAAGTTAAGCTTATGATTATATATTTACTCCATCAATTCCATCCTTATTTTCTTCAGGATATTTTAATTTAATTAGCGGATCTCCACTCTGACTGCCACTTCGATCAAATTGTTGGCATTCCAATTTCTTTGCCTAGAATTCAGTGTTCCATTGTCGGCTGATGCGAAGGATTCCTCTTCTAGCGGAATCATCCCATATTGGACACAGGTTGTAGCCGTCTGAACGGAAAGGAAAAGCACGTACTAGTTTTTAGACATTCGTGTGTGTGCATTTGTATCTCTGTGTGGTTGCATGTCTATCTGTGAACACCATAACTCAAAAATATATATTTAGTTAAATATCTAATTGACATTTAAGTTCTGCGTCTTTCAAGATGCAACATGTATAGTTCAGGAAAATCTCCTACGCTAAACTAACCCTAACATGAAAAAAGCCTTTATATTTTACTGCCGTAAAAATGTTTCTAGCATTTTTATCCATGATAACTCATTCGCTACAAAGAAAAATGTACGTCTCAATTTTTTGATAATAGCATGTGAGGTTATCATTCGGATTGAAGACCTCATCAACTCAAAATCTATGTGAAAAGTTCTATGCAATTAAATATTTTCGAAATTTTTACAGTTTTATGAAGTGGTAAGTCTCTATTCTTTTTTCTTGTGGTAAAGGTATTAAATTCAGGGTATTCCATATAGCAATTTACTTTTTAAACATCTGAATATCCAGTACCTTCCGTGTATACAGTACGATCCATATAAATCTGAACCATTATAAAAGGCCATAACCTTTGAAACAATGATAGGAAACACGTGCAACTTTGGGTGAGTATAATACACAATTGGGAGATTGCACTACACCGTTTACATCTCAGAGAAAATGTTGGAAGTGTCCTCTACCAGCATCTATACGTGTTTGCACTCGTCTCACCATATTCTCTGAAGTTTTACGTAGAGTATTCCTGTCAGTGTTACTTATTTCAGTTCGAATGGATTCCTTGAGAATACAATTGTCTGCAGCCTATTTTTGTACATTCTATTTTTAGATACCCCACAAGAAAAAATCCGGTGATGCTAGGTCAGGGGATCTGGAGGGCCAAAGACCTTTGGAGAATATTCGATTATCAAAGAAACTGTTAGAAGTTCCATGGTGTAATTAGATGTATGGCACGTTGCTCCACCTTGCTGGAAATAGGCCGCGCCGTGGCTCAGTGGTTAGACCGCTTGGCTCTCACCAAGGCGGCCCGAGTTCGATCCCAGGCGAACGCAAAGTGAGATTTGTCGTGGACAACACGGCGCTGGGGCGGGTTTTCTCCGGGACCTCCGGTTTCCCCCTCCATCTCATTCCATCGTTGCTACATCTTCATCTCATGTATCACCAGTGTCACCGCCTGCGGTGCCGTATGTAGTAAAAGCGGGCGTTAAACACTACACACACACACATACACACACACACACACACACACACACTTGCTGGAAATAACATCTCAATTCGATATCATATCCGTAAAACTTCAGAGATTATGGTGCGACGAGTTCAAAAATGTATAGATGCTGGTGGAGGACACGTCCAACATTTTCTCTGAGATGTAAATAGTGTAACGTAATCTCCCAATTATGTATTATATTCTCCTAAAGTTGCACGTGCGTCCTATTATTGGTTCAGAGGTTATGGCTTATTAACATGGTTCAGGTTTATATGGATCGCACTATACTTGTAGTGGAATGTAAAAATATATAATAAAGTTTAACTCGATTAATAAGAAATTAATAAAATGAAAGGTTTTTTAAACTTAGATTGCAGTAGGTTAAATATAGAGAGAGTCTTGTGAATGCAGCTTCCACTGTCTTGTTATTGTAGTAAGTTACGTCAGATAATAATGCTAGTGTATTATGTACGGTTTCACATAATAATCATATACAACATTGTTTTTTAAGGTTTCATTATATAATACTGCTGTGCTCGAGCATAAGTCAAAGACACACGCAGCAGCCAAAATCCCCATGACGTCTACATTTGCATAGCAAATGCTCGTGACTCACTGGATAGTTCTAGTTATTTTGATTGGTGAAGAAACAGTGATTATATTTTGTTATTCTGCCAGTTTACCCCCGCTGAGCTAACGAAAAGTAATTTACTTGTTTAGTTTTCGTCCTCCCAGTCGTCCCATGGGTGGACGAATGGTGCAGAGCGGTCTGTGTCGTCATGCAAATCGAAGTGCGTGAGCTAGAGAAAATCTTTATGAAGATAAAGATGGGAGACATTGCATGAAGGAAGAGTAAAAGTTAAAAAGAATTTGAACATAATTAAGAAACAGGATAGAATATAGAGGTAGCTAGAAAATATATAGTAAGCTAGAAAGGAAAAAAAAAATTAGCTTATACGGTAAAATAAGGAAAGAGCGACAAGATAAGCAACGATTAGCTTGGATTGCGTTTCAGATCAATAAGAGGTATTGAACTAGAACCAACAATTTTGTGTTGTATTGTTCACGGTTAAATTAAGAGCAAAGAGATAAATAGGACGTCAGAAATTGGCGACATAAATGATAGGAACCAAGAGAGATGCTGACGATGAAAACATTGATAAATCTTGATAAAAGAGAAATAATCCCCTTAATAGACGTACAATTTATCACCTAATAACAGCAGCCATTTTACCTTAATTGCAAAGATGATTTACTCGCCTTTTAATAAAGTCACATCCTTCCCTCAATTAAAACATCAAAGAAAACACTAATATGGAAATAAAGATAAATATAAAATAAATAGGAAGATGTTTGGGAAAGAAGAAGCAGCAGAAGAAGACAAAAAATGCAGAGGAAAAATATCAGTGAGAGAGCGTAGGCTTTCAAGGCTGGAGTCAGTCTGGAAGTTATAATGAGCTCCGCGAACTTCTCCGAGATTACAACAGCGCCACTGAAGATGTCCACCGCAGTTGTGGACGAAACGTCTGGAAATTCAAACTCCAGCAGACCACGTAGTAGCAGCCTGAAAATATGCAGTCTTCAATTTTAATTCATTCTGCTATTTTGCGTTTCTGCCGCAACCCATAATGGATACAATGAGTTCTTTTTTCCATTTTATACATCCATAGAAATGAAGGATGCAAAGAAAAATGACCAAATCAGGTATGACTGAAATAAGGGCGTTTAGTTATCAGGGAAACCGCTTGGCTCTCACCTAGGCAGTCCTGATTCAATCCCAGTAGAGCGTCTGTGGGATTTGTGGTGGACAAAAAGGCGTCCGGGCTGGTTTTCTCCAGATTCCTCGGTTTTCACTCTGCTTATTCCATCACCTACTCAAAAATAACTTTCCTTTCATCTATTGCACTGCCGTTTCATACCATGCACTTCTTCATCCACATACCATGTACCCGGCTGCTCCTCCATCCTGGACATCCTCTACGATCCACAGTTCATCTGCTGCTCGACAGGCGTCTGACCCCGGGCACTTACTTGTTAGTCTTGGGAGAATGTAAGTCCTCTATATGAGGAGATTAAACCAAAAACGTAATGAAAATGTAAATAGGGGAGAGGAAGAGAAGGAAAACCGGAAAATTATATGAAAATAGCATAGGAGATGAGCAAAAGGAAAAGGCAACTACTAATCGTTTAGTCGAGAATGGCAAGTGGCTGTCCCATAACAGTGGGGCTTGGACTCACGTATAAGGTGGCAAAAAATGTCAAATGTATACTTAGTACACTGTAAACCAATTTAAATTATATATAGATGCTCTTCAATTTTAAATCAATTCTCACTTTATTTTATTTTTACTCTTGCAACGATGCATTATGATTACTTAAGGACGTGTACTTTATATTCTGATTAGAGAACAGTTTAAGGATATGTCTGACTGAAATTTCATGAAGATTTTCAAAAATTCACCATATCTTCTTTTTAGTCTATAAAATAGTGTAAGCCTTCCTGAATCCAGAGAATGCTTACATAGCATCTGCAAGCCATTTTGAATGATCTAATTTTGTTTGGAAGTTATATGAATGTTAGCGCTAGATATGAATTCAAATTCTTTAACCTTGTTTTTTTGCTATTCAAAATGTCATCATTTTTCATCATTTAGGTGCTGCTTGCAACGCAGTTTTAGTGTTAGGCTAATGAAACTTGCTACACACGTTCACAGAGACACACAATGGAAATTGCCCTGGGTGTTATTGTGAGATGCATTTAAGCAAATTTACTTTACTTCAAAACACAAAAATATAAAAGTTTGGGCAAAAAAACCATATTCACATCTTTAAAAATTTCTGGAGACTAAAGTTATTGAGACACAGAGAAACCTAGGGCAAATTTAAAAAATAGACGTATGGGTAACCTGTTGTTAAAAATTAGACCAAAATTTAAGTTATTTTGTCGCAAGGGACTTTTTAGGTGACGTAACTAAAAATAAATAAATAAATATGACCATATTTTCCAAACTATCAAAGTGAAATTAATAAGATTTGGTCTGTATCATATTTGCAATAAGTTACATCTGTGGTATAAATCTTAAAAGGCTAGCGTAATTAGTTCAGGATTTCGAATTTTCACTCATATGTGTTCTTAAACTATTAATATCAACTTTAAGGTAATCGGTTTAAAATAATTCTTAGTAAATAACAGTTTGTTGTCACGGTTTAGGATACAGACAACTGAACCAAAACTTATTTTAAATTGTAAATAAAATGATAACAGTTATGGCCTCTCTGTTACATTAGCGAGGTCATTCCTTGGACAGCTGGAGTTTGCATTTATTTAAATGTCTTAATGACACCCAGATTAATATTTCGAAATAAAAGTTACAGTTACAGATGTTTTTGCTTCCTCTACTGTGCAATTATCATTAGTAGAGGAAATATGTTTTATACAAAAATTCGATACAGAAATTTTACCGAAAATACACGGACATGTCTTGAAATTTCCAAATTATCCAAAAAGCACCTTTAAAAAACAGCTCTCTCTCTCTCTCTATCGTGTGTGGTGTGGTATGTGCGTTTGTGTGTGATGTGGTATGTGCGTGCGCGCGCGCGCGTGTGTGTGTGTGAACAACAAACCCAAAAATGGAAAATATTTCAAGAATGTCATACGAGCATTTTAATGCAAATCTCCACAACCCAATTCATTTCAAATGAATTGCAAATTTTGAAATTTCTGTGAATAGCCTATGAAACTGTTCATTTTCAGTAGGGAAGATGCATATGAAATAAACCAAGGAAAACTTTCACTTTTTTACTCTGTGAATTCGATAGCAAAATATTTCGCTGACGTCAAAGTATGAGGGAATTATTATAGGTGGGTTATTTTTCGTTAAATATATTAAACAAGAGAAAGTAGCACACTGGACAGCCTTGGAAATCCCATGCATACTGTCCAAGCTCGCATTGCAAAACCATGAAGATCAATATACACCGTGTTGCTGTCACTAATATTTAGGCTATTATTCCAATACTATGTCACAAGTGACCTAACCAGAGTATAACTACTTTCTAAATTCTTATTTCGTGTTTCATATTAAACGTATTTATTTACTTTTGTGACCTTAGATATTATTGAAGCATTAAAGTTACTTGGTAGTGGAGTTTATGATTTATCCAAATCTATAACTACTTGCAGACCACTAATAAAACAGAAATTTAAAGAGACAATTTTAAAACATGTAAATATAAATATGAGTATTTCAGAGAGAGTTAATGATACAAATATATTTTTCCTTATCAATTTGTATCGTATATTATGGGAGGGCACCCATAAATCTAAAAACTTCACAAAATGCAAGAGATTTGATGAAATGTAATCCAGTTTTTATAGGCCCTTGCAAGAATACATTTGCACTGGAAATTATTTTTTCTTTCACATTGGCCGTGTGTAGGCTAAAGTATGGAAAGGTAGAGTCAGACTGAAAAATTCAATGCCATAGCCGGGATTTGCACCACGGATCTTCTGGTAGCCGTCCAGCCGCTCTAACCCTTGAGCTAGTATGGCCAATGTGCCGACATGACATTAAATTCTTCAACTGACTCGTGTTTTTCTATACAATTAATCATGATAATTATTTTTTCTATTCATTTGATCATTATTTTAAACAACACACGCAATTTTCCTTAATTTACTTTAAAGGCAGTGCTAAACGTTTCAGCATACTCGTAAACATGGCATGCTACTGAGCATTTTGAGTAGCGAAATATGATGACATTTTTAGAAAATAACTTGCTAATGTATAAGTATGTATCATTTGATTTAAAGCTACAGTTAATTTATATTATGACCACACCAGTGGAAAAAAGCGTTATACGTTCCTTGAATTTAGAATTCATGTTATTTTATTCTTAATTTTTTCAATTTTTGACAAAATGTCATAAATTTCCAGATGGCCAAATTTCATAGTTTTACAGACGCAAAGGTTATACCTATAGTAAAATGTCTTCTGTAATCTGACAGAACATCAAAGCTAACGGAAGAGCATATTCGGGAATTTCAAACCTTGTGATGTTAATATAATTAATTGAAAGTTTTGAAGAAATTTCCCTGCAAGATGACAAATGACAAAATATACATATCCTCTCTCTCTTTCTCTCTCTCCTCTTTCCATCCTCTCCCTCTCTGCCTGTTTCCCATACAAACACTTATTTGAACCAGTGTTTGCACTCTATAAAAGATTTTTTTAAAGATTTTCAGCTTGATTTAACTCATTTTTACAGCGAACATTTTAACAATTCTCTTACTCATAGGCAGTGCTGCTGACGTCACTTGCAACTTAATAATACATTACACAAAAGTCCTGGCCTCATTCTTTGAAGGTTACCCACGTGTGACAAGTTGAAGTGTATTCGGTGCTAACAATAACGTCTTAAAGAGTTCAACGGCTGATTTGGGAAATACAAGACAATGGGATGAAATAACAGACTCGGGTTCATTTGCATATGTTAGCATGCAAATTACTACTAGGCTGTAGATCCGTTTCAACGGTGCGGCCGTGCGCGTGTAGCCCATCATGATCAGAAAAACGGGTAACAATAAATAACAGCATCGGGTGGAAAAAACAGGTCATGAAGAACCAGCAATTTATCCCAATCTTTTAAAGTTTCATTGGAGTGTTTTTATAAAATTGATATTATAAAACCTGAACTTTGTCTCTCCCTTTATAAATTTATTTAGTATACATGACGTTTTTTATTCACTTTTCATGGATGCTGTCAATAACATTATTCAATCAGTGTAGTACGACATATATTTTGCAATTTGGTACATTTTTCTGAACTGTGTTAAATACCTAAACGTTTGATACATTTAGTACTGCAGACATAGTATATAACAATATTACCTAAATTTTACTATTTGAACACTTATTATTTCTTGTAAATTTACTTATGATTTAGTTCATTTAAATATGAACAGGTTATTGACGTTCTTAAGGGTATCACATAGGCATAGATAACAATCGATCACCAGTTCGCCACCAAAATGGTGAACTAGCTGTAACCACCCTGTTTAACGGATATTAAAATTTTATTTTATTTTTGCTACAGTGTTAAACCATTTTTATGATCGAAAAAATTATATGCAATACACATGCCTTAAATTCACTGGAGAATCCTGACAGGAAACAGAGATATTTTGCTTAATCTGTTTATTTTATATTTTAGTATTAAATGTAAGGTAGTTGTCTCACGTGTTTATGACAACTCCTAGTGGTTTACCGGGAGAAACAGGAGTCAGTTGGAGAATTTAATGTCATGTTGTCACGTTGGCCATAGTAGCTCAAATGGTTACAGCGGCTGGACGTAAACCAGCAGATCCGTGGTTCAAATTCCGGTTATGGCATTGAATTTTTCAGTCTGGCTCTACCCTTTCATAGTGGGTCCTACACACGGCTAGTGTGAAAGAACAATGAACTTCCATTAATTGTACCTAATAATGGTCCGAACTATAAAGCCCGGGACTTAAAGTACTTATAGCATAGTAAGTCGCCATTAAGGTAATTCTCTCATGTGTTTATGAGAACTCTTAGTGGTTTACCGCGAGAAACACGAGTCAGTTGGAGAATTTAATGTTATGTTGGCACGTCGGTCATAGTAGCTCAAATGGTTAGAGCGGCTGGACGGAAATCAGAAGATCCGTGGCTCAAATCCCGGCTATGTCATTGAATTTTTCAGTCTGGCTCTACCCTATCAGTCTGCCTCCTACACAGGGCTAGTGTGAAATAACAATTAGTTTCCATTAAATGTAATGCTTTAATTATATTTAATTTAATTAAATTAATTGAAAAATTCAATGCCATAGACGGGATTTGAACCTCGGATCTCCGGTCTCCATCCAGTAGCTCTTAATCACTGCACCAAAATACCCTGGGCAACATGCCAGCATAAAATTAAATTCCCAACTAACTCGTGTTTTTCCCGGAGTTCTCATAAACCACCAGGAGTCCTCATAATCACATGAGACAACTATCTTAATGGTCACTTACTGTAAGTACTCTAAGGCTGGACTTTATAGCTCAGACCACTATTAGGCCAATTAATGGAAATTAATTCTTCTTTCAGACTGGCCGTGTGAAAGTGTGAAAGAGCATTGAATTTCCATTAATTAGAATTATTTTAATTTTCCTGGCTATGATATCAATTCATGCACAATATACGATATTTAAAATTAATTTTTATTAAAAAGGTACTCGTATTTCTCTGACCTTTTCAAACGAATTTTATTTTTTTAATTTTGTAATTACCCCTCTCGATTATTAAATGAATTTTTATCATTGAGGTTATAATATTAAATATGATGGGTACAGCGAGTTGCGACAGTATTACAGCTTTCAAGCAGCAGGGCTGTCCATTTGAAAAGATTGGTTTTCTGTTGATTGCTATTTGGTGTAATTTTGTTAATTAATGTCTGTGAGCCAGAGAAAAAATGTAAGTCCTTTTGTCCTTTTTATTTCTGAGGCTCCAACTGATAGCCAATGAAGTGGTTAATATTGATAAATCATATATTCGATTTTAATCACCTACTTCAAACGAGGTGAAGCGACTTCTCTAAATTCTTTTCCCCAACTCTATCATATGATTCGGATTGTTGTAACTTGGTATTAGCTAAGCATTCAGCGTAACTATAAGATTTTTAAAGGTTTTGAATTTGGTTGACAGACATACATTTCATAATCAAGATTATTTTGCTATTGAAAACATCCAATGGAATGGAATTCTCGTCCAGGGTTTACCACGAAAGATTTTAAATTTGGGATTCTTCTAGCTAATAAGTTCCATTGTTTGAGTCACAGCCAGCAGAATTTTAAGAGCTGAGGCAATTAGTTTTTTCCACAGTCAACTCATTGCTAATCATATATAATATTTATACTTCCTCATCTATTTGGAATTTCTATAAATTCGGAATAAACTGGATGTTTCCATTCTCTACTTGAATAAATTGCCTTTAAGGCTGATAGTTTGGATACAATTTTTAAAAGCTCAGCAAAACATATTAAATGTTTCAAATAGAAATATTGCATGAAAAATATAAGAAAAAGTTTTAATTTGAGTGAAACTTCAGGGCTAGAAGCACCACGTGTACCAAAATCCTAGTCATTCATTCTGAATAATGGTGAATTGCTGGAGATATTTATTGGAATAACATCATGCATGCCTTTTCGTCAACTTTTCAAATAAATAGATAGTGAACAAAGAGAAGTATTTTAATGATATTGGATATTTTAAAGTATCTGATGTACTGCACTTACATAACGTTCTCTATTCAAGAACTTCCGAGGTTCGAATCTCGGTCAGGGTGAGTTACCTGGATAAGGTTTTCCAGGGTTTTCCCTTATCCTGAAAGACGAATGTCGGGTAACTCTAAGCTCTATGGACTCTGGGCTCATTTAGCATCATTTCACCTATTCCATTCATCGTCCAAGATGACTTAACGTTGGAGGACGTAAATTACAACAACAAAAAGGTCTACATTTCTAAAACTATTCTTACAAAGACGTAGGAGTATTGCTGTATTTGATGTAATTTAAAATAAATATTACCTTATTAGTAATTTTCATACAGTTGCAAGAAGAATAAAGAAATGCAGTAGGTTTTAAGCGATAGTCCAATCTTTAAAGAGCTTGAAATTCATATCAGTTTGAGCGGCCTTATAAATTCCTCTAAATTGTGAACGAATTTTGTATGACCTGGAAACCTTAAGCAAATATCTTGTACTTCATTTCTGATACTTTTGGAGTGGATCATATCGGAAATATTCATTCTTACTTGCCTGAAGTTTAATACTTATAATTGTATATAATCATTAACCCTTGGCCACTCCTAGAAAACTAAACTTATATATTTCAAAGGTCATATGAAAAATTCTAAAAAAAAAAAAATCCAAGTAAAGACTATTCTCGATTGGGGGATTTTCTTAGAAGTTTCGCGGCTCGAGACGAAATTTTCTTTTTACACACTCGCACAAACACACACACACGCACGCAGTCACACATGGACTGTTTTCTAAAAAGTTTTCATTTCTTCAGGGACTACAAAACGCATATTTTAACTGAATTTTGGCTATCGATATATTAAATGGAATGCAGTACCTTCCATCCTTACTGTAATTATTTGATATAGATATAAAAACTTATTGTAAATTATGTTTAGCACAATTTCTGAATTACATAGGGGAGATGCGCGCAGTACCGCACAGTGCGCTGTACCGCACAGTGTCAGTATCTTGGAGTTGCGGATAGATAGTAGAAGCTCATGGTGTGTATTTAGTCAAACAACTATCTTTGTTAGCAACAGAAAGTCCCCCCCCCCTCTTTGACCGTTGAATCTGAAGTTATTGTTCAGAGAAGTCGTGTAGTGAACTTGAGCTCTGCTGTTAATAACTTGTTTACAGTGCTGCCTTGTCCGTTGAAGAACTAAGTATTTGTAGTCATATTATTCCATATTAAGTAGAGTACACAAACACAAAATACAGTCAACATGAAAAATTCAATGCCATGCCATCAAATATCTTAGCCTATATACGGCTAGTGTGGAGAAATGATTAATTTCCATCAATTAACAAAATACAGTGTCGGTATAAAATAATCGGGCCGTGCTATGACGTTATATATACGTACGTGTGAGTTGCTCAGTACCGTACGATAGCAATTTTCCCAGTACCGTGCGTGAAAGTATATTTTCATCCCCTGAACTTGCACTGCCATTAGATTAATTTTTATTTATAGGCATTACTGTCAACATGGAAACCAGAAAAAAAGGAAAATTGTTAGAAGAAAATATGAAATAAGCAATAAAGAATGTGATAGAAGGATCAATGAGCCTGGGAGTAGCAATATATATATATATATATATATATATATATATATATATATATATATTGCTGAAACATTAACATCGATTCTGTATAAGTTGATCTTGCAAGAAAAGGCACAAAAACAGAAGAACAAACCAATAGTAAAGGGATATAAGACTAACATTAATAAAGCTATAAATAGAGAACCTAGCTCTAACCCTGTGCCAACAGAAACTAGAAATAGTAAAGAGCCTTAGAAGACTAAAAGAGATTTAAATTTTGGAACTAAAACCAGTGTTGATTGAAGTGTTTTAACAGAGTGTATCATTTGTTTAGAAATCACAGACGAGGCTTGGGTTCAGTGTGTAGCGTGCGAGGGTTGTACAGGGCAAGAGAACATTGATTTTTATAGATGTGATCACTGTGATAAAAAATATATTTCATTAGTTCTAAGACATTTTTGTTTTGTTTTGATAATCTCGAGAGAAAGTTTTGAAAAATATGTTATCATGTTACCGTGTCCTGCTTTTATCTCAAAAATACAATAATTATGATGAGAATAATTATCTTGTGATTTATCATGCAGTTCCCTTTCCTTTATTTATAAACATGTATTTATTTACGTCTGTCCGGTACTAGGAAACACTTTTTTAGATGCGCAGTTATCACTAATATTTACTTTACCTTTTAACAGTGAACATGACTCACGTTCATGAATGTTCATTACTAATGCTGTTTATGTATGTTATTAGCTTCTGATAATAGTAACACGCTACTTATTCTCTACGCATTTTCTTTGAATTTTGCAAAAACCTTAGGTGTGCGGTACGGGGCGCATCTCCCCTACACAATTACTTTTGTACTAAATAACTGATTTTATATTAATACATTATGAAGATCAACGCTTGCATTACGAAATCCTTTAGAATATTTTGTTTTCATTTGAGAAATAATATTAATGTCAATTTGTATATTTTACAGTATTAGAGATAAATTTGATTAAACTTGCCTATTCTGGTGTGGACCTTAAGTATTAGCCACTCCATACCCGCCCAGCCCATTTGGTATATCACTTCAATAGTTTAGAATTTTAATAATTAAAAGTGAAGTGTATCAAATAAAATAAAATTAAATTAAAATACTAAAAGAAAGTCAAAGCTCGCAATTCATTAGCCTCAAGCTTTAAATACTCTCAACATGAACGTGTACAATAATTTGTCTATTATTATTAGAGGATATTATTTTTATAATTAATTATTCTTAGGAAACTATTTAAGGGCACAATAACTGGATTCCTTGTGGCCCAAGAATACTTGCAACATGGTTAGGATACTACTCCGACACAAGTTACTTTTGATGCCCTGCAGCAGCCTATATTTGGGTATAAGGAAAACGAAACAATTTAAAGAGTTCTAAGAACAAGTGAATGTCTACATGAAAACTGTGTATACGTAGGTTGAAAAGATAATTTATCTGGTTTGTTATGCTCGACAGTGTTAAACTGAACTGTCTAGCCAGTAAATTAAGTTATTCTCCACAGTGAGCAGCTGCACTTTCAGAAGATTGGCAGGACCAACTCCTACTTTCAATTCTCTGTGTTTATCTCCAGGGCTTAGCTACAGATGCTTTGTTCTGTTTGGTCTTCTGTTGGGTGGAGATGAATTTAAATTTAAATACCCCACCTCTAGAAGCATTTGCATCCGTTTTACTTTTGCATCCATTTCGAAGTAGAATAAAGCTAGAAGGGACTTTCACTCACTGTGGAGGGAGTTTCAGAAACACACCAGCATCATTTGAGCTCAAACAGTCGGCTTCTAGAAACACTGTACGTTTATGTTTATTTCATTTTAATTAGAATAAAAACGTGCAATTTAATTGATTCTGGTGGTATTTTTCAAGATAAGATACACGTACAATCAATACATTTCAGTCTATTCCGAAGATTATTCTATCTGTGGAAGTATATTTTTATTGCTTGTTTTACTCGACTTCAAATTAAAAAAAAATTCTATTTTCTGAACAGTTTTATGTGAAGAAGAGATAAAAACAACACATTTCAATCCAAAATGTAAATCCTTCAAGAAGGAATTAATTGCCATTCTTGAATTTGTGACCCTAAAACCACAGAACACCCTTAAATCTCCTAACAAGCTGAGAGTCCGCTTCTAAAAGAAAAATTTGTATATTCGTATATGCCAGAAACCCATCATTTTCTGACAGAATACTGCAAACGAAGGGAGACGTTGTAGAAGTTTCAAAATTTTTCATTCGTTCCGAAGATTTCACATCAACAAAATCTCCTTGAAAGTCCAAGCAATGCTGATCTGTTCCCCCATAACAGAGTGAAAACTTCCCTCCCTATCTACTTTTCTGTTATCTTTGTTTACATGCTCGTGTGTGTATGTGTTAACAGAACATTATTTCTATGAGATGTTAAATACATGTATTCTAACGTGTTAGTTAAAATGAACAGGACTCTAAAAGACGGCTACTTTTAAAACTGCATCGTGGCACAGCGTAATTTCATTCATCTTTAAAAATTAATAACTTGGAAACTTAAAAATAGATATTAAACTGACATTTAACATCCTAAAATGTTTTATATAATACAACATTGAAATTACATTTTCAGCTTAATTGGCTAAAAATTACAGAATATTATATTTTCAGTGCTGCATTGCGTTAAGATAGCAACAAAGCTCATATGATATTTCTTCCTATCTACCCATTTTACGGTACCCAGAGAACAGTTGGCAATTTATACGGTATGTAGCATTCAGATATACAATTGTATCGATGGCTATTTTCAAACACATTATTTTAAATTTTGTTGGTTTACTATTCTTTAAATTGTTATGAATTTACTGTTCAAAAGCAAAGTTGGTTTTAACATGACTTTATGGTAAGTTTTTAAATTCAACTTCTGGCATAGAAGCCACAAACACCTTAGTTTTAGTAAGGATGTTCTGGTTCCTCTTATCTAGTTATCTGTATATTCTCATGAAGAGCAGAATGCAATAATATGAAGCAGTGGCTGTAGCGAGAAGTTATCTGGAGACCGCTGCTGATTAGTCGCGAACATAAATAAGCCACGCGCCCGTCCAATGTAAACACGATAGACGCTATCTCCAAAAAACTAAACTCTGTTTCATATAACCTTGCCCCGCTGAGATCTATCACTCCGCGTGCAACTACCTTCCCCGTCACCCTAATTGGCTAATGCTTTCGCAACATAGGCCATAGGCGGTGCCTTCCCCTCACATTTAAACCTGCAGTAAACGTCATAATAATTGCCAGGAAGATAGATCAAATCATACAAATAAGAACATGAAGGCATGCAAAAATACAAGTTTATAATGAAAGGCCTTCGGCCTTATCCACTGGGAGTTTTTCTAAACCAGCACACATACCTTGCAAAAATGCTTGTCTTTCAGTGTTAAAAGTCGTGTCACGCCATATTTGTCGCGTGTCCTTCATTCACCCAAGTCCCGTCAAGGTATCCCGACTTGTATCCCGGTACAGTCTAATTGTTCTTAAATAACGTGTTCGCCACACAGTAATATCGTCCCTGGAGTGGTAAGTTTTCCTGTTTTCTCAATTTCATATCGCGATGTTACTACGCATCTAACACACCTGTAAGTTCAGAGCACAGCTGTTCGACTTCTCTCACTGACAAAGACGGATTTTTCTCTGTGAGTGCATTAAACACATGCACCACAATTCTTTTTTCGCAGCTTTGTAAAGGTTTTCCTTTGCGATGCTTCAGCGAAAAACTCGTGGTAGACTGATATTATACATATAATAAGTACACACGCAATAAACAATCAATAAAATAATTTAACTTTCGCACTCGGCACAATACACCTTTGAATGGTGATATATGACTAATCCTGTTCAAAACAAGGTCAGTGATAAAAGTCATATAAACAAATATGTCACCACTACTGCTAAATCACGTGCTATCGTGTGCACGTGCTTGAGAGCAAAGGAACCTCCTCTTTACTTCGTTTAAGAATTAATATACATTTCAGATAAATCAGCTCTGTTGCATAATATATTTAATTCAAACAGTTACGAAAATATAAGTTTGACAATTTTCTTCCTACATATAAGGATATATCTCCATACCAAATAATTTTTACCGCACAACAGTCTATACTACAATAGCAACCAATGAGAGGTGATAAGGTCATGTGGCCGTTAAGAGATACGGTGCAAGCTTATGTGAAACAAGGGTTAGAACCTTATGGATATTTTTTATATTGGCGAATGTTTTGAAAAGATATCTACGACTACACAAGCAGGCGCTCTCACAAAGAGAGATAGAGAACATGTGAGTTGACGAGTGCAACGAAAATTACTATTTTTAAGCGCGTTCTACGTGATATTATGGCAAAGTTATTCTAGACGGCTTTTATTCTGCTCCCCAGTGAAGGAAGAGGCTGCGTCGGGCGTAATTCATCGCGTTGCTACGTCATGGAAGAGAGCGAAGTGACAGAGAAAATTTAACCAGTCTGTGTTAGAGAAATAACAGACTGATCTATACGAATTCTCTATGAAAATTGCACTAGGTTATTAAGTGATAATGAAAAATTGTGATGGTTAGCTGGTAGTAATCTAAGTCGTGTTTTCTTTGCAGGCGAAGCTCCAGTTCATGCAATAACTAGCCATCGAGGTGAGTTTATTTCGCTTGAAGTTGATGACAGGAAGCGAACAGTTTCATCACTGTGTGAACTGACATCACATTAGTATTCCCATTGAGAAAGCAAAAGGAGCACTGTGATGGATATTATAACATAATAAATGTTCTGTGTTCCGGAGCACAGAATGCTGCATGTATCCTGCAGGACGATGGCAGAAATGCTTCATATCCGTGGTAACCCACGGCACTAAATTACTATTCACTAAATAATAATCCACAGATTACATCTCAACATCTCTCTTTACCTCTATTATTATTAAGATGTTCCTCAGGTTTGGTCTGCAGAAGTGTTGATTACAGAAACATTTCCTACCATCATTACCAGTCTCATTACTGTAAATTAATACAAGGGTATTTCACTGCCTTTAGCAATTCCATAGTTTTAAAAAGAGTAAGTGCAAGCAAAATAAAATACATTTACGTAGTGTGTAACTAAAGATAAACTTGATGCATGCATTTTAATGTGTTTCTCATACGGACTCCACTCAACTAATGACGTATATGTGTCACTCATTTAGTTCATCAATCTTTGAAAGCTTCATGTCTGAAAATTACTCATATGTGTCTGTCTGTTTGTTAAATTGCGGTTTTAATTACAAAGTAAGAGATAAAGGATAGACAATAGAAGGCACACCTGGCGCTCTTCAACCTCCACACACATCAATGGCAGGTTGGAAAGAATGAAGTGAGGGAACCGAAGCAGGGTTCAGGGCCGCAGGCAGAGAGGCGACAGAGACGCGCGGAGACCCCTAACAAGTGCAGACAGCTCTTGATCCCTTTGAAAGAACCGCTGCTTATACAGGAACACTCCGGTTCCGCTGTCGTCTCCCCAATTGAAGTTAGCGATTGCACAATATCGCCCAGCGCCGAGAACCGTATATGCAATAAACAAGCATTCGTGCCATTTGAAAGACGACAACAAAATGGGATGAAGAGAAACTACAGAGAAGAAATAACATTAACAAAGTAAACACCCCAACATTCGTCTAAGTGAGAGGAAGAAACCGTGAGAAAGCCAAGGTCAGAGTGTGTAGTCGACGGGGTTCGAACTCATGACCTCCCGAGGTGGCACCTAGCTCAACTAATTGTAAAGTAGCAAATGGGCATAATTAAAGTTTATATAATACGTATATAAATGCAAATAAAATGCATATGATAATAATTATTTTCAATGCTCAAGAAGCTTCCACTTTTAAGCGAGAAGCTATCGTTTCATTCTGTTTGGAACAAAATCAAGTTAAATTAGCGTTTTGGTGTTGAAATAAAATATTTGCTGCTACTGTAAAATCTCAGTAAGACAAAAGGATGAGAAACTTTCTCGGTTACAAAAACTTGATCATGAATATAAAACAAAACAGGAAATAAGGATGTACTTTTAGACGTGGCACACGACCTTGCTCGGATGTGCGAGAGTGACGTCATGCGAATCAGTAGTAAAGATGAGATCTCTGCTTTCACCAGCAGATTACTGGCAAATGACTTACGCCATACTCGACGTCTAAAACGTACATTTGTAATAGTGTATTGAAAATACATACATCATTAGTTAACCGGAAGAGTTTGAAAATACGAGACGAAGATTGGTTGCCAAATTAACCTTTATGGTCGATGAGTTATGCCTGGCTGTTAACCCTCAGAAATAGTGTAAGTTTGCTACTACGTGAGTCAAACAGTAACTAAAAGGAAATAAAGTATAATTAAGATTTGTATGATAAAATTCTACGCATTAAATTGCCAACAATTCCCTGATCTTACGAGCACAGGCCCCAGGATAGAAACTAAAAGCTCGTTTTACAAGAAACAAATTATTACATGGCCGATGTCCGTCACTCACTACTTACCGACCAGGAGAGCCACTTAAACCGACTCACACAAGGGTGCTCACCCACTTGTGAGAAAGCTCGGATCATGCACCCCAGCACCAACAAGCGCTTAAAAAAACACGGCAACTCCAGGCTAGATCACCCGGCCAGCAAGGCAGGGAGCGGTCGGCTCAGTTTTAATAGTTAACTTTTCACCAAGAAAATTTTTATCTTTACGTTATCTTCCCAAAATCACTCCTCTAGGTATGACTATGTAATAAAGAACGCAAAGGCCAAAAGCTGAGGATATTGATGGCAAGAGATCGGCTTGGTCTTCCTTTTCGGCCCATATCTAATTGAAGTTGCATATCATTTAATTTAAGGTCTCTGCTTCGTTGAAATGTTCTACCAAAGAACAGCCTATGACTTGTAACGGATCATTTTGAGTAAAGTTAAACTTCTAGTCTTTTTCTTTCTTTTTAGATGCTTTTCTTTCCCAGCAAGGAGAAATCACACATCAAGAGTTTTGTCACCGGTTGATTACATATCATTTATTTACACTAGTACAGGTTTTGTGTGGTGCAAGTGCAGGCGTATAAATGGGAGGTGACCACAAATTGATAGCTGTCCCTTACTGCTGCTGAAAAACCGTGTAGCGTAACAAATGAGGGTCGACATGACTCACACGTGTCCCATCCTGAGGGTCTGAACCGGCTTCTTCTGACAGAGCGAATCTCAACTGGAGCGGAACGCAGCAGGTCCTTGCATCAAGCGTTTAACTTCAATTTATATTCTAATTTTCTACTCTCAAACTGTCTTCAAACAGATCAACAAGAATCTAGATCTCAGTCAATCATAAGGGAACAGCAAGGCCTTCCTGGAGTCATTGCATGGTTCTTCAAGGAATTTGGGATCATTACTCAGTTAATAATGTGGATAAATACGACTGAGGCACCAGCAATGCCAATTATGTTTCATGTACGAGAAGGTGAAACAATAGGACACTCCTTTTTTAAAGTAGTGTGTACCACAACGGCATCACAGAGCGTGGATGCTCGTAATGCAAGCAATGAAATGAAAGGAGTTTTGGGAAGGAAATAATTCAAGCCTACATAAGAGTACTTTATAGCATTTGCCTGTTATGAAAACAGTAAAGCCTGGGTAAGCCTTAAGATAAAAAGAATGGTCCTCTAGGTAGCTAACAACAAACAGACAGATAAATTATTATTTCGCTGCGTCATTCGTTCTGAAAACTATACATTTTTAAATATTTTGCTAACAAATTTGCTTGCATTTTTGTACTTTTATTCCAGATTTTTAGTAGTTGTAAATATACTCATAATATAAATTAGAAGCATTAAATATCCAAAATCCTGTATTTTATAAGCAAATAATATTGTGCCCTTCAAAGGGAGGACAAATTGCGACTATTATGCCATCTCCGTTGATTATACAGAGGTGCGAATTCGCGAAAGTGAATATACTAATAAATTTCCTAATAAATATATATTATGCAAATTATCATTTCTTCCACACTGGCCGTGTGCAGGCTAAAGTTTGGATGAGTAGAGTCAAACTGAAAAATTCAATGCCATAGTCGGGATTTGTGCCACAGATTTCCCGCTCTGCGTGCGGTCTCCCGTAGGGGAGGGGATCCGTCCACTTCAGCTGCCGTGGCGCGGGCGCTGTGCACCCTTAGCACTCGTGGTACCTCTGACGTTACTAGAGGAACCTCGGGCCTTACATTCGAGTCCCTCCTTCTGGGAGTTATTCGGATTGGCTTGGTCTCGAGGGGACAGTGTGTTCCCGATACCCACGGGAAATTGAGTACCTCCGGCCAGGCTACGGCCGCCTGGAGCGGGTAGACGGTTGCCTCATAAGTCCCAGGTACTAGCCTGCAGAGCTAGTGGCTGGTGTGCTAGATCACTGGCGGCCCTACTAAGGTTATTTGGTAGCCGGTCCATTTTCGACCGGCGCGTAAGTGGCGTATCCACTTCCTTCCTGTCTGCCGTGTGCAGCGGGGTGTCGGGGCAGTTTATAAAATAGGTACTCTCCTATGGTAAAAAACCCGAGAGGCCCGGATTCTGGTCCTACGGTTCCAGGACTGATGGGAGTAGATCCTCTGACTTATCTCCGTGCGGTTGCTCTAAACCACTGAGCTACTTTGGCCAACGTGAAGACATGACATTAAATTCTCCAACTGACTCGTATGTTTCTCGGTAGACCACTAGGGGTTTTTCCCATTCTTCATAGTTAAACCGCTATGTTTTATTACTAGGTAAATTGATGGAAATAATCATTTTTTCCACACTGGCCGTATGTAGGCTAACGTTTGGATGAGTAGAGCCAGACTGAAAAATTCAATGCCATAGCCGGGATTTGAACCACGGATCTCACGCTCTCCGTGCGGTTGCCACTGAAACTGAAACCTCTAAAACTGCTCTAAACTACTATGGCCAACGTGCCATCATGACGTGACATCATGACACTCCAACTGACTCGTATGTTTCCCGGTAATTTATCGATAATGGAAGTTTGGTGTAAAAGCAGTCGCCTTAAAAATTATTGCACTTTTTAAAATACCTACGGTGTAATCCACTGCATACAGGGTGTTTCGAAATAACACCGGACGAATATAGAGGAGTAGTTTCCCAGCTTCTATCTGACACATATAGATAGCTTTTATTCCCAATAGAGACGCATAAAAACGCTCCAGAATGAGAGTGGATTAGGCAGTCACAGAAACAAAACAACGTGCCTCACGCTGTTGAAGTTCGCAGGTAGGTGACACAGCGTGCCGTCTGCTGTAGCTATTTGTATACATACCGACATACTCCACAGTAGCTTGCCACTATTAAGAATTTCTTTGTCTTACGAAACCGAAATAAAGGAGGTATTCTTTAGTTATAAGGAATAATTATATTAATTGAGAATAGACAAGAGTATAATTTACAAACACATCTGGCATTTGACACTGTTAATAGGGAAAATCTATGGAAAATTATGGAAAATAGTGGATATCCACAAAAATTAATTAAAGTAATCAAAAATATGTATAGCAACTCTAAAATAATAATAAACACAAGAGTTCGTAAAACCGAACCAATTTTAATTAATAGAGGCGTAAGACAAGGGTGCAGTGTATCACCTACTCTTTTTAATATACAATGTAAATGACATCATCCAAACTGGAAAGGTATTTTTAAATCAGGAATAAAAATAAGAACATAGTTTTAAATATTTTACTATATGCAGATGACGTGGTTTTAATACAAGAAACGGAGGATAAATTACAATATGCACTACACCGCTTGAATCAAGTATGCCAACAGTATGATCTTAAAATATCGAGGAAAGATCTAAGAAAATGGCCTTTTGCGGAAAACAACATATAAGATCAAAAATTATTTTAGACAACAAACCACTAGAACAACTAAAAGAATTCAGCTATTTAGGATGTAATCTTAATTATATGATGAAAACAGACAGAGATGTGAGCAAAAAGCTTGCAACATTCCAAATGATTTGTGGAACAGTGCATAGAACGTTGAGAAATAAAACAAGAAGAGATACAAGATTAAAGTTGTACAAAACAATGGCAGTCCCTGCACTACTTCATGGAAGTGAGGCATGGGTACTCATGAAGAAAATGAAAAGCCAAATTCAAAGTGCAGAGATGAACTTTTTAAGGAACACGGAGGGATGCACAAGGTTGGATAGAATAAGGAATGAAGACATAAGAAAGGAACTCAACGTAGACTAGATAAGTAGCAAAATTGAAAAATATCAAAAGGAATGGATGCAGCATATACAAAGAATGTCCGAAACAAGACTACCTAAGATTGCATTCCAATATCAGCCACAAGGAAGGAGAGATGTTGATAGACCTAAAAAGAAATGGAAGGAGCAATTATTGTGAGACGGAACGGGAACTCTGCCCATGCCGTGAAGTAAAGAAGAAGAAGAAGATTCTTTAGTTATTTGTTTATGGTTGTTTAACGCGTTCCACCATTCCGTTGCAACAGTCTATGACGGCAAATAAGCTGGTGGACATATGTATGCAACTTAAACCTTAAGACGGAAGTTAATGTTAGTGAGATTGAAGATGGTAGCATTAAATGATAAAAAGAACACAGAACAATATCAAATTATTTTAGACAAAGTTAACCAAAACTAAATGCCTTATGCAATGAGACAAGCACTGTATTTCACTATGTTTAATAATACTAAATAAAGCATTTGTAGCTAGAAGGGAAGCTGTTGATTTTACAGTAACTGGTTGAAAGCACTTTACAATTAAGATCATAGCAAAATGAGCAACCTTGGAACTGTCAGAGTCATTAGATGACTTTTTGACAGGTAACTGCCCTTTGCCCCATTACCTGAAAGCGAGGCTATGGAAACTGATAAAGACCAAGGAGTAATGGTTTTGTTTTCGTGGTTGGTGCATCCTAATAACAACTTTTGTTATTGTTATTGTTCCTGGGCTGTTTAATAAAACAAATCATGTAACATTTAATGTTGAACAACATTATACCTAAGATAATTTCGAAGCTGCGACACCGAAATTCGGACTAGTTAAGCTATAAACTACGTTTTCCGGTCTAGAGTTCAATTTCGCGTAGGAAATAGCCAAGTTCCGAAATTTATTTTCCATATTTCCAGGTTTTCGGCACATGAGGGGTCCATTTTACTAAGCTATGTTCTTAGGCATATAAAATAAAAGCTGATATTTTATAACATCGCTTGGCTGGCACTTCTAAACCACACGCAGCAGCTATTACAAAATTGATGTGATAGGTCGATGAATTCTGTATTCGAAGTATCCATTACCGATGACAGGATATTTTCACAGGAAACGTGATCTCTGATGGATATGATGAGTTTAATAATATAGAAGAAAGTGGATAAAGAACGTTGTCATTCACATTAAAAGCCGAAGATGGTTGTGTCGGAATGTTTACAATCCTACTCGTGACTAGAATATCACGACTTAGTGACGTGACGGTACGAAGAAATGGATAGAAATTCCGTCCTCAAGGTCGCTCATTATTCCGGAACAAAAGCTGTGGTCTGGAGACATCCCTCACATGTGATTTTCTTATCCAGTATTCAACATCTTTAGTCAGCCTGTTTACTGTAGTTTCATTTGTTAACAACCTAAACATATGAAACTTATTAAATAGTTATTAAGGAATAAAATGAACTGAATGTTAAAGTTTTAACCTAGGAAACATTAAGGTAACATTAATTTATAGTACGTACCCAACAAACCGAGCGGGATGGCGCATTCGGGAGTCCCAGGTTTGATTCCCCAGGCTGACCTACCTGATTCATGGGTCTTTACGGGGGTTTTCCCGAGTGGCTACTGTCCAGCAACGCAAAGAAGGTCGGTGAAAGGAATGTGCTGTCCTACACAGTGGGACAAGGACGCAGAATTTGTGTGGCAGAGAACGCCTGCTACACAAGGAGTAGAACCGTTAAATAGCATGCGCCCTCTTCACCCTGTACATTAAAACCGAGAAGATTCATTCACAAAAGTAGAAGCCATCAGAATGTTTTTGAATGGTCTGTAACTGTACTGACAGGGGGTGTCATAAATCTGTCCAGGGAGGGTGTGGGAACCTTCGCCAACCCCCTGAGTCTCAGGCCTCGGAGACTTACTATCCTATGGAGGACAGTAGGTGAATGCTGGATAGACTAACCCTTTATTGCTCTGGGGCAACATCACGCTGTATTCAATTTTAAAATATCTTAATGCGGTTGTTTTTGTTATTATAATATTCTACTGGCTTTTGTCGGTTATACTAGCAAAATTTTGATTCTTTTCAATTGTAAATATTATATTATTTTTACTGTTAAAGTGTAGTGTTTTTTAAGTATTAAAAGGTAAAATCCAAGAAACTGCAGTCAAATAACACCATCAAAATCAAGTATGCCATCACACCGATTATTTTACTTGGGCCCACCCCGTCCTTTACCACAGGCACACTTGACTGCAGTAGCCGAGATTCGAACCCACGACGTTTAGCTTTGAATGGGTGGTGAACCCATTGCATATCGTTTTAACGACTATGACTATTCGAATCGAATGCGTTGAGGCATCACAGAAAGCCGTTTGAGAACCCATTTATCAAGTATAGCAATATCGGCAAGTAGAAAAATCATTTGCCAGATGCCGAACTTCCTATCCCTCCATTTCATCTCCACTAACATCTCTCATCTAGTGGTACCTTTTAGGGGTAGAAGGGTCGGCGGAAGTTTCGGCGGTGCATGGCAGGACGATATGCTCTGAGCAATGCACTTCCTCCTCCGGTAGCTCGGTTGCTCGTCTCCGAAGCGGCTGGCTGCTGAGATCGCTTTCGAACTACAGTAGGAGAGAATGCCCATTGTTCTAGCCTACCAGGGGAGGTTTCCATCTAAGTTAAATGTATGGACACTGCTCTCTGCACTGCCGTGGCTCCCTCTGTCTTCTCTCACCTCATCCTTCCCACGGGATGCCTCACTTTGGGGCAGAGGTACAATTGATCAAGACTGGGTGCAATGCCGAGCCCCCTCCTTAGTAATCCTAATTTAAATCCTAAGTACCCAAAAAATATTGCACCAAACATTAAAACTAACGTAAATTAAGTTGTTAATCTATGCTCGGCTATTACTTGTCATTAATTCAGCTGGAAATTATGAATTTGAGTTGGAAAATTTGAATGATACTCAAATTCAGAATAATGCACTGCACTTTACATTCCTTTGCTCTTAGCAGTTATAACATACACACATGTTTTCTGCAGTGTTTGTGATCCGAGTGATCGAACGTGTCCCCTGAAGCCAGGACAAGTGGTTTTTCGGTCAACAAACGTTTAGGATTCATTCTTAGTGCAGAAAAATTACATTTAATATTAACACGTTTTTTTTGTTTTTTTTTTTTAACAAAATCTCTCCAATCCAAAATATAGGGCAACTTTAAATTTTTCAAAAACCCAGGATTAACTGTGGAAACTTATGGTGCAGGTAGTGTATACTCAGTGTCACGAATTTGTAGTGAAGCAGCTTCAGTCTTAGAAAAGGGGAGCATGCCTGTATTTCAATGTCTTTCCCCGGGAAAGACCCACAACGTTGAAGCCCACCGCGGTAGCGTGGTAGTAGAGTGTCTGCCTCACGTTCAAGAGGTCCCGAGTTCAAATCTCGGTCAGGGTGAGTTACCTGGATAAGGTTTCTCCGCGGTTTTCCCTTATCCTTACAGATGAATTTCGGATAACTCTAAGCTCTATGGACCCTGAGCTCATTTGAGCGTCATTTCACCCATTCCATTCATCGTCCGATATGAGTTAATGTTGGAGGACGTAAAATTACAGCAGCAACAACAACACAAAGTTGGAAAGCGAATTACAGGACTGAAAAACTGAGCTTGCTGTTCCACTTCTGTGACGTGTGTCAAGGTAAGATTTTAATATTTTAGGAACATTTAATGTGTTGTTTAATTACGGGAAAAATTAGGCAGAACCTTTGCTGTCGTGTGAAACGTACTCTTATGTAAGGAAACTCTACTGGTACACGACTACGCTAAAAATTAATGAAATTAATGAATATACAAAAGCGATGAAAACTATAATTAAATGGTGAAGGCATATTAATTAAAGTTAAAAATTTAGTTAATGAAGTCACAAATTCTAGAAACTAAGGATTTCAAGGTCCTAAAAATCAGGGATGTTATCTACACAGGCTGGTTCTGCTTCTGTTATGCTAGTGAAAGAATAGTAAGAACCAACACTTTTTCTTAGGACTTCTCTGGAAGACCATCGGATACAAGTTTAATTGCGTCAGGCAGAGTAAAAAACAAAGACAGGTTTGAATGTAAAAGTCGAGCTATCGTGCCTTTTAATTAAAGTCGGAACAGATCTCATTTTGCCATTTAAGTCCACCGCTTTGCGTTTCTGAAACAGAGCAGCGCACTTGGGAAGTAATATGCTGGTCACGAACCTAGCAAATGTGTTCACAAACCCGCGCTGGTGTCCTTTAGGGCTTTAAGACGACATTTTCAGCACGAAGAACTTCCCAAAAAGTTTTACAGCAATTCTACGACTTGAAAAAACGCTCTAAACACATCCATGTCAATAAATTATCATTAGCTACAAAATTTGTTATGACACGATATAGAGAATACGCAACATCGTTCCTTCTAAACCAATTCCACTGCTTTCCATTTAACAGATCCAGCACGAGGAATGGCATATCATCCCATGAATATTTAAGGCTGCTTCTTATTCATATTTTAACTGAAATATCTGTCGTTTTATATTTTTACAGGTATGCAGTGTTGTTCATTATTACTTTTTTGTGCAATCATTAAGTTTATGTAAAGTAGTTTATCAGAACACGCACTAAAATAAAAGTGTTTGTCCTGCCTGCCTACGATGTTCCCCTACAGTTTGCTAGAGAAAACGTTAGTATCTTTCTTATCAATTACTTATTTTATTATTACGGTGGATAGGTCTTCATCAAATCTGGTCCCACAGCGATGAGAGGATAGCCTGCCTACTTTAAGACCGAAAGGGCCCTTGTTAAGATATTGGCACAGGTAAGTTGAGTATCTAAATACCATTAAACTTCTAGATCAAATGTCGAATAGCTCTCACTGCTCCTGTTTCATTTAGATTCATGCAGCATTTTAAACTGAATCGCATTATTTGGGACACACTAAACTTCATTATTCTGTAAACCAAGATGCAAGTGAATTTAGTAATCACTTACAAAAATATTCATATTCAGTTTAGCTCGTAAGAGAGACAACTACCACGCTGACCTATCATCCCGTTAACCACAGTAGAGCACTTCAGTTAGAGTTTAAGGCTAACGTTTGAAAACAATATTCCATAGTAAAATACACAGATAACTAATGCTTATTCTGTATGGGCAATATGGAACGTTAATGTCAGAGGTTCTACTCCCACTAGTCCTGGACCCGCGGCTAACGAAATAGACCGGCTTCGGCGCGACAGGGAAATTTTCGTGTGACGTCACACAGGCAGTCTGAGAGAGTGGACAGCGTAGCGTAGAAGTTATATTGTTTTGTTAGTGAACTGAATGATTATAAATAAACAGTATTTCACATATGTTCATCATTCTAGACAATTATACTTTAATTAACATAATTATATAAGTAATATTATATTAGAAGGGATTTTATGTCTCGGAACTGATTTTTGGTATGCTCGTACTACTAAGCTATATTACGTTTCTTATAATTACTTACGTGTTTATAATATACACCACTTATGTTATTATGCTTTTTAGATCTATAAAGATGATACTTTAAAGAATAAAGAAATAATGTATAAATGATAAAATACAGTATATCGCTCACCTTCAAATAAAGTTTTCAGAAGACACTTTGAATCCCTTTTTCCTAAAAAAAAATTACTTATATTTCTCGCACAATAATTTCAGTTAAATTTCGAATCAGGAACTATGAATGTAAAATATTAGGATAATACCTAGAAAAAAAGGTGAGGTAATGAAATAAACAAATGAGCGTTATTTGCAATTACACCACTATATGGAGATATTTATACGTACCAAACGTATGAGGTGATTCTTGTATTCTGCCAAACTCCATACTTAAGCATAATTATTTTTACAGATATTAGTGATAAATCCACAGGTTTAACACTGACATATACACTGAGTATATACAAAGTACAGAATGTAATGTAATCCATCAAAACAGTTTATGGAAGAAGTCTTATGATCACAAATAATGCCAAAATTTATGTTTTCAGTTTTTTACTTTCCTTGTAGTGTCTGAATCACAAGATTTCTCATTGGTCATTTTAACAAAATTACTAATCAATATTTTGTTAACACAAAGAGCAACATTATCCAGTTTCTCAACTAGGGTCTTCTTATGTAAACATTTACATTCAGTACCAGTATTCTGTACATCTGATCTCAGAAGTTTAATGTTACAAATTTTCTGAGCTACAGAGAGCTGTTTCACAGAGGTTAAGAAATTTTGAGAGTCTCTTGCTAATAATGACATTGTATGCCATGCCAAACCAACAGTAAATACTATATTGTCTGTGGGTAATGTTAATTTTCCTCTGTCCAAGTCCTTTACAAAGTCATATGAAGAATCGACTTCCACTGGTTTATTTAATTGGAGCCATGAACTGCATATATTACACTTAGATTTACGTAACACTTGTCTACATGCAAATCTCCCCAAATATGTCAGTATTGGCACTGTATCATTAGGAATTACTTGCATTTCAAACTCTTCATCCAGAATATCAGAAAAACAATTCAGGTCAATATCATTATCATAATTTTGTTGGGTAGGTAGCAGTTCTTTCAAATTTACACTACCATTATGAGCAGCAAACAACACAGTATTTTTAAATCTCAATTTCCTCTCATTTTCCAATACCTGTAAGTAAGTTATATAGTAATTTGCACCACTTAGCTGTCTGTATGATCCAAAACGACCCTCCAAATTATCACTCTGTAATTTGCTTAGCAAAATGTAATCTATGTTGTATTTCTAAAATAGATATGGAATGATTTCCAGGAAAGTATCCAGCTTAGTAATCAAGGACTGAAATGTCTGCGGAGTTAAAGCATTTACTGATGGAACAGACACCCTCCAAATTTTTAGCCAATGACACATTTCACTTAGAAATTCAAATTGCATATGTCTTTGGCTTTTAATGGCCTCTCGGTATGGATCATTGAATCGTTTCCCTTCGAACACACTTTTAACATCAACTATTTTCCACCAGTTAATAATGATATTTAAGAAATTTGCAGTCTCATCAATATCTTCAGAAACACCAAGATCTTATGTGAAAGGTTTCAAGGCCACAATGTTATTGTCATTGAAAATTTTCAATGCCAAGCTCACATTCTGCTTCTGAATTGACAATGGATATAACACTTTGGCGGAAAGTGTGTGCCCACACTTAACTAGGTTTTTCTTTTCTTTTTCATACATCAACTCTTAAGTGCCTGTATTGAGCTGAAAGTATATTGGAGTGATGATTGAAATCAGGAAAATATAAGGTCTTATTTGCATTTCTTTTGGTCTCCCAATTATTTCTGATACATTTTTAAATGTGGAATGTGTCAAATATAAAGAAAAGCCTTCTTGATGAGTCTAGTGGGTGAGTAATGCTAGGCTGCAAAATTTTATTTGGGGTCATAAGTTCATATGCTTTTCTGTTCACAATATTATTGTCTACAATTAAACTAATAACTGTAAAGCCAATTATTTCCAACATACCCAGAACTTCTATAATGTATGTCTTCAGCTGTTCACTTGTTAAATTGATAACTGGTGTAATGGAAACGACATCAACATATTTAGAAAGTAGTGAGGATAGCATGAAGACTTGAGCAGTTTTTGCATGTTTCTGAGAATCAGTTGCACTACTGCGATAAATCACATCTCCTTTAAATGACAGTTGTGGCTGAATATATATTTCATCCATCACGAGAGATACTAAGTGTTCATGACTATTTAAATGTTTAAATCTGTTTTCCAAGTAAGAACTACTTTCCAAGGACAATTTATAGAATGAAATTAGTTTCTGCAGTGTACGTGGGTGTGGCAAAATCAACATATCACATTTTCTTAGTGCATTTTAGGCGGATGATGAATGGACATACAGAGTGGAAGCAAGAATCATGCATTTGTTGCCCTAACACATGTTATTCTTTGGAGTCTGTGACAGATTTAATTGCTCTACAATAAACTTCATATGCTCATTCTCATCATGGTTTAGTAGGGACAGTAGCAGCTGGATAGCAGATTCTATTTTATCTCTAACTGTGGGTAATATTTCACCATTTTCAATTTGTGTTATAATACTATCCAAAACATTTAATGAATTCAATTTTTTCACATTATTAGTACTAGAAGCATTGATGCAAAAGTTTTCCAATACAACAGTAAAGTTAAATCATCTTTGACTGTTATAAAAGAAATGACACTAGGTGTGCCATTATTTATACCCATTAAACAAATATAAATTGTTCCCTCGTCCTTAATTACTATCCAATTAGCCTTACTGGAATTGATTGTTCTTATATCTACAAAAGAAATAATGCTATCTACATTATTTATTAAATCCCTTTCCACGTGCTGTTTATTTGATTGAATGCTGTCTCGAAATGCCTGGACCAAATTTTCGTCTTCTTTATCAGCAACACGTTTTATTTTGGGAATAGTTTTAGAACATTAAGGGGGTGTATTAGGAAATATTGTTGGTACAGCATTTTCTGTGAGTTTAGGGATTTTCCTTTCATATTCTATCAACTCTCCCTTTGAAGTACAAATCCTGTCTATTCTTACAAACACACGACTCCTCAAAATGCTTTATGCACACAACATGATTTTTTAATTTCGAAAAATCCGTCGGAATATGCCGTAGCCAGAACTTACGAAGATTTTCGTCTTTTGGCAGTGAAAATGTTGTACTTTTTTCACTTTCTGTGTCATAATTTGATCTACACCCAAAGACACTACAACGTCGAGGCATTTTTTACAACTCTGAGTACCTAAAAAGGAAAATAATAGTAATAATAACATTAACTTGTATCCACCATGTGTTGAACGCAGAAGTTATTTCGTTCATTAATGGAGATAATTTTTCTGTACATTTAAACACAAGATAGAACTATGTAATATCACACGTATAATAAAAGAATAAGCAGAATTTACTAAAATAAATGCTTCAATCAAATGAGAAGATGCAGTATGGCATCGAAGCCGTTAGAACGTTCCCAGAGGTTAACTTACAGCCTACTTGAAAACACTACTAAATGCATAAAATTTACGAACAAACTGGAATATGTGTTAACTACATGATAATATAACACTTTTTCACTAACCTGAACCACTAAATATTATTAATTTCACTAGCTAAAAAGTAAAACAAACGTAATATCACACAGACCACACGAACGACATACAGTTCAAAGCCTATACTGTACAGGTTAGGACTGCTGTTATCAGCTGATTCAAACGCACCATAGCCTGTCTCTTTCGTTAGCCTCGTCCTGGACCCGTATGACGAAGGACCCGGGCCTCCTTCAACCAAGGAGTTACCGAGCTGTCCCAAAAGAGTGCCCGGCGCCTCCGTGGAGCTTTCCATAGGGCAAGAGCTAGAGACTAACAAGCCCCCCCACCATCTGCTCCTGTGGACTCAAGACGGGATGGAAGTGCATACGTCAGTTACGCGCTCCAACTCCAAAAATGGGAAGGCTACCGATATGACCTCGGCGGGGCTGCCTGGTGATCTAGCACACCTTCAACTAGCTATGTTGGCTAGTGCGTGGGAATATTAATGGCTTCCCTCAACTCCGTCCGGAGACGTACCCGATCACCAACGAGTCCAACCCAATCCGAACAGCTCCCTATGAGGGAGGGGCTCGAATGTTCGGCCCGAGGTTCCTCTAGTAACGTCAGAGGTACCACGAGTGCTAGGGGTCTGCAGCGCCTGCACCACGGCAGCTGAAGGGAACGGATCCCCTCCCCTACGAGAGGGCAATATGGAACTCAATATGCTTAACGTGGACATAGGGTACATGGGTAGCATATGGTAATATTCATTTGAATAAAAGCACGATTTTAATACTCTGTTGAGTAGTTAATGCACATGGTAAATGTGTATAAGAAAGGAAGCAGAAGTAATATAGAAACATAAATGGCAGAGCAGAAATCACAAAATAATGATAAAAGAAAATGAAAATCAATAAATTGTAAACAGGACTTGGTAGGACGTACTAAAGATTTCAAATTGTGGAGGAGAAAAACGCGTACCTTTAGCGTCATCAGTTTACATGATCATCAAAGCTTCGAATCCTTTTCTCTCATAGGTAGATATTAACCTCTTTTGACATCAAGAGCGAATCCTTTCTCTTTGGTGTATAATTCAATAAATCCGTATAGAATCTGTTATAGTAACCAATATTAAACGCTGCATTTCAATATGGCGTGAACGTTTCTGTGGATTAGTATGGGCATAACATTTTCTAGACTTATCACTAAATAGGTTTACTCTCTCTTAGAAGTAAATACCTTTGGGACGGAGAATTTTTGACTCTACCATGGTCGCAGCTCCATGGCGCAGTAGCTCGAGCAAGCAAACACAATGGCAATGCGTTATGAAGTGACAGTACTCCATTGCCCCTCTATTTACTAGTGTATTCCGGAAAGACTTAATACATTACTGTCCCTAATTAGACATTGGCATTAATTCCTGAGCCGGTAATTTCCGATTCTATGAATGCTGGATCAAAAATTTCACACAATAAATTTATCATCATTATCATCATCATCTGTGCCATTTCCCAAGGGTTAACATATTTCTACAGCTAAGCTCAGAACATCATCTTTCTTGCAGATTTACTGAAAGATCATTGGGATCCTATGATCGTCCTCGTAAGATTAATCTTCTAATAATAAAATCTCTTCTGACAGTATTTTAATATCATCTTCTCTCTCAAAATGTAATGAAGTCAATAAGAAAAGAAATGAAACATATTAGGTCCCAAATTCTTGTAAATGCTAATACAAAGCATTTTTACCATATATTTAATTTCATTTCATACGTTCTTGACTGTATTTTACTACATAAAAGCTAATTTAGATCTTGGAAATAACCGCCTGCCAATAAGGTTTACAAAATGCTCGAAAAATGTGGCAAACTTTATATAGGGACCGCAAACGAATAATAAAAGCTTGAAATTCAAAACATAATAGGGATTCCTTCTGGGGCTGACGAGCAATATGGTAAATTTAGATAAGCAAAAAGCAAGTTGTAGATATTAGCAAATACTACGAGGCCTGCTCAATAAAGAATGATCATAATTTTTACGGACAAAACTTTGCGCACTCAAATTATATTTAATTACATTCTGTTAGCTTAGTGTGAAATAAACACGCCGTAGTAGTTTCTTTGTTGGCACTCCTGGTTTCAGCCTCTGAGAACCAGGCAAATTCAGACATGTACAGTATCGCCTACCGCTGCAATGGAGGTAACATGCAGTTAAAGTTGATGTTAGAGGAAGATCCGGAGTTTCTATCAAACGTAATTACTGCTGATGAAACTTGGCTACATCATTTTTATCCTGAGAGCAAACAGCAAAGCTCAGTGTGAAAATTTGCTTCATCACCAACCCCCCAAAAGAGCAAAAGTGCTTGCTTCTGCTGGGATAGTTATGGTCATCTCATTCTTTGATATTCATGGAATGGTTTATCAGCATGTTGTTCCTGCACACACATCAGTAACTCGACAATGCTACCAGGGATGTCCTGGAAACATTTCAAGTCCATATCAGGCGCAAAAGACCACATTTCCATGAAGCAGGCTGGATACACCTCAATAATGCACGGCCGCATATTGCCAATGTTGTTGCTGAATATCTTGCAAAAATCAACGTGAAGTGCATCACTCACCCTCCCTAGAGTGCGGATTTAGCTCCATGAGACTTTTCTCTATACCCTAACTTGAAGAAACGCATTCGTGGGAGCCACAATCCATCATCAGAAGCAGTGGTGAAGATTGCGGAGGCAATTTTGAAGGATCTCTCAAAAATGGTTTCCAGCTTGTCTTTGAACACTGACAGAAACGCTGGAAAAAGTACATCGCATTCAGCGGAGACTATTTTGAGGATGGCTATTTTGTGTGTCTGTGTGTGTTGGTGTATGTGTGTGTTTGTGTGTGTGTGTGTGTGTGTGTGTGTGTGTGAATAAGGTTAAGCCCTGCATTTATAAAAGTCCGGTTCTTATTGTTATTTTTTACCGAATATATGTCTAAATGTCTTCCTCTAAGCACATAACTCCTTCCGTGAACGTTATAGTGTATAAGTATTTTAAAATTAAAAGATGGAAAGTATGCCCAATGTCTGTACGAAGCTAAAATAACAAATGAATGCAGAAACATCACGGTGCTTTAAAACTTTACAATTTAAGAGTTCATATTTTGCTTAAAGGCGTTCAAAATTTCATTCTCTATTTTCCATAACAAACTTATTTGTACGCTTTACATCTTCTGGAACCTCGGAGCAGCAGTCCTGGAGCTGTCAGCATGTTTTATCTAATCCCGATTTTCTGTGTGACATCCGCGCGCAAGCATTTGACAAGTCATTTGAAGCTAAGATGCCTTTTACAAAATAAACACAAGTAGTATTATCGGACATTGTTGAATAACATGGTATTATCATCTATCGAACAAGTCTGAAAGCGGATTTTAGGACCTGACTGTTTTACATTGTAATCCGTAGATTAACAACGGTGCAAGTTTGTAGCGATAAAATGGGCGGTTCGGTTTAAGGTTGTGTAGTTTTGATATTAGAAGACTTAATGCATTTTATCTGTTGCATATGGACAACCTTTTCGGCAATGCAAGCTGTTATTTAAGAAGGAGGGAGGACTTTTGTATTCATTGGCTCACTTCTTGAGAATAAACACATTTATTTGAAAATAAATAACAATATTAGACAAAATATTTAATGGAAATTAATTGTTCTTTCACACTAGCCATGTGTAGGACGGAGTATGGAAAGGTAAAGTCAGACTAAAAAATTCAATACCATAGCCCAGATTTGAACCACGTATCTTTTGATGCATCTTCAGTCTATTTCCATTAATTGACCTAATTGTGGTCCACACTATAAAGCCCGGCCTTAAATTATTTACAAAATAGTAAGTCGCCATTAAAGTGTTTTTCTGAATTCCCAGTGGCTTAGTGGGGAAAATAGGAGTCAGTTGGAAAATTTAATGTCATGTTGGTGCGTTGGCCATAGTAGCTCAATGGTTAAGTGTAGCCGGACGGAGACCGAAAGACCCGTGGTTCAAATCCCAGCTATGACATTAAATTTTTCAGTCTGACTCGCTTTCCAAAATATTTAATATTTATATGTACCACCAACATATAGTTAGTAAAAGGAACACTACTCTATTCGACCAAATATTTTTACATATTAAGTATAATACACACAATGATCTGAGATCAACTAAATGAAAGAATATCAAAATGAGATAGTTAATCACGAGGTAGGCTGAAGGGATAGAGAAATCTTTTACGATCACATATGATGGCTATGTGATGGCCATGACACTCCAGTCTCTTTGTATTACTAGAACATAAACACACAAATATCTGTCCATTTAGGAAAAAGTATTGGTATTTTGAAATTCAAAACAACAGTAGAGATTGCTGTAAAGATGGGTATCTACGCAAAAATATTTATTTGAAATAAACAATTTTATTGCGGCTTATTCATTGCGCAAAAGTCAAACACAATAAATAGAACTACAGAAGCTATTCCCAGATAATTAAATTTATATACCTGCTCCATTTGGCATAAAAATACCTCAAACATATGCTACATTTTCAAAATCGTTACAGTTATTTTTGAGAAAATGAAACTGTCGGGAAAGTTTCTCTGTAAATAGCCATTTAAGCGTGATTTCTTTATCGACACTACAAAATGACAAATGACATTGCGTGGAAAAGTCTCAGAATTGTATTTCTCATCAGCGCAGGCAAACGCGCGGAATTAAAGGCATATGAATCGTATATTCAAACCTTATCCTACACACGGCTAGTGTGAAAGTAATTATTACTTCCATCAATTTCCTAAAATAAAAGAATCGTGGTTTAACTATGAAGCCTGGGACTTAAGTACTTACAGCATAGTAAGTCGCCACAAAAGGTGCGTGTCTCATAGCATATGAGAACCCTAGTGGTCTACCGGGAAACATACGAGTTAGTTGGGAACTTAATGTCATGTCGACATGTTGGCCATAGTAGCTCAATGGTTTAGAGGCAGCCGCACGGAGAGTGGGAGATCCGTTGTTCAAATCCCGGCTATGACATTGAATTTTTCAGTCTGATTATTCATTCAAACGTATATGAAGTGTCTGTCATGTCTGTATACCTATAACAGCATAATTAAATTGTTTATAGATAAGAAAGAGTAATGCGAAAGAAAGAGTTATAACTATATGACTAGTTCTAGTAAAAACATAAGGGAAAAGACCTATACTAACTAATTTGAAAAGCAAAGATGGATTCTTCTTCTACTTCTCTGTGTATAAGACACAGTCCTGCTGATCAAGCGGGATGGTCATGTGATTTCATTTGCTGCCTGCATTCTGGTTCGATTACCATGGCCGACTTACCTGTCCATGGGTTTTTACGGATCGCTAGTAATTGCTGGGTAGGTTAATTAAATCCCCAGGAACATTCGAGCCTCTCCCTGATGTGGAGTTGTTCGGATTGGGTTGGACTCAAGGGGGCAGTGGTTTTCGATACCCGTGGGTGATCGGTTACGTCTCCGGATGGGGTTGAGGAAGGTCATTAATATTCCCGCATACTAGCCAACATAGCTAGATGAAGGTGTACTAGATCACCAGATGGCCCCACCGAGGTCATATCGGTAGCCTTCCTGTTTTGGAGTTGGCGCGCGTAGGTGGCGTATCCACTTCCATCCCGTCTTGAGTCCCGTCTTGTTAGTCTCTATGTCTTGCCCTATGGAAGGTCCCACGGAGGCGCCGGGCACCCTTTTGGAACAGCTCGGTAACTCCCTGGTCGAAGGAGGCCCGGGTCCTTGGTCGTACGGGTCCAGGACTGGCATTATCTAACTTCACCTCCATTAAAATTTCATATCATCTCTCATCTAGTGGTTTCTTTGGAGGTAGAAGGGTCGGCAGTAGTCTTGGCGGTGCATGGCAGGATGTTAAGCTCTGAGAAAGATGCTTTCCCCTCCTGTGGGACGGACTTTGGCTTCCGAACTGGCCTAGTGGTCCGATTCAGATGCGCGGCAGGTGGGATGCCGATTGTGCAAGCCTACCAGGAATATTCTGCTCTGGGGTGGCAGCCTCCGGTCTCCGAACTGACCTCGTGGCTGTTTCGGGGGCACGGCAGGAGGGATGACCATTGTCCTAACCTACCGTCAGGGAACTTTTATCTGATAAAATGTAGGTACCTCACCCCTGTACTGTAGTGCCTCCTTGGGATTGACCGCTCTCTGCCTCCTTTCGCCTCATCCTCCCTCGCGGTGGTGCCAAACTTGGGGCATAGGCACAAAAGACCAGTCAGGTCAAGTTCCCGAACCCCCTCCGAAAAATCCAATCCAATACACAGTCCTGCTCATTTAAGGTTCTCTATCCCTTATGCCATTTTATGCTTCAGGTGAGGGAACCACATTTATGGATCAGAGAGATATCCAGAGTTGCATGATCAGCCCGGACCCCGGAATGAGAGTGAGAGAAATAGAGGAACGGAATGATGGCGAAGTGGATGAAAAGAAAGATGATAATGGAGCAGTTTGTGCAATGATGGCGGGGAAACTGGAGGTCCCCAGCGCCTGTCGCCCACCACAAATCTCACTTTACAGTCGTCTGGAATCAAGCACGGGCCACCTTGGTAAAAGTCGAGCTTTCGACCACGGCGTGGCGCGGCGCAAACAAGGATTAAATAAATAGAAGAACTGTGAAAACACATAATAATGGGCGGAAAGCGTTGTGTGATTGATACACAACAGATTTTTCTTGGTCAACTTAGAGAATAAAAGCGAAAAGACTCAGGTATTTACATTGTCCTTTAAAAAGAGATTATATCCTAAGCTTGCGGGCAGTTACCGAGTTAAGTGAAGTGTAGCGTTTACTTATAATAACAGATGTCAGCTTGCTCACCTTTTTGCTTTCTTTATTTCCACGCTAATGAACCCAGGGTAGTGACGCCGACTAAAACATTCTTATTAGTGTTTTTTGTTTCGCTTTGCTCAAGCTTGAAGCGCACCTGTTTAATAAGACTTGAGAAATCGCATGGGCTTACGTCATCTAACCAGATCTGCCCCTTTTAAACGGTAACGCCGCCGATGTTCTCGTGTAGTAAAAAAAAAGTGCCTGTCGGAGTCATTCATTCAGAACACCCAATAGTATCAAAGTAAACACGTTCTCAGCATACAAAGCACTGCTGTCCTAGTTTCCTGCCATACCCGGCAATTTTGACTTCACGAAGACCTGCATTACCGTCACTATAATGACAGTATACGTAACACAAAAATGCAGTTCCATTTAAGAAGTGACACAAACTTCTTCAAAATTGCCAGCAAAGGAAACAAAATTGCAGTTTTACAAAACGTTGTTACAGTTACTGTGTTATTATGTATTGCTATTCTAAATTTTAAAACAAACGGGAGAAGAACCAAGTAAGCATACCTTAGAGGTATTGTTGATTACACTGTTTTGGGTTCTTAAAAAGTCAACATATTAGAAAGGAACTAACACCAACAAGACCAGTTTTTAAGCCCTGAGGTCCGTTAAAGTTTCACTGAAATTCTCCCTGCAGCTTTTCTTTAGATGTCCCATGAGTAGTCGGTTTTCACTCTTACAGTTTTGTCATCTGACGGCGCCTTCTGGCTAGACGTTTTCTTACTATCAATACATTAGATGAAACCGGTAACAACTAAACTTGCAGAAGTTTTAAATAGCCTGAACTTTGTGTGTTACAGTCTTCTTCTTCTTCTTCTTCTTCTTCTTCTTCTTCTTCTTCTTCTTCTTCTTCTTCTTCTTCTTCTTCTTCTTCTTCTTCTTCTTCTTCTTCTTCTTCTTCTTCTTCTTCTTCTTCTTCTTCTTCTTCTTCTTCTTCTTCTTCTTCTTCTTCTTCTTCTTCTTCTTCTTCTTCTTCTTCTTCTTCTTCTTCTTCTTCTTCTTCTTCTTCTTCTTCTTCTTCTTCTTCTTCTTCTTCTTCCTCTTCTTCTTCCTCTTCTTCTTCCTCTTCTTCTTCCTCTTCTTCTTCCTCTTCTTCTTCCTCTTCTTCTTCCTCTTCTTCTTCCTCTTCTTCTTCCTCTTCTTCTTCCTCTTCTTCTTCCTCTTCTTCTTCCTCTTCTTCTTCCTCTTCTTCTTCCTCTTCTTCTTCCTCTTCTTCTTCCTCTTCTTCTTCCTCTTCTTCTTCCTCTTCTTCTTCCTCTTCTTCTTCCTCTTCTTCTTCCTCTTCTTCTTCCTCTTCTTCTTCCTCTTCTTCTTCCTCTTCTTCTTCCTCCTCTTCTTCCTCCTCTTCTTCCTCCTCTTCTTCCTC
>CM060953.1:135524028-135946560 GCA_030765055.1 Mantis religiosa | reverse complement strand
TCTTCCTCCTCTTCCTCTTCCTCTTCTTCTTCTTCTTTTTCTTTTTCTTCTTCTTCCTCCTCTTCCTCTTCCTCCTCTTCCTCCTCTTCCTCCTCTTCCTCTTCCTCCTCTTCCTCCTCTTCTTCTTCTCTTCTTCTTCTTCTTCTTCTTCTTCTTCTTCTTCTTCTTCTTCTTCTTCTTCTTCTTCTTCTTCTTCTTCTTCATCTTCTTCTTCTAGCACAAAGATTAGGCTAAAGCCTGTTCAAGTCTCACATCCCTCTATCTCATTCTAGGTCTTCCCGTAGGTCGATAATTAATTATCATTTTATCTATAATTAATTATTTGTTTGGGAATTCTATCAGGTTACATTCCTTGTATATGTTGTATCCATTTTCCTTATACTGTAATATTCTGCCTACCCACCGATTCGATTCTTCACTCTCTTCTAACATTCACATTTCTCAAATGGTCCTGTCTTGTGCATCCCTTCACTGATCTCAGGAAGTGCATTTCAGCTGCCTGTATTTTACTGTAGTCTCTATTGTTTACAGTCCAAGCCTCGCATCATACGGCCGCGCCGTGGCTCAGTGGTTAGACCGCTTGGCTCTCACCAAGGCGGCCCAGGCTCGATCCCAGGCGACCGCAAAGTGAGATTTGTTGCGGACAACATGGCGCTGGGGCAGGCCTTCTCCAGGACCTACGGTTTCCCCCGCCATCTCATTCCACCGGTACTCCATTTTCATTTTATGTATCATCAGTGTCACCGCCTGCGGTGCCGTATGTAGTAAAAGCGGGCGTTAAACACTACACATTTCTCACATCATACATTAAAACAAGGAGTGCCATGACGGAATAAAAGTTTTGTTGCGTGTCTTTAATCGTTTCGTTTTTCCTTTTAATGTTCTTCATACTGTTAAACATATTCCTTGATACTTGGCACATTTATTATTCATAATCTTGGTCTGTTTCACATATTTAAATTAAAATGCGGCACTTGTTAAATTGGTCCATTTTATATACGTATTTTTGTTCTTATTTTGTATTTGCCATGAAATGTCATAACCTTAGTGTTTGTTTATGAAGTTTTCATATAATAAAGCTTGCTAACTTTATTTAATTCATATATGGCTTTCTGCAGTCTATCCTCTGTATCAAAAATTTAAACAGAATCATTGGCAACAACAATACGTTTATTGAGCTTGGTCCTATGTTTATACCTCTATTTACTTTAAGTATCCATTCCCTAAGAATGTCGTCTAAGTATTCGTATTAAAGAAAATTGGGAACAGACTGCAGTCTTACTTAACCCCTTGGTTAACCTCTATTTCATTTGTTAATTTTCCTTCTGCTTCAATTACTATAACATTATACCAAATTTTTATTCCTTTAACCAAATGTATAGGGTAGCCATTGGTGAGTAAAATGTCCCATAATTTTCTCCTTTCCACTCTGTCGAACGCTTTCTCCAGATCTATAAATGCCATATGAGTTTCTTTATTAAACTCCTGGTGTTAATTCACTATGTGATTGTGAATATATTATATAACCTGCTCCTCCTAAGCCTACTTTGTTCTTCCATAATTTTAGCCTCTGCTATTGTCTTTAATCTACTATTTATTATTTTTATATAGTTTTATAGTGTTAACAATTGAATCATCGGTATCAGCTTTGCAGTAAAGTGGAAATGTCATTTCCTGCAATATACCGCATATTAGGGGTTTGAGTGTGCATATTTCACGAGCTGGTATATCCAAATATAACGAACGCAACATTTTATTTGTCTTAAAAAAGTAAAAGAGATAATTGAAGCCACTGAATACATTATTTTTACAATCAGACTAGGATCTCAAAACTTCATGTTATAGTTTTGGTTTGCAGCCAGGCATGCGTTCACACCTCCAACAGGTGAAAGTGTAAACAAGGCTATGGGTTGAAAGTCGATTTGCCACGTGCCTGTGAGTTTATCAGCTACTGCTATTAAGTAGGGATCGGGTGCTTTCGTTTTAAACCGTTCATTTGTATTCAGAGACCGAAACTAAAAGCTACAAAAAAGCTATACATAAGATATAGTAATGATGAAAGAAGAAAAATTCAACTGTTAATTATAGAAATATTTCATACAAGTCTATCGTGTAAAATTAAAGCAAAGCCACATATTTACTAAACAGAAAATTTATTATAACTGCAACTTCGACAAGATATTTAATTAAAGTAGATCCTCAAAATGTGCTCCTTTGAAATCTTTGCTGTGATTCTTGGGTTTGAAATTCTGCTATTGGGAAACTTATCCCAAGTGCTGTACTTCATGAATGTTCCAGAGGCTTAGCAATAAGCAACATGCATACTTTTCATTTGTAAAGACTGCCATAGAATGCTTTAGTCACATCTAAGACACTGACTAGACCTGCTGTTGTACCAAGTGTCGCGGCAGGTATTTTTATATTTTCATTCCTGGACTTTCACTCCAAACGCACACCAATGTTTCGGGGTTGCCAAGCGTGAGCCCGTGACTTTATTGCAATAGACACAGTCCTTTCATATCATTTTGTGATTATCAAAAACATTTTAACACAGATTTTAACAAGAAACAAAGAGAGAAAGAGACAGAGAGATGTATGGACTGTTCCGTCTTTGTCTCGCCGAGTCATGAGTGATTTTTCTCTCTCTCGGCAAGCGTTCAACGCTTGCCCACGCGCCAGCTGCAGCTTGTTGCAGCGACACAACAATGCCTCGGTGACAATATGATAAAGACGAAATAACTCATCTTTTTAGCTCTACGACGTTATCCTAATTGCAAAATATAAAGACGTTATGATAAACTCACAATCAAAACTTCGACAAATTTTATTTTCTATTTATGCAACACTGTACTTTAGAGGAAAATGGTACAGGAACTTACGTTTCAGCTTAACGTCAGGCGCCCGCCTCGGTAGCGTGGTGGTAGCGAGGCTGCCTCACGTTAAAGAGGTCCCGAGTTCGAATCTCGGTCAGGGTGAGCTACCTGGATAAGGTTTTTCCGGGGTTTTCCCTTATCCTGAAAGACGAATGTCGGGTAACTCTAAGCTCTATGGACCCTGGGCTCATTTAAGCATCATTTCACCCATTCCATTTATCGTCCGATATAACTTAACGTTGGAGGACGTAAAATTACAAAAACAACAACTTAACGTCAGGAATTTACCGTTGACGTTTGTGCACTCATGTCCCTAACACCTTATACTGCCGTTACGAAGTTCCTCTACTGCATAAGTAAACGAAATATTGCACTGCACCCAAAATGTCAAACAGTAATAAATATTTTCAAATATCATGTTAAGAATAATTTATAAAATAAATCTGTGTTTATGTGCCTGTGTGTGAATAGTAGTAATGGTGCTTATGTACCACGAAATCTGAAAGGAAGTATATTTAGCTATTCGTAAAATGGGAACTGCTTTCTCAGTTTACAGGTTACCAACATGAACAAAGAAACGAATGAGTCAATTTGTGGTGTTTAAGGGTCCATCGAGAGATGGGTCCAAAGATAAACTGAAGATAATTAAAATACTTACAAATAGCTTTCAAATTACGTAATAGATTAACAAAGAGAACTAAATATCAAACATAAAAAATATGAAAATCAATAATTTTATTGATAAAACATTTTAACACAAAATAGGTGCATAAATAATAAAAAGAACTGTTCTTTTAAAAATGAATTTTTGTGCATATTATAATTTGGAAAAGCTATATAAAATATGCTTTAAAATATTGAAAAGGCATGTTACAACCATAATAAAAAGTGGGACATGGGAATATGTGTGTGTTGTGTGTTTGTGTGTGTGTGTGTGTGTGTGTGTGTGTGTGTGTGTGTGTGTGTGTGTGTGTGTGTTGTGTGTTTGTGTGTGTGTGTGTGTGTGTGTGTGTGTGTGTGTGTGTGTGTGTGTGTGTGTGTGTGTGTGTGTGTGTAGGTTTATGCTTATGTTTTGTGTCATTATGTTAATCATTAATTTGCATTGTGAATGGCTCTTCAGAGCTCCCCACTGTTCTCTTTATTGAATTACGTATAGGTAATCCGCGGCACAACAGCCCGATACTGCAGTACTGGAGGACGGGACGTCGTTAGCGCCCTCTAGGCCAGTAAATCCCGTCTTTGCAGCCTGTAGTTGCTACTTGCATACCGGGTTAAGGCTTAATAATCTTATAAAGCACCGTGGTAAGGCGTGAACCTCTCTTTGGCTTGCTTCCATTATTACCTTTTGTGTTGTAAAATTTTGTGATCGTATAAATTGCATTGGTATCTCATGCTAGTATGTATGGCACAGAAAACCCATGTGGAATTCAGTCACACTGGTGGAAATTAAGATTTAGCCTTATCTCATAAGGGGAGGGTAATTAAGAATCCTGATGGTCGACATAGGTGGTACACATTTTAAATGCACATCACTAAAACTGAACAAATCACATTTATTAAATACTATGTAAATTGGCTAAGCAACATTCTTTAGAGTTTAGCTTTGTTATCATCTGAACATCCCATTCCTTACATGACATCTTTCTGACGATATTTTTGAGCTCCGTTTCCATGCTTTCCATTGTGTTGCAAAAATGCTGTTGGAGGGTCTCTGTACACTTTCAAATGCTTCCTTCGAGTTCAAAAATGCACTCTATATTGCGGTTAACACACCTCTCTATAAGTATCCTTATAAAAGCAAATGTTGACGTCTAGAAAAACGTTCGGAGGGAGTAAGGAGACTATTTCGTAGCACTTGCTGTACAGTTAAAGATAAGCTCATCATTCGAATGAAGAGTACAGTGCCAAACTCCAATGTTTTGCTTACATGCTACATATAGTACTTAATGAACATTCTTCATACATTTTTACAGATGTTTCCAATCAGTATGGTTCACTATATACAGGTTGTTTCAAAACGACAGCCGTTGCGTAGTTAATAACTTAACTAGCCCGAATTTCGGACTACTTCTCAGCTTCGAAGTTCTGTTAGGTATAATTTTATGCAGTGTTAAATATTGCATGATTTTGTGATTAGGCAGCGCAGGAACCTCTGGTGTGCGAACCTCAGAAGTTGTTATTGGGACACACCGGCCACATTATTCCTTGCTCTTTATCAGTGACCCTAGCCTACCTTTCAGGTAATGGGACAAAGGGCAGTTACTTGTGAAAAAGTCGACTAATAACTCGGAGGTTGCAAGGCTGCTCTTCAGTGTTAAACTACTCATTGCGTCCTAACAGGGAGGATTTTGCGCGTCCTTAGCAAATCCAAGCAATACGGAGAAATGAAATGAAATGAAATGTGTGGTATTTAACGCCCGCTTTTACTACATACGGCACCGCAGGCGATGACACTGATGATACATTATATGAAGATGAAGCACTGGTGGAATAAGATGGCGGGGGAAACCGGAGATCCCGGAGAAAACCCGCCCCAGCGCCGTGTTGTCCACCACAAATCTCACTTTTCGGTCGCCTGGGATCGAACCCGGACCGCCTTGGTGAGCGCAAAGCGGTCTAACCTCTGAGCCACGGTGCGGCCAGCAATAAGGAACGCTATACGAACGCCGAAATGACGGATATGGTTTTGATGGATGGAAGAGCTGACGGGAGTTCAACGAACGCACGATTAATTTAGTTTAATTAAAACTATGAATTGTAAAAATAGTTACGTCAATGATATTATTCAGTTATTTAACATCAGAGCATTTTGTTATGAACTTAGTTGTACAATACTTTCAACCACTTACTCTAAATATCAATAGCTTCCTTTTCAGTTACAAATGCTTTATTTAGTATTATCAAACACGTGAAAGAAATTGCTTGCCTCATTGTTTAAGCCATTTAGTTTTGGTCAATTTATCTAAAATACTTTGATGTTGCTTTCTGTTCTGTTTATTATTTGCTGCTTCCATTCTCAACCAAACTATCATTAACTTCCCTCTGAAAGGTATAAGTTGCATATGTCCACCAGCTTATTTGCCATCATGGACTGCTATAACGGAATTTTGGAACACGTTAAACACTCATAAGCAACAATTAAGCAATAGCTTCTTTATTGTGGTTTCATAAGCCAAATAAATTCTTAATAGTAGCAAGAAAGCTACTGCGGAGTATGTCGGTATGTTTACAAACAGTTACAGCACGCGGCATGGCGTGTGACCTATACCTGCGAACTGCTGCAGCGTGAGGTACGCGTCGTTGTTTTGTAACTGCCTAATCCACACTCATTCTGGAGCATTTTTATGCCGTTCTATTGGCGGTAAAAATTATCTATATATGTCACGTACAAGCTGAGTAACTACTTCTATATTTTCGTTCGGTGTCGTTTTGAAACACCTGTATTTAATGTTCTATGCGCCTTTAATGCATCTTATAGAACAAGCCCCATAAAAATTGTACGGAAACTCTTGCGAGTTAAAATCATCCAAGATTGAAATTGTTTCATTAATAGGTGACTCGCCAATTGAAATAAAGCCTAAAAACATATAGAAGACTGTAATAAGAGAATAAAGCTACACAGCAACTTCAGTGTCTCTGAGAATGCTATGTTCTTTTATTTATTTTAGTTGTTACGACCCGTAAACAGTATTACCTGATGTTGAACTACGTAGTACTGGAATGTTTGACAGCCCTGCTTTAAGCGGTTGTTCTCATTCATTTGTACTGTTTGGTCATCTTTCGCTCTGCTCTTTGAAACCATAAAAGCGGACCCCGAGCCCCGGAGCTAATAACAGCAAGCGAGGTTGTCCACTTCATAATAATCAACTGATCTACTGAACTTTCTTCCCGGCTAGGAATGTGCCCCTGCACTAGAGACAAAAAATGGAATTGGAAGATCCATTAACGAAAAGGCTTGGAAATAAGAGCAAATGAGAGACGATCAACGTTAGCAGATAGGCGGAAGATATACTTAGTTATACCTACTGAATTAATGGAGTTCAGGACTGGTTTAAAAGACCATGCACTTCATTTTCACTGCGGCAAGCGCAATAATTAATCACATATATATGCATAGTCCGCCCGATATCACGAAAACATGTTAAAGGACGTATCTTGTGCCGAGACTTAAATGTGTTTATATGTAACTTAAATTGGAGGCTCCGATATTTAAAATAAATGGATTAAATTGGAAGCCTGATTTAGATATCTGTGATTCTAGAGAGCATAAAACTTAAATTAAATAAACGTTCTTGTTTGTCTCAAAAGCACCTAAAATATATATTTCATACCTTTGAAGCAACTCAAAACAATGAGCTTCTAAAATGTTTAATTTCTTCCACTAGGAAAGAGGTATCGAGCTAACGGCTTCGCAGTTGGAAACAAAGCTCATGTTATTCAAATAAGCAATAATAATAATTAATATTATAAGTGAATATTTAAAACCACCATGACAATCAGGGATAACTCGGGGAAGGAAGAATTGTAGTCAATCACTCCTGCTTTTTCTTTTAATTATGTGAAATAATATGACATAGGTTTCAACCTAAACATTTATTAAATAAGTACCCTTTTATTACGAACAACTAGAGTAATCACAAATGTTACAGTATTGCTATATGAACTGATTTTTAATGTCATAAATACGTCTTCTCAAAAGAAAGGGCCCACGGCAAAATGGATACCTTAAATAATAGGAAAATAATAATATTAATAGTTAAATAGACGAAACGTATGCCATTTTAAACTCTTGATTACAATATATTCCCAAGGATAATAAATGTACAAATCGAAAATCTGATATTCAATTTAATCATTTATAATTACCTACTTTATACAGTGCATAGTATGTTAATTAAAAATTATGATACAGAAGTGACTTTATGAAGTATAGATCATCATAAGCCTTCAAGATAGACCAGATAGACCTATTTCGGCTCAGAAGGGAACTTCCCAGCGTCTCCGTGGTCTTCCAACGTCTCTAATACCAATTGGTTTATAGTGCAAGGCCTTGTTTGGCGAGTCTTTCTTCTGGCATTCGAGAGAGATGATCTTGCTATTTCAGTTTGTACTCCCTGAGTTTGTCATTTAAAGTAAATATTTTAGTTGTCCTCTAATTGTTGCACTTTTAATGTGATCTTTAGGACTACAGCCAGCTACGTACCTCAAAAATTTCATTTCAGCCGTTTCAATTATTCTTTTATCATTTCTGTTCAAGGTCCAGGTCTCGGCTGCATAAGATATAACAGGCACTGCCATAGTTTTATAAAATTTTAATATGGTATCTCTTATTGTTTTGTTTCATAGTGCCACAATTATATAGATCTTTTGTTTTAAATTAACATAGGAAATATTACATCCTAAGTAATTAAAATATTTAATTTGTTCTAGTATTTTGTTTTTGAGGAGCATTTTGGACCGTGTTGGGTATTTACCAATAAAAGCCATCACATTCGTTTTTTCCGCTGATATGATAAAATGATACTTTGACATTGGCTTGTCGAGTTGGTACAAAGCTATTTGTAATCTGTCTTCATTATCTGACAGAATGACCTGATCATCTGCAAACAGGACTATATTTAAGATTGTAAGACATAACTTATAATCTACTTTCAACTGATCTTGACATTCGGTAACTGCTGCGTCGATATAAATATTAAAAGGAGTTGGCGACATTGGGCAGCCCTGTCTTACACCTAGGTCGATAGTTTCTGTCTTAAAACCATTATCCATGCTAATACAAGTCCCTTCGTACATTTTCTTTATCATTAAAATTAAATGTTGAGGATATCCGTTTTCAGTCATTATATCTTATAGCTTTAGCCGTATAACTTTGTCAACTGATTTTACGTAAACAACAAAACACACGGGTCTCTAAATTAAATTATATTCTCTTTTGTATTATTTGTTTTATTAAGACGCAAGCAGCACAGGATCTGCCTTGCCTGAATCCGTGCTGTTTATTATTGAGTAGTGATTCAGTTATTATATTTAATCTTTTTGCTAAAATTTTTGCTAATATTTTATAGCTTGTATTTAAGACACTGATCCCTCTCTAATTTTTACATTCATTTATGTCTGTTTTTTTAAATATTGGCTTTATTACAGCCAGTTTCCATTCTTCTGGTATCTGTAGGCTGGACCAATAAACATTTTAAAAATTTAGTAGTCGTATTTTAATTTTTTTTATGTATACGTTATCAATTCCACATTATTTCCATCTTTTCTTGGTGTTATACTTTTTCCTGAAGTATAGAAGAATGAAATATTACTTTATTATTATTTACCTAAAATTGTCCCGTTCCTTAAGAGATTATAGCATATTTAACTAAGCATATTTAAATACTAGGGAGCTAGAGAGACTGGAAATTAATTATTTCTTCCACACCAGCCGTGTGTAGGCTAAGGTTTGGATAATTAGAGTCAGACTGAGAAATTCAATACCATAGCCGGGATTTGAACCACGGGAGATCCGTGGCTTTTTAATACTTATCCGTGGTTTTCATGACTACTTATCTGCTTCCTGCAAAATATTTCAGAATATATATTTATCACATGGAATTTCTGGTAACTATAAGCTAGCTACTTGTAAAAATGCTTTACTTAATTAATAATGCTCAATTTATTTGCTGATTGAATGTAGAAATATTTAAACTGAGTAATATTGTACAACGATAATGTATTTTTTTAAGTTGATGCATTAATTTATCACAATATTTAAAAATTTGGACTGTTCAAAAACCAACGTATTCTTAAATTACATGTAACTTTCTACGTGAACTGTATTGTAAAAATGCTCTGTAAACCGTGCATGAAAATTGGGTTTTAAGCATAAAGTCGTGTACTTTTAATTGTTTAGCAGTTTGTTTGCTCAACTGCTCTCAGTGAATGTTCTTTGAGCACACAAATATGTACACATAAATTTACTATTCAACAGAATGTTAAAATCGTACAGAATGAAAGCCATATGATGAAATGTGTAAAATATAAAGATCTCCCAAATATTAAATAGGATATTTTCTTGCGTCTATGGATTACCCACATCGAATCATAAAAATGTATGTTTTTAGTCAGGTGACCTATAAAAATATATTATATAAATTCTAAATCTGGTTTTAAAGATATAGTCCTTTGTCTCTTACAGGTTCAACTGAGTTGGTTTGAGTGAAGATGTGTGGAATGAACTTGCCCTTCTAAATCAGGTAGAAAGTGAACTGGTTCTTTTTGGTCCTAAACACCGCTTTATAAAGTTAAGGCATTCACTAGACAACTAGCGTTTTCTGGGCAGATAGTACGAAAGACAGGAAAAATACCTCCGTATTAACCATACACTATACTCCATACGCCAATTTTAACAGTTTAAATCAAACATTCAAACAGTGTTTTGTAATGTCGAACTAACCTTAGAACATTCTGATAGTATACTTTTTGAACGAATGAATGAATAGAACAAAAACGCGTTGAAAAATATTGTTGAAAACAGAACTCAAGGAACAGAGAAAGAATTTCATTACGAGGCCGACTACATGATGTTTCTTGAGACCGAATATTTCGCACTTGTTGCGAAAGCACATGCCATTAGGAAAGAAGCTGAGAATGATATAGTGGAATATCTGAAAATGGTAACCACACTGGTCAGTGAAAAAGGTTTCAGTGAACTCCTAACGGGAAAGGTGATCTCATCCAATACGACGGGCTGATTTACTGCTAAGTGTATCGAGCAAAATATGGAATTTGAGATAACGGAAATACCAGCTGACTTATCGACTGACTATATAGGTATAATAAAGATTGCTAGTATAATAAATAAGAGTTTTAGAATTCATGACCTCTTGACATTAATTTTCCCTCTTCAGTCTGTCATGTGTTTCTATATTTCTAAACCTTTTCATCCATTGAATTTCAAATGCCATAAATTAATTCAAATTTTGTTCTGCTCAAATATTGTAGAACGGAGACTATGTTTTCTCTACCCACTATCGTTTGTTGCATATAGAAAACATTCCTCTGTGTTTTTATCTCGTAAACTGCGCTTACGAAAGCTAATGAACTTATTTTGACTAGAGGGATCCGAGAAAATTGCTGAATATTTAAATGTGGTACACCGTAAGCTCTTTAAAGATAAATAGACTTACCATGACATCGCGATAAATAAGCGATAAACGACAGAAGTCAAAAAGATGAAGGAGAATCACAATTTGAAGCATATAAACAAGGATGTCTTGGAAATAACGGAAACAGCCACTAAAATGCTTATTATTTAAACTGTATATTTTCAATTAATCTTCATTTTTTGAGAAGGAAGCTATTAGCTATCCCTTATCATTTACCCATTATATAAATTCCGTTCTAAATAGAGAGGTTTCAACAGGCGATTCCATCAGAGTTCAATATATTCAATTTATTTTCCATGTAATAAATATATTAAATTTGAACGAAATCATCAGGCCCATTTTTGAAAAACTTAAGTTATTCAAATTATTTTCTTGAAATGCTAGTGCTTTTGCTGAAAATCTTCTGTCGTATCTTTGAAAGATACAGTTAAATGTGCATTCATCCAACTTTTTGAGTTATGCTGCACAAACACTTGCAGAACAGTTTAAGCGGTGGGTTAAGGGGGTTTTGGCCATTTCCTCCAAAACGAGGAGCACGCTTAATCGTGATGCTGGTTTTCAGTTCAGCTCCTCTTAGAAATCGCCATTAAAATGGAAATCCGTCGACTTAAGAAGCACCGATCAATATAGCTAGATAATTAGCTTAACCAGTTGCGTTTCTTTGACCCAATTAATTTGCTATACTCACGCCATCTCCTGACTGAAAACAGTATTTTGTTTAGTAATGCATATTTTGGTAGCTTTCAATTTTTCTTTATATTGGTGTTATATCCAGTGATTCATTTGTAGTCATAAAATTTAATAAATATCCTGTTGATGGGAGAGATGCACGCTCCCGAAACGTCGATTTCTAATCGTCTTTTCACTTGGCTTGCTTTCCAATAAGAACTTGAGCATATTCGTCGCCAGGAAAGCTTCAGGTCTTATTTTAATTTGCAGAACTTTTACTAAATATTATTTTTATTCAGGGGTTTTCAAAACACCAATTTCTGGTGAACTACTGACAAGGCATTTTCGGCGCAACATAATGCTTGCCACATAGGTGCCAGTGCCATCAAAAACAATGCTCGTACATTGATAAACCTTCTACATTTCCAATGACCTTTTTCAAATATATTTTAAAATGTTTTAAGTTTCTTAAATATTGATTATTTTAACCTGACTTATAAACTTTTGAGTTGATTTTAAGCTGTAAGGGGTGTTAATGCATCCAATAAGCTTTCTAACACATCTTGTAAGTTCAATTTACTTCACATTGCATTAAGCTCTTATAAATGTTAACATTGTTAGTTGTGGTACACCGAATTCAACCCACCAACGTCAGTGAGCATCAATAAAATTCTCCAATAGCATTTCAGTGCTTACTTGGTTTAATAGAACAATAAATGAATAAATGAATCACCGCATTATTTATATAATACCAGCCTCCCGCCCACATACGCAAGCAGATTGGCCGATCATCCAACCGATACGTGGAAGGAGATGTAGCCAGCACCTCGGTACCCTCAGCCGGAAAGTTGGCTTTCTAGACCAGGGAAATTCCTCAATTTCCTCACGATACTGCATGGCCTCCTGTCCTACACCCGGACTTAAAATTAAGGTAGAGAATATCATATGAAGATATAACACATCAGAATTTTTTTTTACTAATTTATAATATTCTAAGAAAATACAACATTTAAGTGTTTCAACGATTAACTATAGGTGTATTAGGGGGCTGAAATAAGATAGGTATATAAAGAGTTAATTTTTCTAGAAATTTAATCAGAATTATATCCCTTCAATATTATCGCAATAGATGCATCTATTTATTTTATGAGTTTTGGTTCAATGACAGAAAGTTCAGCTGAAGCAGATCTGTCATCACGTAATGTGGCAGAACTGCCAATTGTATGAATGAACGAACAAAGGAACGAAGGAAAGAACGAATGAACAAATGAAAAAATGAACGAATGAATGAATGAATGAATGAATGAATGAATGAATGAGCGAAGGAACGAACGAAGGAACGAACGAATGAATGAATAAATGAATGAAAATATCCTAAAACATCCGGTGAAGCTCCACCAAAATTCTCAAATTTTATAAACACCCGCTCAATTGTCAGAAAGTCATAAGTAACTGTATGATTCACTCGAACACCATCACTGGAGGTCGTTTAAGGGGAATTTCCGTATTAAGTACTTCAAAGTGAGACGTGTTTAACAGCTGCAGCAGGACTGTACTGAAAATAATTTAGCTAATATTCCGATATAATGGCCAAATGAATGTGAGCACATCAAACTTCAGTGGTACAATAATGTATCTTACCGTTTTATTAGAGCTTTACTTACTTTATAAACCTTTCAACTACTTTCGACTCAACCTATTGCTGGATATTCATTCAATGCCTAACTTGAACCATAAAGCGAACTTAGACCAGAACTAGTGAATCTAAAATGAAAGGCATCTTTCTGCCCAGAGAAACGTTTCTGTTACCCCCGTTTCGTATAACACTCTTCAGACCCAAATTAGTTCTCTATGTTTCACATATTACATATTTTAAGTACTTCCAATATTAAAATTGGAGAAAACTAAATAGGAGAACTACAGTAGTCCGAAATATATTATGCTAATGTTGTATAAATGCATTGAAATCTCCAAACTGTAAATTCTCCACACCTTTTGAAACATTCTTGATGAGTAGTAGAAGTATAACTTTTAAATCGTCAGGAGCAGTAAACATGAAAATTAATGTAAGACGCTTATCCTCGGGACAAGAGGTAGGTTTAAGTATCCAATTCTCTCAATTACGCCCGAAATCCAGCTGGAATATTAAATTTTCCATAAAGTATCCTGGAACATTCATTAAGCAATTTAATCGTTCAGCTTCCGTTGTTTTCAGACATCTCCGATAGTTTACATATTAAAGTTTATAGTATTGTAATATTTATTATCAGAGGTACTTTATTAGGAAACAATAGTTGTAGAAATTTCAAAAATAGATCACAATCTGCCAGTAGATCTCACAACTCTGCTCTGTTACGTAACTATTTTAGCTTTAAAATCTATCCTGTTGGCTATGGAAACTTCTGGGAGCAAGCCCCGTAATTAAGAGTTCCTTAATTACGAATGAATTCATATATTCATTTAACACTTAACAATTTATTCTGTAATAATATACATAAAGGTACTCATGATAATCATTCCATATTGTTATTGCCTTTTATGTTTAATGTTTCTTACAAATTTTTAATTAACCAACGGTTGCTACAAACAGGAATGATCTTAAAGGATTGAATCAGAAATCTGAAGTAGCTTTCAGATAAGACAACTAATGCATGTTAGAAGCTAACTTCTATGGGAAAACGAATTGTGCAATTTAAAACAGCTAAAGAAATCACTATCAATTAAAATAGTATTAGAAACCATTTGTATCATAGTGCTTCTTGCTTAACTTTTAGCGTCCCTGTAGCTTGCACCGGATCCGTTTCGAGGTCGACAACAACATCAAAACTTGACGATGGCACTATTTAAAGTAAAATGTCCCGTTCGATATAGTGACATTTGAGGTTTCCCCGAGGCGTTCATGAGTTATCGAGACTTCCCTACTAATCCAAAACCCGTTCTCCAATTCTAGATTGAGATCATTATGTGCGATCTGCTTCGTAAAGGCATACCCCCTAAAGGAACACTTATGTTTCTGCAGCGGACACCCGATCCGTATGTCGTAGAAGAGCTTCAAACATAGTGTGGCAACCATGCATATAAGTACAAATACTTCGTGTAACGAGCAAGTCTGAGTCGATATGAAGAAGTTTTGACAATGAACAAAGAGTTTTCCGTTTTAACAAATACAGATCGGTCACAATCAGTTATTGTCACAATCATGAATATGGAAGAAAATCACAAAGGCATCTTTCATGGTATTACAAATGAATACGCCTTAATACCATCTCTGCCCATCTCATATTCATATTTTCTTGGAAAAACTTATTCATCATTAGTATGGAACACTAACTTACAAAGAATGTCAGAATCGTCATTATTTCCCTGTATACCTTAACTGCGCTCTATATAGCTATTCCGAAATATTAATGGATACAATCATATAATCAATTTGCATATTTGTTACATGTTAATTATTATTAAAATGACATACTGCAATTATTAATTAAATTATTACAATTAATATTACAATTAAATTAATATTAATAATTACAAATGTTAATTGCATTTCTAGATATGCTTGCCCCTAGAGTTTCTGTCATGAAAGTTTTCTTTCCTCGCTTGAAATACAACACAAATACCTACTCCTTTAATAAACAACCAGTTCAGAACCTATCATGTAAGTCCCAAATGACCTCGTTGTCGACGGGCCCTAAAACACCACACACTCACTCCTTTCGTGCATATGTATATTACATTTCAAGCGAGAGTATACCCCTAACAGCGACTGCACACCAATTGCAGTGGAAATAAATAAAAGCACAGCAGCAGAATAATTGATAAAATTGATTCCGAATATGATTAGCAGAGGTTTATGTCATCCTGGTAAAACCTGCAGCTTGGTTACATATTACGTTCTTTTTTATCTCCCCTTCTCATTTTCTCTGTTTTTTCCCCATGCTTCTCTCTTCTTCTATTGCCATCTTTCCTTCTCATGTTCTTTACTTTTCCATATTTTCTATTTCACCCTTTCAAATCAAACAAATTTAAACATCCCTCAGTTGCCTTTCTGTGCAATGTGAATGTAATGTGATATTTCAAAGAGCTTTAACCTTATACAAATGTTTCTGTTCTATATGCTTATATATCCTTATACTTCAGTTTGCGGTACAGTATGAATTTCTCGTGGTGGCCGCTAGATGCTTAACTTCTATTAACTCAATACAATTCACAACACGTTTTAAATGTTGAGCCCCTCGGCATTTTAAGTAATACAATTTATGGCATTAATTCTGCTTATAAAGTTTTGTTATGAAACATGCCTGAAAATTACACAACCTGAGGAATATTACATACTGTCTATTTTTAAAAGATACGTGAAGGTCATCTGGTTTTCCACGTGGCTGCTGCAATGTTGCCTAGCTATTCCCTTTCTTTATCCTTTTAACACTCGAAACATAAACAAGGGTTTGAATTACCTCACCTCAACAAAAATATGCACAGTTAATCTGTATTAGCCTACTTTAAAAACAGAAATAAGTTGTTCACACATTCACTCCGTTGTGAGTTCTTTTAAATAATGTTTGCACTATGTTACTAATATTCCATAGTTATTGTTGCTATGCATCGTAAGTTAACATTCCCACACTAGTGCGATATTTCTCCATACAAACACATATAGGCGATGCACGTTCTAAAATCTAACATTTATCTTCAATTATATTTATTAACATTTCAGCTAATATCTTAACTACTAAAATTCAAATTGATATAAATACACATAGTGCAAAAACTAATGTGCAATACACATGTGGTAATCACATAACGGAATCTCGAGAATTGAAAAAAAAAAAAAAAAAACCTCGGTGGAAGCGCCTCGTTTTTTCGAACCTTTCCTCGTTCCGTATACATAAGTATCGCAATATACTATTATTAACGATTTTGTAAATTGACATCTTCATATCAACGTCGCCGATATGCCGGAATTTTGACACACAGGAATTCTTTTACGTGCAAGCATAACTACTGACATGGGGCTGTCGCTTTTGGATAAAAGGAATAAACTGTTCATTGATCAGGAGCAAACTCTCGTCTTCCTGTTGGAAGAATTCTGTAAGAGCACAGACAAATTCTCTAGCTTGGCTATGCAATGTAACACACCATCCGCAAGTTGACCTTTGCCTTGGGCCATGATTCCTCGGTCCACCTCTAATTCTACCGCCACTACGTCTCGCTATCTTAAAAACGTACTTTAATTGTATTTTAACAAAGTTGGCCAACAATACACTGCACAACTGAATACTGAAACAAACTCTGTTTCCCGCATACAACTAGCGATAACTGAACTGAGGAGTATGTGATTCACCAGTGCATCCAATCTGGCAACCTTTGTTTACGTTTCCATAACAACGACCTTCCCTTCTTACCCTTTGCGTCCCTTGCTTGATGACCTTCACGTATCTTCTTTTAAAAGTCAGACGGCAGTTCTTTCGTCATCTTCATATTCCCTTCTCTTTAGAGGAAGTGCATCCCCAAGACTTACAAGTCAATGTCCTTGGCCAGTAGCTAACGCAGCCAGGTAAACCTTGAATCATAGTACATCCATGGTGAGCTATCAGCCCAATATTGGGTATAGTGGTGAAAGAGAAGGAAATTGAATATATTGAGAGCAATATTCCTCAGTCAGCATTCATCTAACGATCGAGGTAAACCGAGAAAAAGCTTTCGGTCACCTTGGTCCTTTGGAATAATTTCCACTCACGTCATAATGGCGCATCACTGTATGATTTGAGTTTTAATTTGTTCATTCTAATGTAAATTTATATGTAAATTTATTTAACAAATTCATAATTATCGATTTGTCATTCTTACATGAAAAAGTGCATACCGACACATATTTGAAAGCTGCAATTGTTGCTTTAGGATGGACAGTTTTGCCCGTTATATAACAATAATGAACACCCTAATTTTAAAATCACCAGACAGTTTTCGCTTTTAGGTTTAAAATATGTCCAAACAACATCAAGAAGCAACAAAGGAAGTGCGAATCATCAAATTATTGGTTTAAGGTAGCAACTTACGTAAAAATAACTGGAGAGGCAAGAAGTTCACTGTTATTTGCTTCGGGGCATGTGTGACGACAGCGTTGGGGATACGTATGTACGTGTGGACTCAATATGCTATTCCGGCCAATGACTATAGCCATCGCCCCCCTCTTGCCCCGCCCCTGACCGTATCGTTCTTATCTAACAAGTGAAAGGCGCGTAGCGTCGCGTGCCGAGTTAGCCACGTAATAATAGCAGACTCCCACCTGTACTCGTACAGCACTGCACAGCTGCTGTGATTTTGCCTAGCGTTAAGGGGCTCTGTACTTTTAGAGGTCGCAAGGTGCAAGTGGCGCCAAGTTAACTTTGTGTTTCAAAGACCATTCATATTTAAACGTGTCTACGGAGAATAAGTGGTTGCAGAACCATTACTATTTTTTATGTTATTCCTTCTGATTCAGATACATCCATCACTGCTAAACGCATACCTTTTTTCACTTAAATAAAAAAAAATATAAAAAACTCTAGCAGATCAATTAACGCATAGATAACGCTTATATATATTACATAGAAGTAAACGTAAATACAGTAAATACATATTTCAGGGGGTTCAAAATTTTATTGCTTAGTGGTATCAGGTATTCAACTGCATTGACTTGTTAACTTCTTCACGTGTGGTTTTTACAAAAAATATGACTAACTGTATGTGAAATAGTTCTTAAACTTCACATATAGAAAACTTGTAAAAATAATAACATGAACAATTGAAAATATGCGAGGGCTGTTCAATAAAGAATGATCATAATTTTTACGTCATACTTTCTCGCACTAAAATTAAAACTTATTATATTCTGTTAGCTTAATGTGAAACAAACATGCCGTAGTAGCTTCATTGTTGGTACTCCTAATTCCCGTGTGTGAGAACCAGGCAAATTTAGACATGCTCAGTATCGCCTACCGCTGCAATGGAGGTAACACGCGAGGAACAACACGCGGCTTTGCTTTCGTCTTAACAAATCTTCAATTGAGGCCTATAAAGTGCTACAGGAGGTCTTCCCTACAACACAGCTCGAAGGTGGTTTAAAATGATTAAAGAGGGAAGACAATCGTTTTCAACGGGTGGACCCGGTGCTCCAGTTACTGTTCTTATGGAAGAAAACATCAATAATGCTGCTGTCATTTTGAGAGAGATTCGACGAATTACCTTAAGATCACTTTCTGAAATACTGAGCATTTCAGTTGGTGCCACCCACAGGTTGGTGACAGAAACATTACACATGACACGTGTTTGTGCGCGATGTGTTCCAAGACTGTTGAACCCCAAACAAAAGGACATTCGCATGCAGGCCTGCATTCAGTTAAACTTGATGTTAGAGGAAGATCCAGAGTTTCTTTCAAACGTAATCACTGCTGATGAAACTTGGCTATATCATTTTGATCCTGAGATCAAACAGCAAAGCTCAGTGTGGAAATCCCCTTCATCACCAATCCCTCAAAAAAGCAAAAGTGGTTGCTTCTGCTGGGAAAGTTATGTCCTCTCATTCTTTGATATTCATGGAATGGTTTATCAGCATGTACCTGCTCACAAAACACTAACTAGACAATACTACGCGGATGTCCATTTCAGGCGCAAAAGACCATATTTCCATGAAACAGGCTGGATGCTGCACCACGATAATGCGTGGCCGCACATTGCCAATGTTGTTGCTGGAAATCTTTCAAAAATCAGTGTGAAGTGCATTTCTCACCGTCCCTACAGTACGGATTTAGTCCCATATGAGTATTTTCTATTCCCTAACTTGAAGAAAAGCCTTCGTGGGAGCCATTATCCATCATCAGAAGCAGTGGTAAAGGCTGCAGAGGCGATTTTGAAGGATCTCTGAAAAATGGTTACCAGCATATCTTTGAAGACCGGCAGAAACGCTGGGACAAGTGCATCGCATTCAGGGGAGACTATTTTGAGAAGGATCATCAAAATTATGAGGGTGAGTAAAGGTACGTTTTCAAAAAAAAATTATTGTGCCTATTCTTTATTGAACAGCCCTCATACAAAAGCATTAAAATCTCATATCCTTGTTTCTTATATTACAAGATCTAGAATCTGTTGAAAGTGGAGACGAGGGATTACCCAGGCAGTTTCGTCTGTGGCCCGCATTCGAGACCCGATTCGATTCACATCGGCGAATTACCTGAACCACGGATTTTTCGGGGGTTCTGCCGGTTGTCAGGCGAATGCTGGGTAGGTTAATTACATCCCCCGAATATTCTGTCCTTTCATTTCATCTTCATTATCATATAAAATCATCTCTCAGCTGGTAGTCTCTTTCAGAGTAGAAGTGTAGCGGGTGTCTCGGCGGTGCATGGCAGGATGATATGCTCTGTGTAAAACTTCCTCATCTAGGACGGACTCAGTTCTCCGAGTCAGTCTGGTGGGGGCATTTCCGGACCGCAGTTGGGTGAGCTGCCGGTTGTGCTGGCCTGCCAGGGAGTTTGCATCTGGTAAAGTGTAAGCACCCTACTCTTTGCACTCTCGTGGCACCTTGAAACGTCCGCCCTCAGTCTCCTATCGCCCCATCCTACCTCCTGTCGATGCCTCACTTGGGGCATTGGTATAATAGATCATGAATGGTCGCAGTGCCGAATGCCCTTAGTTGCATAATTCAATCCAATCCAGTCTAAAGTGGAGACCAATGCTGTATGAAGTCAGTTTATCTTAGTTATATAGTGCCTAAAATAGGTTTGATAGAAGTCGTTTTAATTTATTTTGTGCCCCTTTGATTTCACTTTCCCCGCCATTATCACCAAGCTCTGTGAAATTGTTTAATCATAAGTAACATAGAGATAACTTAATGTTCTCCCCAGGCCAAACCTTACACCTCAGTTAATCCGATAACAATGCAGTCCATTTAATAGGTCATTTGTGAAGCGTGCCATATTTCTCAAACTAAACTTCAGTTAGGATTACATAAAATTGACATTACACTTTGGTAGCGATATGTGACATTTTCCCAAAACTGTAAATGCCATACAACGGAAAAATATTTCACATTTATGCAAAATAATATATACTTTATTAAAGTAATGGTTAGAATTATCTTTTGGAATATAATAAAACTTTAATATTTAAAATTTTATATTTAAATTTTAGTTATAATTTGAAATCCAGAATAAAAGTTTATAAAAACTTAAAAACTGCCAACATTTAAATTGGTTTAGCTTAGCAACTTGATATTGATATACTATACATCTCAATGCGGCTCTTCTAAATGTTTCTGGAAAAATGTTATTTGTTGCTTCATATTTGTCCTAATATGTTTTTAAACTAAAGTTGAAATGTTCCGGATATGGAATTACATGTATGCTTAGGTTACAATAATTGATTTACATTAATTTATCAAATTTAATAAGTACAAAATTTAACTGTTTCCTCTTAAAATGCTTTGTATATTAATCCCTGAAAGAATAAAGCCCCCAGACTATATTTTTACCAATTCGGGTAATTATGAAAATTCTAATTTCAAACAACTTCAGAGAAAAAATTCAAGGGAATTTTTAGGGAAGAAGAGACTGAATGAAATAAAGGTAAGTTTGCGGAATGTTTACTTTCTTTGTCTTGTCAAGAATTAATACTATGATGATTGTTTAGTATATTCAGAAAGTAAGAAATCTCTGCTCTACCGTATGCTATTCCATTAGGTATGTTTTAATTAATGTATATCTGTGACCTAAAAGAAGCAAATGTCCTTAGGAATCCTCAAACGAATGATAGAAGATAGGCGAGAAACCTATATACTAGTCAGCCTTCCTCTGGCTTAAATTCCATCAAACTTTTTAGGATAAACTTGAAGGACTATATGTAAGAAACTCCAAGCAGGTAATTAATTGTAAGAGATTATTCATACATATTGTAACGATAATGAAAAAATGGTTTGTAGAAGTTGTTTCTTAGGATGCTAGTAATAGTGAAAAGTTATTATGTTTAAAATAGATTTTTAGGAAACAATTTGAGTTTTGTTACTAGTTGATTTTAACTATTTAAACTTTATCTTTATGAATATTCTGCAGTAATCTTATGCTATTCTTTTCTATGGAAAAATATTCCAGCTCACAAGGCTACGTAATGTCCAAAAACGTTTGAATGACATGTGTACAGGACTTGCATACCAAAATAATAATTTTGCGCCACAAAATACAAAAAGGCGGTTCTTTTTGGTCTTAAGAGACCACCTTTTCATCAGAATGTCGTATTTCTATTAAACACACACACACACACACACACACACACACACACACACACACACACACACACACACACACACACACACACACACACACACACACACACACACACACATGCACACACTACATACACACATTTTCTCTCTTAGCCATAATTCCAGGCTGTATTAGATGGGGAATAGCCTTTGTTAAATGTCTTAGGATCTCTGTATTCTGAAACTCATAATATAAACACCAGAATACACAAGAAATCTAAATTGAAGTCTAAAAGTTTACATCTCAAAAGTTGTCCGATTCCCTATACTTAGCTAAGAAACTACTGAGCTAATTTGGGCAAATCTTTCGCCAATGCAGTGATTCTTTGCATTTTCATAGTTATTAACTGAAAACGAAGTAACTGAAAATATATAAATGACTGTTCTACTAAATGGTTATCGATATCTTTGGTACTATTTCAGCAAATGGATATCTTACTAAATTAGCGTTCTAAGACTCTAGAATGGATATTGTGATTCAAAAATGCTTTAAGTCATTTGAATTATGTTTAACTCTACTTCTAAATAGTGGTTAACCTACCTTCTTACTGTTTGTGTCACCAGGAGGATCCTTTCATTTAAAGCATTTTTTTCATTTTTGTTATACTATTTCTGTTGTGTTTTTTCATATTAATTCTTCGTATTTTTCTCGTATTTTTTTTTTCTACTTTCATCCACAATGACAGTTTAATTTTACTATCTTCCGGTTTCTATAGACAGGCAAAAAGAACTTCAGTTACTAATCTTCTATAGATTCAGTTATAGATTTCTTCAATTTTCGTCTTCTTTTATCCTTTATTTCTTATTCTACCATTCCGTTCTAGTATTTTCCACAATTCTTGTTAAGTATTTCATTTCAACTGCAGTTACTTTGCTTTCATGCTTGTATAATTCAGTAAATCTTTCTGTTAAACTACTGATACACGAATAAAATAATAACCGGAGAGAAAAATTGTGAAGGAAAGCTCCAACCCTAAGGTAGACCATCTCTCCAGCATTTGACAGTCATGATTGAGGAAAACTCAGAGGACGGTCATCACTGAGTTTGATGCACAAACTTCACCAAGCGTTTTCGGCCATCTGTTTCAACATACATCTGTTTACACCAAGTCTTATAATATATGTAAAAGGTTTACGACAACGTTAACAACCTGAAGGATCTCATTTCCAGGTTGCTCTTATCCCAATTTAAATTAGCTTACTGGCCTATTACAGCCACCTCTTGAGATGCATATCTATAACGAGGTAGCTAAATTAACTTCCGTTCTAAAACGTCGAGGTGCACTGCGAAGATTTCCTCTGAATGAATTCGTGTACCTACTAGAATGCTGATCATCAGATAGGAGCAGCAGAGGAAATAAATTCTCCATTGCCGTGAACAGCGGTGCTGAGTATTCTTACCTAACCAGTCTATCGCTAGACCAATGTCTACATTTCCCAATAGTTAATTGCCGCATATAAAGAAAAAAGGAGCTCATATCCCAGATGTTTCGTGTTCCATATACATCACTCGGCTGCCACTTTTGCCTCGAGGTATTTCTCTCTTTCTCTTGTAGCCAGGCTGACCAACATGCACGGCCACTTTCTGATTGATGCTCTATACGTGTTTCACCTGCTCTGGCCTTACATCTTACAAATGAAATGCAAATTCCTGGTGTGAGCGACGCGAGTGGAATATTAAAATATACCACACTGTAAACAATACGAAAATGCTCTCCAATAAAAAAAGACTGAAAAATACACTGTAACCTTAAGTTATCTAATTGCTTTCAAAAGTGAACGTTTTTGAACATCGTGTATTAAAACAGAAAGTATGCCGTTTAGTTGTGGATAGAATATTTAAACAGGGTCAAGATTTGTTTTACGTATTCTGCTCCATTAATTGCTGAAATATAGTGATGACTTCCACTAATCATGTGTCAATATAGCACAAAAACAGCGGTTTCCCCTGGATAACAATATAAATATAATCTCTGTTTCATATAACCTTACCCCGCTGACATGCATCACTCCACGGGCAACTACCTTCCCCCTCATCCTAATCGGCTACTGCTTTCGCGCCATAGACCATAGGCGGTGCCTTCCCGTCACATTTAAACCTGCAGTAAACGTCATAATAATTGCCAGGAAGATAGATAAAATCATACAAATAAGAATATGAAGGCAAGCAAAAATAATGAAGTTTATAATGAAACTGAGCAAGTTGAAACTGAATGAATGAGCAATGAAACTGAAACAAGTTTATAATGAAAGGCCTTCGTCATTTTCCACTGGGATTTCTTAAAACCAGCACACCTACCTTGCAAAGATGCTTGTCTTTCAGTCTTAAAAGTCGTGTCACGCCATACTTGTGTGTCCTTCATTCACCCAAGTCTTTTCGAGGTAGTATATTTTGCGACTTGTATCCTGGTACAGTCTGACTGTCCTTAAATAACATCTTCGCCAAACGGCAATATCGTCCCTGGAGTGATAAGTTTTCCTGTTGCCTCAATTTCATGTCGCGAATCTAACACTCATACATGTAAGTTCAGAGCACAGCCGTTCGACTTCTCTCACTGACAAAGACGGATTCTTCTCTGTGACTGCATTAAACACATGCAACACAATTCTTTTTTCGCCGATTTGTAAAGGTTTTCCCTTGCGATGCTTCAGCGAAAAACTGGCGGTAGACCCTGCCATTATACATAAAATAAATACACGCGCAATAAACGATAAATAAAATAATTTAACTCTCACATTCGGCACAACACATCTTAGAATGGCGATATATGACTAATCGAGTTCAAAACAAGGTCAGTGATAAAAGTCATATAAACAAATATGTCACCACTACCGCTAAATCACGTGCTATCGTGCCATGTGCTTGAGAGCAAAGGAACCTCCTCTTTACTTCTTTAAGAATTAACATGCATTTCAGATGAATCAACTCTGACGCGTAATATATTTAACTAAAACAGTAACGAAAATATAAATTTGACAATTCTCTTCCAACATATAAAGATATATCACCATCAACTAAATTTTACCGCACAACAGTCTATGCTGCAATAGCAGCCTATGAGAGGTGACAGGTCACGTGACCGTTAAGAGATACGGGGCAAGCTTATGTGAAACAAGGATTAGATAACTATCTCATAAGTAATGTCATTAAAACAATTATTTTAAATGCCTTCTGACAAGCAATTAATTCACTTTCAAAGCTTAGACCATTAGATTCTATGGTCAGCGTTTCTTCATTCAGCGTGGTTTCATTTCCGAAGAATTTGGTGACACCCACTGCACTGCTTCAGTGTTGTAAAACTTCTCCCACGCAGTAAATGGGACATGAATTGAAAAAGATGATAATCTGATACTACGAGATCAGGACTGGATGCCGGGTGTGGTAGCAGCTCGATTCCTCCCAATTCTTGAATATTTTTCATTGTTGTTCATGCAGTATGGGTTTTTTTTACGTCCTCCAACATTAAGTCCTATCGGACGGTGAATGAATTGGGTAAAATGGTGCTCAAATGAGTCCTGGGTCCGTGGAGCTTAGAGTTACCTGACATTCGTCTTGAAGGAAAGGGAAACCCCCGGAAAAACCTTATCCAGGTAACTTACCCTGACCGAGATTCGAGCCCGGGAGCTCTTGAACGTGAGGCATACATGCTACCATGTACGCTACCGAGGGGGCTCTGTATAGGGTGTTGCATTGTCCTATTGCAACAAAACTCTATTTCGGTTAACTAATACTGGGTATCTCTGTTTTAAAATTTCAGGAAGTCATTCCAGTTGTTGAGAATAAGGATTTGCATCAATCGCTAGCACATTAGCAACAAACTCCCACTGAATCACACCGTCAAAGTTCTACCAGACACATTAGCTGATATTTTTGATATTTTTTAACGATGACTTTGGCAGGTTGGCGGAGATCAAACCAATCTTTCGAGACATCAAGGTTTCGATAATATACATATTTTTCATCAGAAGTGACAATTTTCGTGACAAATCTATCATCAAGGGATTACGAATAAACTGACGACAGATATCCACTCTGCGTTCAGCCTTTTGAAGTGTCAGTTCATGAGATACAAATCTCGGTGTGTTAATGTGGCAATGTGTGGTGTCGTTTATGCACCAAGTTCTTCTGAAAGCATGCGGGTACATTTTTGCGGATTTTGTCGCAAACCTTGGCGTGTTTTTTAATGTAATTTACGTCCTCAAACGTTAAACCATATCGGACGATGAATGTAATGGGTGAAATGATGCTCGGATGAGTCCAGGGTCCACGGAGCTTAGAGTTATTTGACATTCGTCTATCAGGATAAGGGAAATCCGGGAAAAATCGTATCCAGGTAACTCACGCTAAACGAGATTCGAACTAGGGACCTATTCAACGTGAGGCAGACACGCTACCTTCTACGCTACCGAGGTGGGCAAACTTGGGGTGTAGCCTCAATACTCCACACTTTTGGGCTTATAGAACATGGTAAATATTTGGTTGTTTATGTCTCCATTGTTGAAACGTTGGAACCATCGTTTTGCTACACGCTCACTATACCTCATTCCAATTCACATATTCTTCGAGCTGTGGCAGCAACTTTATGCTCTTGCTTCCAGTAGTGTTTTCGAACGACCTCAAGTTAAAATTTTGTTATCTCCATTTTGTGATGCTTTATTAACAACTGAAGAACGATACGTACTGGCAATATACGAGGGCTGTTCATTAAAGAATGATCACTTTTTTTTTGAAAACGTACCTTTACTCATCCTCATAATTTTGATGGTCCTTCTCAAAATAGTCTCCCCCAAATGCGATGCACTTGTCTTAGTGTTTCTGTCAGTCTTCAAGGACATGCTGGAAACCATTTTTGTGAGATCCTTCAAAATCGCCTCCGCAGCCTTCACCAATGCTTCTGATGATGGATAATGCCTCCCACGAAGGCGTTTTTTCAAGTTATGGAATAGAAAAAAGTCATATGGGGCTAAATCCGGACTCTAGAGAGGGTGAGGGATGTACTTCACGTTGATTTTTGCACAATATTCAGCAACAACATTGGCAATATGTGGCGGCGCAATATCGTGATGCAGCGTTCAGCCAGCTTCTCGGAAATGTGGTCTTTTACGCCTTATATGGACTTGCAACGTTTTCAGGCCATCCCTGTAGTATTGTCCAGTTACTGATTTGTGTGCAGGTACAACGTGCTGATAAACCATTCGATGTATATCAAGGAATGAGATGACCATGACTTTCCCAGCTGAAGCTTTTTCGTGCTTTTTGGGGGGTGGGGTTGATGATGCAGGAGATTTCCACACTGAGCTTTGCTGTTTGCTCTCAGGATCAAAATGATGTAGCCGAGTTTCATCAGCAGTGATTACGTTTGAAAGAAACTCCGGATCTTCCCCTAACATCAACTTTAACAGCATGTCACCTCAATTGTAGCGGTAGGCGATACTGAATATGTCTGAACTTACCTGTTTCTCAAAGGCGGGAACCAGGAGTACCAACAATGAAACTACTACGCTGTGTTTGTTTCACATTAAACTAACAGAATATAATAAGATTGAATTTTAGTGTGAAGAATTATGACTGTAAGAAAATTATGATCATTCTTTATTGAACAGCCCTCGTACATAACACCAGCCATGGCATCCTATAAATAGTGCTGCCAAACCAGAGAAACCCAATTAATTTTAACATTCATATATTTAATATATGATATCTAGGAAATGTAATTAAAAGAACCTCCAAAGTTTTGCGAACTCTTCATTCTGTCACCTAATTATCGGAAGGCACGACCAACTGACGGCTGAGTGAGTGACTGGAAGCATTCGCACACGCCTACCCATTTATATTGTAGTGCTAACGAGGGGATGGTTGGAAAAACATTACTAGTCATCTCTTTCCCCTCTCCCGTCCGTCTGGAACAGTCGGGATGATTCACTGTACCGCGAGACTTCCAGAAACAGCAATCTTCCTCTATAAGACCTGCAGTGGGCGAGTCCAGTCAGTTCTTGGCGAGCAGCCGTGAGGAGCGCCGTGCTAGTGAACGAACTGGAAGACTGTGTACGTGTATCAGAGGAGTTGTACATAATTGTGAGTGTGGAGTGGACCTGTGACAGATGAACTGGTGGATTGTAATTGTGTGCGCTACGTAATTCTATGTAATCGGCAAGTGTTCCAACAGTAATTCGGTCGAAATAAAGAACATTTTGAGTTTGTGCAATTAGACTTTTAATTTCACGAACCCACAAAGTCACAATACTTTCTGTAATAGGTTTATGTTGGTCTCATGACTTCCGAGTTACAAAGGAGATGTAGTCCTGTTGGAGGTCTCAGAGAGACCAAGATGTGATGTCCTTTGCTATCACTCTTTCTCCCTAGAGTTGTGAATAGGGACTGTGCCACCCCGCTTCTTAATAACCTCCTAATTGAATTTGAGGATAGACATGATGAGGAAGGTATAACTTACATCCTTTTAAATGCTAAACATAATCCTGTTAAATCATGTATACAATGATTTAGAAAATAGTGTTGCTGATACACGCTAAGGCTATTTTTCAATAAGAAAAATAAAACTTGTGATAAAAACTGGTTCTAACATCAGTATTAAGGATCTCAACTATGCAAATCTGCCGTTTAGGATATCGACAGGAACGAAAATGCGAATCTTAAGACGTGGCATTATCACGTCCGAAACTAAGCGGATGATCACGCAGCACGCACCGTATAATGGAACTGTAATGCTTTGACGTCCTCATTAGAAACACATCTGTGTAACAGGAGTCACGCTCGTAAATGATACCCTGCAATCAGATACGGCCCAACTCATTCTGCTGTGAATTTTAAGTGATTCCTTCACGGATTACAGCTCATTAAGTATCGTATTAAAACGTGCTCTTATAAATTCCCCACAGTAAACAGGAAGCATGTTTAAAGCTGCTTAGTAATTTAGAGAAACCAGCTAAGCGTTTCGCGTTAATTAGTTCACATACTTGATTTTATAGTATCTAGATATTTCCAAATCCAGCACATTTTCTTTGTGCATCCACAAGCTAGAGCAGAGAACTTTCTGTATTTCAGCTAAGCATTTAGTATCCATCTCAACAAAATTCAACACAGAGTTTAACTGCTTAAATAATCCATGTCTGTGAGGGTAGTTATTGTATCAGAAGGTTAACCTGGTTATTTTTAATACAAACCTGTGATATAATGCTGATTACTCCATGTGGACTTAGCATCTATCATTTGTGATTCCTGCGCATTCCATTGGCTGATGCCATGCATTCATTGGTGCTTAGCACACGTCCGAGAAGCGCACCAGTACACCTCTCACTCTTCCGAGATTAATTAGTGCGTTCTCTGAGAGGTTTGTAGTAATAAAGTTAAAGCCAGGTTAACCTTTAGAGAAGCAGGATAATAAACATGTTAATTTCCATAAGTTTCTCCACTCACTATTCTGCAAAAAGATTTTACAAATATTCGTTATTTATCTATTTTTTAAAATAGGCATAGTTTCCTTTTACATTTCAGCATTTCATTATAGATAAATCAATAGTATTGCAAGATAAAACGACTGTCAATTGTTTTTAAGCTTTTTCGTTTCATTAACGCGGAAAATAAAGCAGTAACTATACACATTATGAGCTTAGAAAATTAGAATGTATTGAAAATTCAAAAGGCAAACTATCTAGGAAATATCTCCATAAAAATTTAGTACATGCTCCCTTAAACAGCTGCTTGATGGACTGCTGACATGCCAAAAGGAATATTTTAGTGAATTAAGTCACTAAGTTCTCATAGGAACCTTTAGTGGCATCACAAAACAAAATTACAATAGCTGTGACCATTAACTAACCAGTTAACTATTAACTTTAACAGGATTTTAAAAAGTATACGTGATCATAAAATAAGAAATACAAAGCAACGTGTCAAGCTTAAAATTGACATGTCCATCTTAAAATTAAACAGTTTATTGTTTGAAAACTGATGTAATATTTATGTTTATCAGCGATCAATCACAAAAATGAAAGTAGCAGCTTGGATTCATTTGTTTCTGGCGCGAATTGAAATTTCCCCAGGATTTCAACCCTTTATTTACCCCTTCATAGTGCGTACTATACACGGCTATTGTGAAAAAACAGTTAATTTCCATTAATTGTACCTAATAGTGGTCCGAACTATAAAGCCCGGGCCTTAAAGTACTTACAGCATAGTAAGTCGCCATTAAGGTAGTTGTCTCATGTGTTTATGAGAACTCCTAAGTGGTTTACCGGGAGAAACACGAGTCAGTTGGAGAATTTAGTGTCATGTTGGCACGTTGGCCATAGTAGCTCAGTGGTTTAGAGCGGCTGGACAGAAACCAGAAGATCCGTGGTTTAAATCTCAGCTGTGGCATTGAATTTTTCAGTCTGGCTCTACCCTTACATTTATATTTCATTTAGATATACTGTGATTCCGGTTAAAACAGTGTAAACATTCTTGTTTAAGAAGAGATAATTTTTTATTTTATTATGTCGAAAGTTAACTACCATCAGAGTTTTAGTGTTGCATCGTTTTTTTTCATATTTGTTCATATTATTCTTACACATTATGAAAATTCCACCGTTTTCTTACTTTGTATATTATTTTTGCAGAACACACGCGCTTTGTAACACCTAACAACGTTGTTGACACTTTATTTAAGCTAACTGAGAAATAGCATTGTAAAGTCATATACACAGACATAAATGAGGAAGTTTGGTGAAAATCTTGACTTCACATAGGTTTCCCTCAACAGATTAAAAATCATTTTCACTACACTTCTGGGTATGATATAGAAACATTTACTCAAATAAGTGCGTTTAAAGCACATAAAACAAACTTAAATTTTAAAGAATATGTAAAAGTGCTATATAGGAATATTACTATAATAATGGTTATTATTGTTTCATCTTAAACATAAAGTTATGTTCCCGCTTTCTAGAATTTTTAAAATGAATAATGCTCGTATAATGTGTTTTAAGGTATCTAATACTTTAAATAAACAGTTTATTTATTTGTAGCAGACTTCCATGGCATCGTTCGCTCGTCATAGAAAACTAAGTCATTAATACACTTGGAAACAATAACTCATAATACGTATATGATTGTGAGTATAGAAAGTTAAAAACTGTTAGAAAGGTTTAAAGGGGTTTATATCATAAAAATTGTAGCTGCAATTTCATTGACAAGTTCCAAATGCATCATCAATACTTCATAGTATATAAACGTATCTGCCACATCAGGCATATGACGATTAATAGGCTTTCATCCGTTATAATTAACTTATTTTGTTGGAATTCATACTGAAGTATATGAAATACATTTAAAACTGATACATTTTGTTGGATAAAGTTGTTAAAGTTGTCTAAAAAGCTGTAGCTGGCTGATTAACTATTCAATGGCCATTTTGAGTAACTTAGTGCAATTGAAAATTTGAGACTTAATTTGAATAACTTAAATTCACTGGCTATTTACTTGATTTTCGGATTTATTCGATAGGCATCACCAACAGCCACAGCGCATTTCTTAACTGCAACAAACAGAAATTCAGGAAGACCGTCTTCTGCATCTTAGGTATGAAGGTTGCATTGTCTCAAGTTGCATTTCCAGCCTGCTTCCAATAACCACCAAGAATATACTGATGATAAAAGTTGTAAGTTTCTAAACGTTTTTTATATTATACCATGCATTTTTCCATTAAAGCTAATCCTTGAAGTTATACAGAAATTTCTGCAATATATTACTATAGTAACAAAAACATGGTGAAAAAATTAAGTACTTAATAGAAATTTGGTGTTCATAAGAATTCATTGTTCATCCCAGATGATTTATTTTCTAAATTCTCTATGGTTTAGAGAATCATGAATGAAAATAAATAATTTGTGGTATGTACTATATGTGTCTGTTTCTCTTGTCTTAGCTTAGCTAAAAAAAGAGGTTTACAAAAATTCAATATACAGGTTTCAAATAAATATCTTAAATTTATGGTAATTTAATAAAAGTTAAGTTAGATTTCTCTCTCTATGCAAATTATTTGTAATGTCCTGTTAATTTGATTAAACATAAATACAAAGAAATAAAACTAAGGTTTCTTACGGACTGTTATTAGAATTCTTATCATCCAAAATCCATTTAGAAGGTTATGATGCCGCTTTATTGCATGCACATCTGCAGTATTTGATAAATACCATGGCTATTGCATGAATAAACTTTAAATGGCTTTTTATTTTATACTCTGCGAATGCTTTAACTACTTGTATGACTGACTCGTTTTAGAATATTAATTTAATTGCATGTTCTCATTCTTCATAAAATAATATAAATTAACCACTCAGTTGATTAAGTATACCCATTGAAATGTTGTTAATTACTGCATTATTGTGCTTAATTCGTTCCAAAGAGCTGCAGATTTATGAACGTTCATCTGTAATTAATTGCATAGCCTTGGATCAGTGTTTTACTGTCTTTGAAGAATGTAGTTGTTAAAAAACTTCAGGCAATAACACATGAGATTGTTTAGTTTTGTATTTATGAAATAGATCCTTAATTTCCAATTTTATGTACGTGTTTTAATCGAACATTATTATACATTTGGTGGACGAGAATATTATATTCTTTGCTTGTTAAAATATGTGTTTTCCCATGCATTATGTGAATTTGTAGCAACATTCTAATTTAGTTCCGTTTTATAACAAAGGATTCCGAAGTATAAAACGAAATTTAAATAATGTTGTGATATTTCAGAATGCAGTCAGCAAGGCTGCAACAACAGACAGGAGTGGTGCTCCATGATCCGGCAAAGGGTTCTAGAGAATGTATTGTGCAACAGACCTCCACTTGACCTGACTGTCTCCCCTGCCCAATAAATTACAGGGTGTCATCCGACGTGCTGACCCGTGCCCTTCTAAGGATTGGATGAGCGCAACAATGATTTCATTTTCGATAATGTTTCCCATCTACCTGCCTTTGTTGATGAACGTTATTACTACAACCTCAGTGCCTGTTTATTTATGTGTTTATTGTTGAAAATAGAATAAATGGGTACTCCTACAGTGGCACAGGATATGAAACGTTAGCACATCACGCAATGCTAGCCTGTACAAATTTATTACCATTAGTACATTGCCTTACTCTCGTGTTACCATTCCCTGCGTTATTCACTCTTTATTAGAATTTACATAGAAGTTATCATTGATAAACTTGCGAATAGAAGCAGAAAATAATTGCTCTTCTATTACTTAATACTCATTTTTTACTGACTTTTGCTCATCATAAACGATTATTTAACTATGTTAAAGTAACACTTCACCATAAATTACATAGCGTCACTTTTCGTTCTGCTTCCTAAGTCATTATTGCAGATGTTCTTCCTCATAGTTTAGTTTTAGCGTAGTTCATGGAAACTAGGATGAATGATAAATTTACTTTTCAATTTTACAGAAAATAGAAAATAAAATTCGTGTACGATTATCTTTATCTCAGCCACGGAAACTTCATTCCTCATTAGGAGGAATTAGCTTAAATTAGCTTAATTTGCAAGAATAGTGACAATATTTCCCACAGTAATTGTTAATGTTGAGTGACTTGAACTCGCTTACATTCTAACAACGTGTAATTACTTTATGGTGGAAAATATGTAAGATTTTCCGGACATTATAGGAGAGCAAAGAGTTCTTGCAGGAAAATTTCATCATTATGCTTCCATCCGTGCATGAGTAATCGGTACACCCTTGGCGGCATCGTGACTTCACTGGGGACTTGCTATCCGTTCGGTGTGGTAAAAAAAGTTACCTTTTCGAAATTAATCTTCGTTTAATTTCAACTTAAAGTTTCATTAGCGTTTGCACGGCGATTTTTCACATAGGTCATGTCCATGAGTGCGGTGAGAACGTTTTCACGCCCGCTTTCTAAACCATTAAGTCTTAAAATCTCTTGCGAAACTCCCTCTCGATTAGTCTTTGTCTCTGACATTACGATCCAGCAGAGCCTTTCACGAAATTCTCCGTAGAAATATTCATAAAAATAAAATTCATTATTTAGCTCCATAGCTTACTCAAATGCCACGCTTTTTCTGTAAGTAGCCTGAATTAAATCACAGAAACGTAACTTTAAAATGAAGTCTGAAAAAAGTTGTATCTAATATATTTATATAAAAACTGGCACAAATATACCCAATTTCACCAACAGATGTTAAGACTTAACACGAGTTTAGCAATAGTTAAAACAAAAATTGTATTTCACCAACAAGTATTAGCGTGACACTCGTGTTAAATCTCTTGTTAAACTAACAATCCAAATTTCTGATGTTAAGTCCTTAACAATTGTAAATAGTCAAGATGGTGAGCATAACCTCAGCTGTTGATTATAGTCTGTCGAAACAAGTTGCAAAGAAGGTTACTGCGGAAGTACAAGAGAGGTTAGAACATGTATCGAAAGGAATATGGAAATCTCGCCTTTGCTTCAAGTATTAATAAACTTGCGATTTTATAATTCACGGAATTATGTGGATAATACTGTCCATCTCCTGTCTTGAAACGTTCAGGTCACTTGTTCTTCGTACCTCGTTTTAAATTTACGTAATACTGACATGTTGTTTGGTGCTTGTAGTAGTGACACATGCATTTGAATTAAATTCGTTTCCAATATTTTCCCCGTGACATCTTTCTCTTTTACATTCACCGTATCCATCCTCTTTTTTTCCATGATATCCCTACAATTCGTCACGGGCCGCGCCGTGGCTCAGTGGTTAGACCGTTTGGCTCTCACCAAGGCGGCCCGGGTTCGGTCCCAGGCGACCGTAAAGTGAGAATTGTGGTGGACAACACGGCGCTAGGGCAGTTCTTTTTTCCGGGACCTCCGGTTTCCCTCGCCATCTCATACCACCGGTGCTCCATCTTCATCTCATGTATCATCAGTGTCACCGCCTGCGGTGCCGTTTGTAGTAGAAGCAGGCGTTAAACACTACACAATTTATTTTTACACTTCGTCACCAATTCAATTAACAATTCTTTCTCCATCGATGAAAAATTTGTCTTATGGCTTTATTTATGATTTTGTTCATCCGCCATTTTTCAGCCTGTGCAGACGAAAATGAAAACAAAAGCGCATCGCAGTACGTTCAGAAAATAATACGACTCATCCATAGCCTTCTATAGCTGAGAAATTTACAAGTTTCTTGGCGTTAACACAGGTTTGTTAACATTTTCAGAAAACAGGTTGGTGAAATGCAAGAAACTTAACATTAGTGTTAGCGCTGTGACAATTGCCACGTTACATTTGTTAACATCGATTTTAACATCTGTTGGTGAAATTGGGCATTAATATAAGTACATGAAGAAATGCATGTGCATAAGCTCAAGGCTCTGCCTCAAATAATTTCTTGCGTAACATTAAATTTCTTTAAGTAATGAAAACAATGTGAAGTTCTAAAACTAACTTTATATGTATAATCAAACACGACAATTATTAAAGCAATAAAGAAGCATGTTTGCATCTTTAGATACTGCATTTGAGATTATGGATGAAAATGTGATGTAAATAAGAAGAAAATTTCACTTTAAAAAGTGTGGGTAAACTGAATAATGGAAACGTAGAGTCAGACTGAAAAATTCAATGCCATAGCCGGGATTTGAACCATGGATCTTCTGGTTTCCGTCCAGCCACACTACCATTGTGCTACTATGGCCAACGTGCCGATATGACATTAAATTCTCCAACTGACTCGTATTTTCCCGGTAAACCACTTAGGAGTTCTCATACACACATGAGGCAACTACCTTAATGGCGACCTACATATTGTAAGTACTTTAACGCCCGGGCTTCATATAGTAAACCACTATTAGGTTAATTAATGGAAATTAATTATTCTTTCACACTGGCCGTGTGTAGGCTAAATTGTGGAAACGTAGAGTCAGACTGAAAAATTCAATGCCATAGCCGGGATTTGAACCACGGGTCTTCTGGTTTCCGTGCAGCCACACTACCATTGTGCTACTATGGCCAACGTGCCGATATGACATTAAATTCTCCAACTGAGTCGTATTTTCCCGGTAAACCACTTAGGAGTTCTCACACACACACACACACACACACACACACACACACACACACACACACACACACACACACACACACACACACACATGAGGCAACTACCTTAATGGCGACCTACATATTGTAAGTACTTTAAGGCCCGTGTGAAAGAATAATTAATTTCCATTAATTAACCTAATAGTGGTTTACTATATGAAGCCCGTGTGAAAGAATAATTAGTTTCCATTAATTAACCTAATAGTGGTTTACTATATGAAGCCCGGGCCTTAAAGTACTTACAATATGTAGGTCGCCATTAAGGTAGTTGCCTCATGTGTGTATGAGAACTCCTAAGTGGTTTACCGGGAAAATACGAGTCAGTTGGAGAATTTAATGCCATATCGGCACGTTGGCCATAGTAGCACAATGGTAGTGTGGCTGCACGGAAACCAGAAGACCCGTGGTTCAAATCCCGGCTATGGCATTGAATTTTTCAGTCTGACTCTACGTTTCCACAATTTAGCCTACACACGGCCAGTGTGAAAGAATAATTAATTTCCATTAATTAACCTAATAGTGGTTTACAATATGAAGCCCGGGCCTTAAAGTACTTACAATATGTAGGTCGCCATTGAGGTAGTTGCCTCATGTGTGTATGAGAACTCCTAAGTGGTTTACCGGGAAAATACGAGTCAGCTGGAGAATTTAATGTCATATCGGCACGTTGGCCATAGTAGCACAATGGTAGTGTGGCTGGACGGAAACCAGAAAATCCGTGGTTCAAATCCCGGGTATGGCATTGAATTTTTCAGTCTGACTCTACGTTTCCACAATTTAGCCTACACACGGCCAGTGTGAAAGAATAATTAATAATTATTAATAATAATTAATAATTACGAAATTGCCAAAATAGCATCTGTATAGTTAATATTTCCCATAATATGGAACAGCTTTCTCTCAACCTTATATCACGTCCAATCTTAGAGTCGGAATTTTCAGCGATCAACTTTGTAACATGAAGTCACGCCAAGTACAAGGCCAACACTTCCAAATATAACGCTCGAAAATTGACTTCATCAACACTGCAGGTTGTTTACTCTTGGAATTTCTGTAAGCCTGCCATAGTCAGCTGGCTGAAAAGGAGTTTATGTTCGAAAGTGTGTTTCTTGAAGTTTATGGTGTAACCCTTTTTTTCCGAATTATATATGAGGCAAGCTTTAACTTAAATGAGGACCCTAGGCAGATCATGCACAATCATTTCATTCTATATGTGATTTAATGAGGATTCTAAAAGCTGACATATTGGGATTGGGATTTAATTACCGAGGGGATTCAGTACGTAGATCACCATGCTGGGCCCATTGTTACTATGCCCCCTAGTCGGGACCCCCACGAGAGGAAGGAGGCAGAGGGCGGCCGACCCAATGAGCCACGACAGTAAAGAGGGCATGGTCCCTACAGTTTACTTGGATAGAGACTTCCCCCGACAGACCAGAACAACAGACTCGTTCCGCTACAGCGGGACGGCAAGGAGCCCAAGAGCCGAGCCCTAAAGGCCCAGGCAGGCTATCCGAGCCCCAAAGGTCCCTGGCTGCCGGTCCCGAAATTGTCTCAGGAGAGGAGTGGAGACCGGCAACCGAACTACCGGAGAAGAAAGTAGTTCTCCTCAGAGCATATCATCCTGCCATGCACTGCCGAGACACCCGCCGACACTTCTACCCTGAAAGAGACCACCAGGTAAGAGACGATATGAAATGATAATGGAGATGAAATTGAGAGACAGGAAATTCGGGGGATGTAATTAACCTATGCAGCATTCGCCTAGCGACCCGGGAAAAGCCCGAAAAACCCTATGGATCAGGTAGGTCGGCCACGGGAATCGAACGCGAGCCTCCCGAGTGCGGGCCACAGACGAAACCGCCTGATCCATCACGATCGGTAAAGCTGACAGAGAGGGAGCTGGCTTAGGTTAGGTTAGATTAGGTTAGACATACCTTTTGGCAGTATTTGCGTATTTCATAAAGAGCTGCGGTTCATCACCAATCACCTTCCTCATTCTTGAAATCTGAAATAACATATCATCAAATCTGTGATATTCAAACATTAGCCTAATTTCCCTTTTCGAGCTTGAAGGAGTGAGAACCTCCGAAACCTAATTAGTAATCTGGCACTTAACATGTTTGGGGATAGTTATCTCTCTTCCTAAGAAAAGTCATCTACTGGTTCTTCAACTTCCCTAACGACTCCAATAATCGCAGTCCATAAAATCTCACAGTTGTCAGTTGCTTCGAATATAACTTTTTCCCCTCGCAGTTCAACAGGGCCGCGTATCCGTTGCGTGCCCATCAACCCGTTCTAAAAGAGCTGTTTTGAATGAAAAAAAGTTGACGAGAGGTTTAGGAAGAAGGTGAGGCCCGTTCACTGGGAATTCGTGATTATATGCAATATATTAGTTCACCTTTCCTGGGGCGTTTGATAGCCTGGGGCTATTTCAAGATATTTATATACCAACAAGGCTATATACTTATTGTGTTTACTTAACGAAAAAACTCAGTTTTTCTATAACAGTACGTATGTTATACTGTATACTTTATGTACCTTGGTAGATTTAGATGCAGTACTTACAAAAAATCTATAATCAATTTTATTTTATTTTTTACCTCCTATATAAACTATATGTACTTTATGAACATTTTATATCAGTTAATATACCAATCCCTGCCGTAAATATTAAAGATTCGGATACATGGGGTTTAAGCTACAATCAACTATCTATAATATATACTTATAATAATCATTTATAATATTTTCTCTTTCACGCATACACATTGGCTCACAAATACTCGCGTGAACATCTTGGGAAATCCAAACATGTCCTACTGCTAGTCCTACTACAGGCTAAACGCCCACCTCGGTAGCGTAGATGGTAGCATGTCTACCTCACGTTCAAGAGGTCCCTAATCTCTGTTTCATATAACCTTGCCCCACTGACTTGTATCACTCCGCGTGCAACTACCTTCCCCCTCATACTAATTGGCTAATGTTTTCGCGCCATAGGCCATAGGCGGTGCCTTCCCGTCAAATTTAAACCTGCAGTAAACGTCATAATAATTGGCAGGAAGATAGATAAAATCATACAAATAAGAATATGAAGGCATGCAAAAATACAAGTTTATAATGAAACTGAGCAAGTTGAAACTCAATGAATGAGCAATGTAACTGAAACAACTTTATAATGAAAGGCCTTCGGCCTTTTCCATTAGGATTTTTAAACCCGCATACATGCCTTGCAAAAATGCTTGTCTTTCACTCTTAAAAGTCGTGTCACGCCATACTTTACTTTTCGTGTGTCCTTCATTCACCCAAGTCTCCTCAAGGTAGTATATTTTGCGATTTGTATCCCGGTACAATCTGATTGTCCTTAAATAACGTCTTCGCCACACAGCAATATCGCCCCTGGAGTGGTAAGTTTTCCTGTTGTCTCAGTTTCATGTCGCTGTGTTCCTACGAATCTAACACACCTGTAAGTTCAGAGTACAGCTGTTTGACTTCTCTCACTGACAAAGACGGATTCTCCTCTGTGAGGGCATTAAACACATGTAACACAATTCCTTTTTCGCCGCTTTATAAAGGTTTTCCCTTGCGATGCTTCAGTGAAAAACTGGCGGAAGGGTCTGTCATTATAAATAAAATAAGTACACGCGCAATAAACGATCAATAAAATAATTTACTTCCCGCACTCGGCACAACACACCTTCGAATGGCGATATATGACTAATCCAATTCAAAACAAGGTCAGTGATAAAAGTCATATAAACAAATATGTCATCACTACCGCTAAAGCACGTGCTCTCGTGCCAACATGCATTTCAGATAAATCAACTCTGTTGCGTAATATGTTTAATTAAAACCGTTACGAAAATATTAATTTGACAATTCCCTTCCACCATATAAAGATATATCAGCATGTTAAGTAACGAACTAATTTTTACCGCACAACAGTCTATACTGCAATAGCAGCCAATGAGAGGTGATAAGGTCACATGACCGTTAAGAGATACGGGGCAAGCTTATGTGAAACAACGATTAGTTCAATTCTCGGTCAGGGTGAGTTACCTGGATAAGGTTTTCTCCGGGGTTTCCCTTATCCTAAAATGATGAATGTCGGGTAACTGTAAGATACATGGACCCGGGCTCAGTAGAGTATTTCAACCATTCCATTCATCGTCCAATACGACTTTACTTTGGAGGAAGTAAATTATATATAAAAACAGGCTATACACTTCAAATTTTTCTACAAGTAGTAGAAAGATGACTTACAAATAAATCGATTTCTTACATTTACTTATTTTAGATAAGCAAAATTGATTTTGATTTTCTTTTCCTAGAATCGAATCCTTAAGACCAGGGATGAGGAACTGGAGTTCTATAACTCGATAATTTAGATGGTTATCTGTACATACATTTCCAGTATGTTAGTACTACACGACTCCTCAAGAAAAAAAACTAATCTATAATATTTGTAACACAGTTGATAATTTTAAAAAAGAACACGATAGCCATTTTGTAGAAAAACTGTTATTTTATTTTCTTTCCATATTAGTAAATACGTCTTCGTATGAGAAGACTTACATAAAGGATCACAGTGCGATACAGCTCCAGAGAATGTAAAAGTAAATTAGTATTCCATCCAACACCATTGCTAAACTAGATATTACGCAAGCTTTGCCTGAGAGGCTGTTGCAGCCCTGGGCACTGCAGTAAAACCTGAGAGTGTACTGCATACTTAAAAAATACTGGACCCCGACCAGAACCAGAATGTCTGGAATGTGAACAAGAAATAAGTTACATGTTGAGCTGAGCAATGGGTCAAAGCGATTTTGTTTGGAAGTGGAATGCCATGAGGTAAATATTTCTATTAAGGTATTCTGTTACTGCTTATTAAATAATTGCTGGAAAAAACTGTAACATTCCTTTTTGGAAGGGTCATTAATTTCTGCAACTTTTGGTATTCAACACCATGAACTGTTGCCTATGTTCTGTCCTGTAAAACGTTGACAACGGATATATACAGAGGTCAGTATTAAGGTCACCGAAATTGCTATCTTCTTGTTTTGCATGGAGTTATGGTGAAGGAATTGCAGTCCACATTATTCTGCTTTTCTTGGGGCTCCGTATTTATTAATAAAATTCTCTCTTACTAAACCACATTAGCTCAGCCGAGCGAGCTCAATATCATTGGAATATTTGCACAGGGCTCCGCTCTTACTGGCCACCTGCTCTAAGCTCTATTGTGAGGCGTCGACAGATTTGCTCTCATTTGGTACTAATTTGGATCTAAATAAATATGGAAACAATTTGTACAAAAAGGAAAACATGTTGTTATCTCTATGTCTGTCCATGACCCCGGGATTCTGGCACTGTTGCCGATGGTTTACTGTGAACATGTCTTTGTAGAACATCAAATGTATTTCAGAAAATGCCCTACATTGTTTATTAAATTAAAAGGTAATGTACAAGTAATTAGAAATATATACCGTGCTCTGTAGCTACTAGAAGGTGCTAAAATCCTGGTCACTTTTCAAAGTGATACGAAATCATGCTATGCATTGCCAACTTCAAATACTATGAAAATCCTGAATGTGTTCCTTTAAAAATGATTTTTTTATCCACGACTGTTTAAGCTAACGTTGCAGTTTAGATCATTAAACTCCAGTAAGCAATTGATTTCACTTATCTTCCACATTATTTCTGAAATTATTAAACCATGATCCAGAAGGCTTTTTACGAATAATCCTCGCCTTTACCTCTTTCAACTATAATTGGTACATATGCAGCAGTTCCAATTAATGGATGATCAGCGGTGACATCAATCAAAATAATCATGAATAAAAAAAAGTCTTCTCATTTATATATTGATTCCTAATGTTACCAGTTTTTTCTCTTTGTATGGTGATTTGGCACACCATGCTGAAAAACCTCACTACAATATAAATAGAAAGGAAATAAAGCAAAACTTTCTTATAACATAAGGGTCATAACAAAATTTTGGCATTCAAAAGCTTCAGTACCTACACATGTTGAACTACATTAAATGTTATTTAGAAGATTTTACCCTACTTCTGCAGTGTTTGATATATTTCTATCACAAAAACAAATGCAACATAGCATCGGTTGTCGCTTTTAAACTCTAACTTCTTGGGAGTAACAACAGTTTATTAATCGACGGAATTCTCAAATAAATGTCAAGCATATTCTTTCTAGCTCCAATGTGTTCACATTCAAGCATAAGTCCTTGTAAACATGTTTTACCCTTTTTAGCAATTTACCAAACGAAATTTGAAGGTGTGTTATCCGCCATGTCCGCCAGAGTGAACTGGACTTTTGAATGGCAAGAGAGTTACCAAAATGTTGGAATGGATTATGAGATTACTCTGTATGCAGGAACCAACATTTACACATTCCTCGCGTTATAATATTAGTGCAAATAAATTATTCACGAAATTCTTCTCCCTGGAATGATATTAGAATTAATAACTGCTAAACTGTAACCTTCAGAATTAAAATTTAAATATTTAGCCAGAGTAATGAGACCCTGTGATGCAAAGAAGAATTGCAAGATTTCAATTTCTTCGCCAGATGACGTATAGGCAAAGTTACACATTAAGAATGGCATATTTAGAAATTGGCTACTGATATGAGTCTATTAGGCTAAAAGGCAATTATTAGCTTTGCATGTTTCCTGTGATAAATTACATTTATTTGTTAGCTAAGACTTCCAGACTATACAGAATTATGGTAAAGTCTATAAGTATAGAAAGGACTTAACAGACTGCTCACAACAAATTCAGAATAACCATTTAATTTTTAGGTTAGCATTTCAACGTATACTTTAATAACTATACTTGGAATCTTTATTATTTATCCTAAAGGATAATTTGGGACGATGGAATGCTTTTAATCATCCCACGTTATGCTTAAATAGTGTCTTACGCATGTTTGAAATTTAATATTTATCCGCATATTCAAAATTTTATTATAATGTTCATGTACTCTCTATAAAAATGTTTTTATTTCAGTTAAATGGATGATATTTCATAGAATATTTGATACTTTACCTTCTTTATCCACGTGGTAGAGAGGCTAAAACAATAAATAAGTAAGGGAAAATTTATTCCGTTTAAAATGAGAAATTAATATTAATAACAATAACGAAAATAATGCTGGTTCTGTTTATAAGTGATCATTAAATAAATTAAGAAGATAGTATAATGCCAGTGATTTATATCTTCACATACCAACCGCAGGAACTGAACACATATGTTGGTTTATAACACAATAAGGTTATAAAGAATTATAAAATCTTGATAACGTATATATTACTGTAAAGCATTTACTCCATACTCTTCTTTTCAATTTTCCATAACATCTAGCTATAATTTATAAAAATCGAGTTTACCTAAATAAAACGATTTACTTATTCTGACACATCTTAACCAATTATTTTTATTTAACAGAATTAATAATTTTCTTCGACCATAAATTATGCCCATTTTCCCTTTTCCTTTATTCTATCTTTCTTTTCCCTTTCTTTTTTATCTTTTTTTTCAACGCATTTATAGGACTTTTCCCATTACATGTGGTGAGAAATTAGCGTAAGAAGGTACGCTGGGTCACAAAAATGAACCTCTCTGCTGTGATCATCATCGTGATCATCACCACCATCATTATTACTACTATTACTATTATGAGTGTAAACGCACGTAACGAGTACTTGTTACTATTTCAAGATCTGTCAGGTTTGTTTTCTGATTGGGTTGGAAATCTATGTTCATGTACATGTCCAGGGATTGGGCTATGAATGTGCTTGTGCTTGTATGTCCCGGTTGTGTAAGGACAATTTAGCCTATACTAGGACTATTGTTGGGCAAGTGTCTGAATGTCCTCCACTGTTATTCTATAAGACGTATAGAACACAACTAATAGAATCAATATTTTAACGAAAATTTAGCTAAAATTAGGATATAAAATGTGAGCAATGATTAGGTATTCGATGTCCAAGCCAAATAATTTTATGTATACTTATACAATGATCGGTTGTTGATCCAAGCGTGATACACATTTTAAATTTGGTTGATGGCTGCTTATCAGAATAGAAAAGTACCATGCACAAGCATGATTCTTTAGTGACCACGTAATGTCCAAGGATCGCTGCCCAGACGGGTCACGACACCTAACCTTTTCTCCATTTCCTTTGAGGTTACCTGAAGGAGAGAGGGTACATAATCACATACAATTCTTGCGCAGTGGCGAGTGCTTACCAATTTGAAGAATTCATGAATGTTAAGAGGGATAATGCAACAATATTCACTGTTTTATTAAGTCAAGTAGGAGGTACATACCCCAAATTGCTACTTACGCAAAGTAGAAATGCTTGCACGTCTTCTTGCAAGTTTTGCTTTAGAGTTTTAACATTTATTCAGTTTATCTTCAGTGCTCTTCATTGCAATGTATATTTTCTAAGATAATAGATTGTCTTTTGACACAAAGAAACCGATAGTGCACACCACAGGTTGTAAATCCCTCACTTTTCTTGAGCATCACTTTCTGTTATACATTCCACAGTTCACATTATTCTATCAATTCATTTTCGAGCGTTTTAGTTATAAAGTAAATTATTTCAGCTCTATATAAAACTACTTGGAGTTGTAATTTGGTCTCCCATAATGCATAAAAGTTGTGCAATCCTCTCATATAGTTACTAAATCTTCTATCAGCCGCATTCCTGTTTTTTTGTTACTTCCAGTAAAGTAATAAAACCTTTTTAAATATCCTTATTCCTAATTCATTCAAGCAATTGTTATGTTTGGGTTTTCTTAATATAACTTCTACGCGCCTGAATCCTACAATTGACAGCATTAAACCATTCTTTTTAGCTTTTTCGAAATAAAGCTTGAAGTACGTTTACATTATCCTATCATGTCATTAACTTATAGAGTATTTTGAAAGTTTGGTATTCACTGCTTGCTCTGAAAGTTGTTTCCTTGTATTGTATGCAGTTTAGAACCTATTTCTAATTTTTAAATCACTCCTAGCAAAACTTTTGCCTTAAAAATGAATTGCGGATAGATATAAACTTTCTGTATCAACAAATAACAGATATTTATTTGAATTTTTAACGCACTTCCATAGTGAAATTTGTGGATTAGAGTTTCAACAAAAATTCACATGCATCTATATATGTTGGTAAATGTTTTTCCTATGAACTTTCTTCATGTTTTCAGTTGTCCCGAAGTACAAAAATTTACTAATCAGAGTAGATTATCTTCTTGAGATAAGCATCATTAATGAAATTTATTTTTTTGCCAGGCAATTCAGAATTACGATCTGCACAGTGGGGAACCATCTGGAAATACCCACGCAATGTTGAATCATGCAATATACCAGTAACCATATCTCACCTGAGTTCAGAATTCCGTGGGCCTGTTCGGCAAGGCAAACGCAATTCATGTTTCTGCAGTTCGAAACAAGGACCCAGCTGCAATATCCGCCAATATCACCTTTAAAATTTATGATCAATAAACAGAATTTCAGTGCCAATCCAAGCAGTAAACTGTAGCGTATACAGAACTCAAAATTGTTTGTACAAGGTTCGAGTGTCAAGTGACTTTAAATATTAGAGTAATAAAAGAATATTGACCCATCGGTTGCTACAGTCATGGAACGGATTCTGGTTCCACTTCGTGATTCAGTGTTGCCAACTATAATTTCAAACAACACTGGTAAAATCTCCTCAAGTTTGCTCTAGCTATGCGTGCATAATGCCACGAATGCACATCATAGTGAAATACGTATATTCATTCCATTTGACTCTAAATATAAACGAAATAATTGTATTAAGATATTTTCACTTTTATCAAATACTTAATATGATTTTGCTACATGCCACAGTCAAACAAGTCATGCAACTTTCTTTTATATATATATTATATAAACTGAATATCAGAATACTAAATTGACCCATAAACTTAGGAGTTGTGTACATTGTTACCACAAGAAAAATATTTCCATAGAAAAGCACTCATCGACAAAATATTCAAACCTAATGGCTAAGGACCTGCTACACGTATAGAGCTGAAATCATCTGTTTACTGGATTGTGATTTCATTTTATAGTAGGTTAATATTTGGGTTGGGAATCGCATTATTTTATTGGCAGATCCTTGATTTCACCCTCACTTAGTGAATCACATTCCAGTTGTTTCTTTTCTCCCACGCTGATTTTTTCTTCCTTCCCCTCCTCTCTCTCTCTCTGTCACTGTTTCTCTCTCTCTCTGTTTCTGTCTCTCTCTCTAAATTCCTCTATCTCCTTCGTTTTTTACCTCACTTTCTTTTTTCTTATTATCGCTTCCATATTTATCCTAATTCTAACCAAATGGGAATCGCATGTCACTTGAAACTTCTGAAACCGTTAATAAAAGTGTTTTCTTCGGGTTTAATAATGCACAAAAGAGCGTATATACTTCAAGCTTACATTGTGATTGGCATTATACCTTCTTTTCGTGATAGCAGTAAGTGCACCAGTAGTACCAACTTAAAATCCGCTCCGTATCTGTTCAATCCATCGAGGCTTGTCAGAAAATAGGATAAAAGCTTGCATTACCTTACTTTTTATGAAGAACAGAAATATTGGTAAAATATTTCTTTCTCTTTTTTCCAGCCCATCACACTCAGTGCGTCTTTAATTTCCTAAGTAAATCTTAGGGTAGGTTATATACCAAATTTAATAACAATGGATATTATAACTCATGTTAGGTAACACAATGACCCTCGCACACACAAACACAAACAAAAAGTGAACGTGCTGTTTTCAGTTTCTGCGCCACCAACTGTACGTCAGTGTCATAAATTTATCAGGTAATGAAACCTATAGGTGAATTCAGGTTCATTGCTGTAAACATGGATGTGCTACTTTTATCAGACAGTTAAAAATGTCACATTTAAATTTTAATTCAAGTACCTATAAATCAAATTCAGGATTTCGTAATTCATAACATCTCAGAATTGAATACAACGTTTAATCGGCCTTAGATAATTTACTGTAGGGATCAAATGAAAGACTTTGTTAACCTTAGGGTGAAAGGGTTTTTCATATCTGTTAATATTCTTCTTTTGAAGATTTAAATCCCAACATTTCAATAAAATAAAAGGGTTTTTATGTGTGCTTAAAATAAATCGGAAATGCTACTAACATATCCTTTAAATTTGCGTTATAAATGTAGAAGATTTTGACTGTATATTGGGGTTAATAAAAGAAATAGAAACTGACAGATAACACAGGCTAATGTGGTATGACCTAAACAGTAAATGAAAATAGAAAGATTGTTGTTTCAAAATGCAATTTTGTCGCGAGAAGTAACATTGTTCTCTCATCTTTGACTCATCTAAAAATAGCCTCATCAATTTCAATGACTGCTAATAATGTGATGGTAAAGTGGCCTTCGAGCTTATTGGTCCGGGCTATTCTTGAATGACAGAATTTGGTTGGGTAGACTTGTTTCACTCTCATCTTGAATGAATGAGTGAGAGGTAACTTCTGAACTAAGGTATCTGGATGTGTGACATAATTACTCGTGATTTTGCAGCCGTAGTCCTTCATGAGCTATATTTGATACTTTATTTGACTTTAAGTATACCTACTAAGTCAAGCCCTTGATACTAAGTGGATCGCAAATGTATTACAATTAAACTTCCACCATGATACAGCATTTGGATTCGCCACTGAGCGGCATAAGGATGTTTATTATATAGTGTGAAGATTGAATTTGCGTACCGAAGCGTGTCCGTGACCAACTGACCACTAGGCTGTTACATCTCATTCTAACAGACAGAACAATCCGAGTTCCGCAAGATTAGAACCATCCTCCAAAATCGTTCAAGCATATAAAAGTGGCGTAAAATGTGATATAACTGGTTCACTACTCCCAAAACCTGGAGTAAATTTTTCCTTGAGATAATGCAGATGTTCTCTTAATTTATCTGGTACGTCCAAAATAATATTCTGGGAGATAAAAATGAAAAATATTCTAGTAACAATAGTGCAATTGAAAGGACAAAATAATATCACATACTAAGTCCGCAAAGTATTTTAGTACATCAGAACAGCGTTTCATTAATTACATTTAGTGCTGATATTCGAATTGTATAAACCTGTACATTAAACGTTTATCCCATTCATATACTCCCACAAAAGAATCATTTATAGCACCGAGCGGGATGGCTCAGGTGGTTTCATCTGTGGCCCGCATTCGGGAGGCCCGGGTTCGATTTCCGTGGCCAACCTACCTGACCTATTGGGTTTTTTGGGCCTTTCCCGGGTCGCTAGGTGAATGCTGGGTAGGTTAATTATATACCCCGAATTTCCTGTCCCTCCATTTCATCTCCATTATCATTTCACATCATCTCTCATCTGGGGGTCTGTTTCAGGCTAAAAGTGTCGGCGGGTGTCTCGGCGGTGTATGAGAGGATGATATGCTCTGAGGAAAACTACTTCCTCCTCCGGTAGATCGGTTGCCGGTCTCTGCTCCTCTGCTGGGACCATTTCGGGACCACCAGCCAGGGACCTTTGGGGCTCGGATTGCCTGCCTTGGTACCATTAGGACTCGGCTGCTGGCTCGTTGCCGTCCCGCCGTACGGGAGCGAATTCGTTGTTCTGGCCTGTCGGGGAGGTCTCTATCCAAGTAAACTGTAGGGACCCTGCCCTCTGTGCTGTCGTGACTCCTTGCATCCGCAGCCTCTTTTCTTTGCCTCATCCTTCCTTCCGGGGATGCCCCCACTTGGGGGCAAAAGAACAATGGGCCCAGCATTGTAGCCTAGGTACCGAAACCCCTACGTAATGAACTCCCAATTCCAATCATTTATAGCGAATCTATTTTAAATAAAATCGTGTGGGATTTACTCATTAATAATTCTCCCCAAGTAAAACAGACCTTTTAGTTCCTCATTTCACATGAAGCTGCCTTTTCTTTTTCCACAAGGGTGATGAATACGAGATATATGCATTCTGCTTTGGAACTTCCAAAAGCTCACGGTGGGTAGGGCGGAAAGGTCGACATGAATCCGAGTTCGCCTTCTGGCAAGGGACATTTGCTATTTACAGCATTAGGTCAAGGAGTAAATGATAAGAATAGAAACCATGGAACCCCAAAATCATCCAAAAAATTAAAGGAATGGAATGGGAATCCTGTGGACGCCCAGCATACATGCCTTACAGGACGTTCTGGAATGAACACTTGAAGAACATTTAATTGCCCCACCCTATTAACTGGTATTACATTATATATTAAAATACATTAGTATATGAAAATAGTTGTCTATCGAAACATTTCAGCAACTTCAGGAAATACAAAAACTAATTTTGTGTTATTATAATCTTATTTAAAAGAAGATGCTGGCGGCAGCAATGGCATATTTCACATGAAGATAAAATTTCTCTTACGAGTATTCAAAACAATGAGATTCTTTGTAATGTTTTACATATTTGAATATTCAAGTGGTTTATGTGAATTCCAATATATCTTAGATTTACAGTTTCCTCTTTAATTCTCCGTTTACCGGATACCTTTAAAAATTATTAATAAGCCTCTTTGAACTACACAGTAATAGCATAGTAATAGCATATAATGCTGCTCGCATTTCTTTAATAAATAAAAAAGTATATAAAACTGTACCTAATCAGAATTGTTTTTCATCTCTCATCTGAAATCATTTATATAAATCAATGATATATACGTTGTCCTATTGGTTACAGGTGTTCGAGATAAATGGAACAGGCCCTACTTACCTTAATTTATCTGAAGAAAAACTGTACATTTGTTACATACAAATGGATTGTCCAGAACGACATACGAGTATGTGTGAATATGTTCAGTTGTTACAATGAAACATTACAGATCAGAGTGTAACAGAAATCTTATTTTGTAGCTCAATTTATAAGTTGACTGAATAAAATGCCAATATTTTTCTTGAAGGTAGTAATGGTATGTTTGATTTTTTTAACATTAAAGGTCGGCAACAAACATTGAGGAAAACTCGACATAGCCACACAAAGGAAAATTTCTAGTGGTATGTTACTCTACTACTTGATGCACGTATAATTTTTCAAAATATAGACTCTCTCTTATTTTTCACCGTATAAAATGTAGGTGTTAGAATGAAATTTCGATAAATCAATAACGATAGAGAAGACTTATAAAGAGTTCTCCAAATTTCAGCCTTAATTAAGATTAATAATTATATTCCTACGTTAAAGAAAACTTTCTTTCCTGAACAATGTACAACGTTATATTTACAAAAGAAGGGTTCTTTTTTTAATTCCTCCACAATTTCGACTGATTTTATTATTTTTAGTATTGAATCCTGTGTGATACTATGCTCGAATGGGCGTTGGGAAGTGAACCAGCCCTATAGGTATATGTTGACAGCAATATGACAAGATTTTGATGGCTCATCTTGTTTATTTGAAGGGTTAAATAGCTAAGAATATACGGTTCATAAGCAGAAGATTTTCTCTTGCTCCTTGACCTATTTTCCACTCATAGGCATTTATTCATAGTAATTTTAGTTGACATTTTATTCACTTATAATCTTGAAAATAACATAGACAGGAATAATGAACTGTTACTGGTTTGTGGTTTTTAGGGTCTGGGGTCAACTTGTAAGGGTAAAGGTGACTGTGAAAGGCAACCAAATGAATCATAGTTATTTGAGAACTGAGAGCTTAAAAGGTGAAGCACCAGATGTGAATGGAAGAATTTCTGGATGCCTTTAGCCTAATATGGGTGCACAAACGTGACTGAGAAATTATATTTATAAGGCCGCTGTGAGATTACCGTAGACAAATGTTACCAAAACTAATGGGATTAGGGCATGTCAAATGCTTAGAGTTATTTCAACCTCTGTTTGCGCGGTAGTTGAGCCTCAATGCTGGTAAAACCTCTTTCTGCCCTTCTCCATTTTGGTTTTAAATTGAAGATGATATGTGACATATATATGTTTCCTATTCTTGAGTGTTCTAAAACACAACGTATTCTACTGACTATTTCGAATACTTTACTCATCGTATGTATAACTAAAGAGTGTGGCGCAACATATGTTGCATATATGGGCAATGTTAACTCTTTCCTGGTTTATACATTTTAATAGAAGTTCTCCTCGTATTAATCCACAGTTTAGACTTATATTCCCTACTAAGTTAAAAAGTAAATTTGCAATAAGTATAATTGTATTTCAGAAAATGATTTTCATTCAATTGACACTTTGATCTTATGCAATCTGGATGAAGTTGGTGACCAAACACTTTCACTTACATTAATATTGTCACTGAGGCATTGTTGTGCCGTGAGCTGGAGCTATGCGTGGGCAGAGACAGTGGCGCGCGCTGGACGCTTGCCGAGAGAGAGAGAAAGAGACAGAGATAGTATGCAATTTCCCGCTGCCATCGTGATTTTTATCGAACGATTGGTGGCATTCTATAACAATGGCAGCGGTGTAAAAAGCCCCGCAAGGTGTACAATCTAGAATTTGAACTAGAACATTCCCTGAGAGTTGGATGTAATAAAATTAGTTTCAGCACTTTTCATAAATTGTAGCTTTAAAGATGACTTTCTCTATGACTATAAGCATGTTCATAGTTACATTCAGAACATGAATACTCAAAAGCATTTGTGTTGTAATAAAAGAAATAATGGTGAATGGAATTCACAAGTATTATTATTTCTTTTTAAAATTAAAACTAAAATATACTTTGACACATTTTGTCATAATTAAATAAGAAATCAGCAATTTTTAGATTACCAGATTAAGAATAAATTCAGTGTATACAGAAATTATGAAGATAAATCTTCACTGAAATAACTTTTAAGTTGATTACGAGATGGCAAACAAATTTCGAACCTTGAAATTTGTGCAAGTAACGGATATTCTCTCCAAAAGAACTGAGTGAACACTTTTAAAAATATATTAATATCTGTATAATAATGCCCTGATTGTATGTACTACTTATAATTCTTTAAATATAATGACCTGAACATTTATCAAAGCTTAAGATGTTCGCGGCCCTCTTTCTCAAGAGCTTCCAACTAATTGATGACTTAAGATAAAAAGTTTCTTTTCCTTCTAACGTTTTTAATAAATCAAGTTTTAACTATAGATTCAGCTTTTCGCAATAAATTGGTTTTACTACTTTTTTTAGTATAATCTGTAGAGCAAGGCGATCCTAGAGTAGCGTTTTTAGTTGTACATACTTAGGCTTTCACGGCCGGCGTTAATACAATAGAATGTATTTCTCTGGGCCGTGGCTACTTGCTACTTGCTACTTCCAACAAGTATCTAGCTAGAATCTTCTGGAGATGCTCTTCGGATATATGAGCGAAACGTCAGGAGAATTTTCATCCTCTGGACCACGGTCCACAAGTCCGGGAAATACATTCTATTGGATTTGTAGTTCTGTTCATATAGCTACATTCAAATCCTGTGTACAAGTCAATGTTCTTATTTTTGTGTTTCTTTCTTTTAACAGCTTCCCACAATTGTAGGAAAATAGGGGAGAGACATGCAGTATCGGCCACTACTGTGATTTTCCTTTTCGCCTCCATGTGACAGAATTTCCAGTAAGCAGTAGCAAACTTGTGCATTCATGTGCGCTATAGTTGGATATCTTCTTCCTCTCTTCAGTTCTTTGTCTGCTCTGTGTGCTTGATGATGGTTAGTGTAGCTCTTAGCGCACGGAAGATATTCTGAGGCCTATAACAGCGCTATATTTGCGATCTCTGTAAACCAGTGAGCTAAACATTTGTGAACTGAGCAGGAATAGTGACAATAAATTCCCATGATTTTGTATTCTACTATTGTTCTATATGTGGCAGTGCAATGTATCACTGACAATCTGTACTGTAACAGAAAAGTCAGTGGCCGATACTGCAAGACACTTTCTGCAAGCCTTATAATTCTAGCTTTTTTATTTTCGATGTAATTAAGTACTATAACTGAAAAATAAAAACTATTTATAGAACATAATTGAGGTAAGAGTATAATATAGTAAGATTCCGATTAACCACTACAATTAGAGAATTAAGTCAAAAAACTTAACCCGGCCGATGCTGCACGACCTTCCCCTACTAGATTGAAAGTTCAATGCTATTACCAAAGCTCATGCAAAAAAAAAAAAAAAAAAAAAAAAAAAAAATACAACCGAGATATGGATGGTAAAGGAGGGTGATAACGTAACTAAGCTAATTAAGTTGCTAGGTAGCTGGCAAAGAAGGGCGATATACAACTGAGGCCATCGATCTAGCGTACCACATTGGTTGCATGTCCAGTAAAAGAACAAACACTGATTAAATGATCCCAAGACTCGCATTTGCCCAAACTGATACCTGCTGTACACAAGGAAGTATCAGAAAGCATAAAAAGGTACAACGAAGGAAAATGCTTCTACACATGAAGCTCGCTGATGTTCACATTACTGTGGAGGTCCTATTTGCCAACCACTGCATACGCAACATCCTGTTTGGGCACCGCTTGAAATGTTATGAATGTCTTCCGGACAAGGCTGTTTTCTCCCTAAATAGTGCTGCGTATGCTGTCTCAGTAGCATGCCTGGAACCCTGGCAAAACACCTGCTTAAAGTACTTGGAACAAGTGAAATCACCGCATTACGAAGAAGAGGTATGTCAAGGCTTCGAAAGTGTGAAAGAGAACTGAAAGGTTCAAAGGAAAAGAAAGTCTCATTTGCATGGTCCAATATCGCAAGTCCTGCTTGAGAATTGATAGACATCAATATTTCGCAATTAGGCAAAGCATTAGCAACTGTAATTTATTAATTAATGAATACTGCAATGAAATAGGCATTCCCTTAAGGAAAGAGAGGGATTTCTTGGAAGGGTAAGTGGGATCTTGAGCTTTCATTTCTCACTGAAAACTAATTAGTTAATTAGACACTGTTGAGTCAAAGTGTAACTAAAAGGTTTACATAATAATCCTCACTGCAGGCAGTACTGTTAGCTCTCGCTGCACGAATATGTAATACTGAGGTTTACTTTTAACGTTTCGTATCTCAATGACTCCAACGTAATCAAACTGACGCAATTGTAAATTGGTATATTCAATCAAACCACCATATGCTTTCTTAACTGTATTGGCCCTATGTTTAACGTTCATTGTGAGAAGGCTTCAGGGAAAGGTGTGAGGTTCGTATTCAGGAGATTTCGGGTTCGATTACCGTCGTGCCCTCATTCCATCCTTACACCTTTTAAGGGGGGGGGGAGCTCTCAAACACAAAGTTTGATTCGGAAAGCATCGGAGGCATTCGCTGACGCTGCGTTCACATATGCGATTTGGAAAAGTAGGTTGCACTCTGCAAGCTTATCCCCTTTTTTGTATAGGGGAAGGTCGTGCAGTAGGGGCCGGGCGGTTTTTTTTTTTTTTTTTTTTTTTTTTTTTTTTTTTTTTTTTTTTTTTTTTACTGTAACTGTGGTGGTTAATCGGAATCTTACTATATTATTCTCTTACCTCAATATTTTCGCAATATTTTCGCAAGCAAATATTTTATTTATGTTTAAAAATTTGTTACAAACTTTCCGTGCTTGTTTTGATAAATAATCGAGAGATTTTGTTCTCATGGAAGTGGATTCGCCGGAAATACACTAGCTTGAATATTTCGCAGGGCAGGGAAAAATATAAATAAATAATTGTACTAAATACACTGTATCAACATTTTATGTAAGCAAAGAATTAAACGCCGGCCTCGGTAGCGTACATGGAACGCCTTACGTTCAAGAGGTCCCGGGCTTTAATCTTGGTTAGGGTGAGTTACCTGGATAAGGTTTTTCCGGGGGTTTCCCTTATCCTGATAGACGAATGTTCAGGTAAATCTAAGCTCCATGGATCCCGGACTCATTTGAGCATCATTTCACCCAATTCATTCATCGTCCGATATGACTTAAGGTTGGAGGACGTAAATTAAAAAAAAAAACGAATTAAATAGTTCAAGCCATCTGTTCTGTTTACATCGACTTCATACAGAGGCGCTCAAAACGGTAACCCCGTCACCACAAGTTTGCTTTATATTAAGTCAGTAGGAAGTTAACTACTTTTAACTGTCTTTTACTAATGACCATACGATCTAATGCATTTACAAACATACCACAACATTATAAGAAACAATTAAATGAACACAGCAGTTCCAAAATGTATAAAGTTATTGAACTCTCAAGTCTGTAATAAAAATACTTTACACCATAAATGGGTTCTTGAAATTCTGCTTTAAGAACTGCATATTTATGTTGCAAGCTTTTGACTAATTCCTTTACTGATAAAATAAAAATGTTAATTATTTTTCCCTCGGAGTAGTTTGAAGTAGGTGGTTATTCTTGAAAATGTTCTTGTTGCAGTCTGGAAGATGCGAATTTAAACATATTTGTTCCAACTCAGTGCGTAGGCTTCGGCGGCCGGTGTCCATTGTAACTGGGTCTTCCGGGTAGGACCGCGTCTTGGTTGTTCCTCTGGTCGACGTTTCGTCCCAGCTATGTGGGGCTTCTTCAGGAGTTCTTCCTTGACAGCTCCGTAGCAGCAGGTGGAGGATCCGGAAGACCCAGCTACAATATTTATTCCAGTTTTTAAATTCAACTTATGCTGTTCACTGACGCACGAGTGGCATACAATATAGCAGGGAAAGACAGGTAGTGGCGGTGTGACGTCAACTCCTTCAGCTCTAACCGCCAAATATGCCCCGAACGAAACGCTGGTTAGTGCGTGACGTCACCGCGCTGATTTGTGCTGACAAGAGGAAGGAAATATTTTGATGTGTGGGGTTCCGACAGTGTAGGAATTAATGCTAACTGCTTCAATTACACAATTGGTTACAGTTTATACACAAATACATTTGGCTGTATTCTATGAGAAAATATATAAAACTTTAATTCGTAGTTTATCTGCAGGTCAGGCATGTTATAAAGTAAATAAAGTAAAATATAAAATAATTTTATCTGCAAATCAGAGGAGGCCATTCGGAACAAAATTACGTGGACATTTTCCGACACTTTCTATTTCGTTTTTCTTGAACTACTTTATCAATGTCAGGACGTAATGTCTGGGAAATTTGAAATTGAAGGCTGCCTGTTAGATTGGATCCGAGAAGGTACTTCGGAGTTTGGAATTAGCTAATTTCATAACAGAAAAAAAATTGTTCGCACACATATGTCGAGCCAAACATACACAATGCCCGTGCTGCAAGTGAACACAACCTCAGAAATCTGGTTTGGGGGACATTCTTGTAAAAATCAGCCAAGTCTTTCTTGTGTGTATATTTGTCCTTCAATATATGGTCACATTGTAAATTTAACAGTTCAATTAGGTACGTGGCAGCTACATTGTTGTCATCGATTGCACTACACCTGACTGAACTCTCAGATTCTGTACTCACAGCGCCATTTATATAGGTAACTTGTTACTTAACGGCTATAGCCTGACGTCACACGCACTGCAAGCCTCGCTCCCGGCTGAAATACGTCACAACTCTCGAAGCTGTCTTCCTCTGCACTATAGTACTAATACTCCATCAAATATTAGCGTGCCCACCTCTATGTTTTTTAATAGCGTGCCTACCTTACATTCATGATGTTCCAAATTCGAAATTCTGTCAGGGTGACTTATCTGGTTAAGGGTTTCTTTTTCTCGGGATTTTCTTATCATTTAAGGTGAATGTTGGGTAACTCTGAGCGTTATGGACCCGGGCTCATGTGAGCATCATTTCACCAATTTCATTCACTAATCTTCCCATACGAACTACTCTGGTGGGTGTTAAATTATATATAAAACTTTAAGGATAGAATTCCAAGCTGCTAGTTAAAAAATCGTTCGTAGATGTGTAAACATATTAAAGTGCCTTAGAGCTAAAAGAGGAATAGGGGAATGGGAGAAGGGGAGGAAAGTCTTAAAAGCAAAATGATGGGAAGGTGTTTAAAACGTGTAGGAAAAACAAAACGCTAAACGAAAGAGAGCCGCCAAAGCAAACTAGGAACTGATGGACAAGTTACTCGCAGATACTGAGAAACAGGTTTGTGGTATGAATTCCACGTTTAGACACCTGCCAGCCATCGTGGCGGTAGCTCAGTCCCCCCACAGCACGTATATAGGACAGTTAGCTGGACGACTTGAATATTTTATCTCAGAAGAAGTATTGGAGCTGAAGGACTAAAGCTCCGTACAAACACTACAAAAATATTGAAATGATAATAATAGAACCCGCAGCTTGCGTTAGATACCTGCTTAAATAAATACCTCTAAGCCTCTCCTCTATCTCTCCTCATAATGGAAATTAATTGTTCTTTCACACTAGCCGTGTGTAGAACGCACTATGAAGAAGTAGAGCCAGACTGAAAAATTCAATGCCATAGCCGGAATTTGAACCACGGATCTTCTGGTCTCCGTCCAGCCGCTCTAAGCCATTAAGGAACTATGGCCAACGTGCTAACATGACATTGAATTCTCCAACTGACTCGTGTTTTTCCCGGTAAACCACTAGTTCTCATAAACATATGAGACAACTACTTTAATGGCGACTTACTATACTGTAAGTACTTTAAGTCCCGGACTTCATAGTTCTGACCACCATTAGGTACAATTAATGGAAATTAATTGTTCTTTCACACTAGCTGTGTGTAGGACGTACTATGAAAGGAGAATTTAATGTCTTGTTGGCACGTTGGCCATAGTAGCTCAATGGTTTAGAGTTGCTGGACGGAGACCAGAAGATCCGTGGTTCAAATTCCGGCTATGGTATTTAATTTTTCAGTCTGGTTCTACCCTTTCTCTTCATAATGTTTATAAGGTCAGTAACACACCTCCATTGATGTGATACAAAGGAAGAAATTAAGCTGAACATAAATAATAATAATAATAATAATAATAATAATAATAATAATAATAATAATAATAATAATAATAATAATAATAATAATAATAATAATAATAATCATAACAACAACAACAATAATAATAATAACAATAATAATAACAATAATAATAATAACAATAATAATAATAATAATAATAATAATAATAATAATAATAATAATAATAATAATAATAATAATAATAATAATAATAATAATAATAATAATAATAATAATAATAATAATAATAATAATAATAATAATAATAATAATAATAATAATAATAATAATAATAATAATAATAATAATAATAATAATAATAATAATAATAATAATAATAATAATAATAATAATAATAATAATAATAATAATAATAATAATAATAATAATAATAATAATAATAATAATAATAATAATAATAATAATAATAATAATAATAATAATAATAATAATAATAATAATAATAATAATAATAATAATAATAATAATAATAATAATAATAATAATAATAATAATAATAATAATAATAATAATAATAATAATAATAATAATAATAATAATAAAGTCTCACTACATCTCGTTGTTTTCTGCATTGTACTCCAAGTTGCAGATCACAGTTGCAATCTCGAGTTGGACACCTTGAATTTGAAATTGGCAAGTAATATTTTTTGTATGAAGTCCTTATACCTCAGGGCTTCTGTCATAAAAGCTTCACTGTTAGCTTCAGAATGATTTATTGTACCAAGAAAATAAATTGTGTAGTATGTTTAAGTCCTGCCAAATAACCATTTACAGTAATTAGATTATGTAATTTATTTTGATATAACGTACAGTCTTCTTGCACGAATGTGAAGCACGTAACGCACTTCTCGTTTACAAAAGATTTAGGGGATTCACTTGCGGTGTTATGCCAGGACCTCACTTGTAGGTATGCTTATCTTTGGCAAAATTGAGAGAAACCCTTCATTCAGGACTCGATAATCATTACCCACAAAGATGATCTCAAAAAGTTATCAAGTCGAAAACATGCAGAAGCTCCCTTGAGCGAGCCGTAAACATCACGATCTTCTCGCTAACTACCGGTGTACTAGATAAGTCTCGACCTTGGCTCTGGGGCTTGAACCCAGGATGTAATGAGTAGTTTCGGCATAGCCAACTACTGTAATCGTTTCCTAAAAAGCTTTTGATCGCCCTTCGCTTAGCCGCGGATTCTTTCGCTAATGACCAACGGCGCCACACAGGGAGCTACTGCATGATCCCCCTAATGGATATAGGAACCCAGTCAACACAATTCATTAAAAAGTCTGTTTTTCTATACATAATACTTTAACTAGTACAATTAAACTAGGCACTGTGCATTAAAATTAACGCTAGTAATATTAAGCAGAAGCAAAGTATTTAGAATATTATGAAGTGAGGTCAATCAAGAGATATTTTGATGTAATCATGTTGTTACTAGCCAAAGACTTGTTGTAGTAACCTATATTATTGAGGAATATAATATACCAGGGGCGGTTCCTCCATAAGGTTGCAGGTTTGCGCTACATCCACTGATTTTGAATGTACAAAAGGTGCATTTTGCACATTAAAGCTGTACTTGTTTGCATTGTTTTATATACAAACATGTTTCAATTACGCGTATCGTCTGTAGCTGCCCATGACCGCAGAAGTCGAAATAAACAGTGATTAGACGTAGGAGCCGCAGGTTTGCAGTGAAGAGTTAACCTAAGATTTCGCCCAAATGTAGGCTCTCTGAGGGGGTTGCGGGTAGGTCAAGAGAGGGCAGGGGCTTCTTATACATTGCTTAAACGGAGGTTTATAAACCTAGCTCCTCCTACTCTTAGCAACGGCTATAGCGTGACCTTCATGCTTAGCTTCTGTGTGCTCTGCTTTTCGAAAACAGGGAGAATTTAATTAAATGCGTGGAGGTTATTCAGAAGAGAGCTCTGTTATACACCAACGCCACACTTGTTCAGGCTTCTCGGTTTATGGCCACTTTGAAAGATTATAATTTTGTATTCTGGCTGTCTTTCTTCTGCAAGATCATGCCACATGTGGACATTTTGTACAATCAGCAGCAGAAACGAGACTGCAATACAACGTTTGCCATCGCCCAGCTAAAAGCATTTAAAAGGGAAGTCCAAAAGGTAAGAAATAGCGTGGATATCGAGGAACACGAAGAAACTGCAATAAAGAGGAGAAGAATAGAAGATCATTATGTCAAAAGAAGAGAAGCTCTTGAAGTATGTGACATTCTTAGCGCAGCAAAGAACAGATTTAGCTTCACGGAGCATCTGGTAGCCTCAACTTTGTTTCATCAAGAAAATTTCTAAGACATTTCCAGAGGATTCCCTTAGAGAAACAATAAGGTTCTATCCTTTTATCATTGGAACAAAAGTTCGTAGAGAACTGACTGTAATTTACAGTCGAGAGGAATTTCGTGGAATATCCGGCGCTTTGTGCTTGATGGACTTCAATAAGGAAAACAATTTTTGTACTATATTCAGCGAATATGTCAAACTCCTCCGAGTACTGTTAACTATGCCAATGTATACCGCTAAAGCAGAGTGCTGTTTCTCAACTTTAAAAAGAACAAAAACTTTCCTTAGGAACACAATGTCACAGGACCGATTGTCAGCATTAGCAATGCTTTCAATTGAGAGAGAGTTTGTTATGAAGATCAGCTACTTTAACGCAAAAGTTATCGTTAGATTCGCCAGGTCTAAGGAGAGTACAGCAGAGAATCTGTGTAAATAGGTGAGTCATTACTACTCTGTATTTTATTTTTCATTTGTGCACCACCAATAATTTAACCCACCAGCCCCCACTGTAATATACAATATATACGCTACTTAACATAGCTATAGGGATAACCTGATTTTGCCTCTCAAATTTGTACAATAGCTTCAAAACTAAACAGCTGTGTTATTAAGAGCATACATTTTTCAGTTTTGTCAATGCAACAACGCAAACATATCATCAAATAATCTTCCAAATTTGAGAGTCTGTAGCTTATATTGATATCAAAGTTTCAAGTAGCCTTTTGTATCCTCCTTTAGTTTTAATATCCTCCTTTGAGTTTCAAATGCTAATGGTTTTATTCATTATTGTTTACTTCCTGAGAGCATAGGAAAGCATTAAAGATTTAGTATAACTAATCCCGTAACTCCACGCACGAACCCCAATGGCAATTGTTCTCTCGCGACTATCAGAAAGTTTCAGATAGTTGCATAGTGGACTTAAATATGTATTTAGGTGGAATCTTTGTATAAAATTTTAGTCTCTCGACTAAAATCAATGTAATGCATTTAAAGACAGAGTGTGCTTCTCTGTGACGTCAAAATACATGTTTCGCATTGGTTTATAGTGGTTAGAATTATCTAGCATCAACCAAAATGGGTAAAAAAATGTCTAAAGCTCAGAAACAAACTAAATCTGTCAATTTTGCGCACCTACAGCAGAAAGATAACATAGACTTCTAGTTCTATGTGATGTTTCCCCATCTCACTGACCAAACGACCTTCATGATTACTGAAGGCATTTTGGTAACAATATTGTTGCGATGGGACAACCAGTTATGTTGCTAATGAATCCTCTAAATTTCGTAACGTATTTTATGTAGGTCAAGTTTTCAAAAGCTATGTGTACATACATCAAAAATACTAAATCATATTTGGGTGACTTTAGGCGTCTTGGTGTCCATTTTATAATATAATCTGAACAAAAATTCATCCATGAAGAATGTATATTCAGATTACAGAAAAGTAAATAACAAGGCTCCTGATTTTGCAACTGATTTTTTGTATACATCTGGAAACGTTTCATGCTGCATTTCCTAATTTTTGAAGGGAAATAATAATCCCAGATTTATTGACTTCTACGCAACTGATCATAGACACTTGCATTTAATTACTTTAGTAAGACAAAGACCTATCGAGATGTCTGATGGGAGGAACTCCAATTAATTCCCACTGCTTCGACCACCTAGAACTTGATTCTTTTTAAATGCTCGCCCTTCATTATTTCATCATTTCTGTTGCAGGGTCACGTGGTTAGGAGCTCCTATGATATACAGAGAGGACCGTTTCTTTCCCGGTATGGAACCTTCTGTTCGAATCTCTCCGTTACTATAGGCGGGGATGACTGAAGATAGTAGTTTTAAATTCTCAATCCGAAAACGTTTAAGGTATCGATGAGCTATGACTCCAAGTTCAGAAGGTCAATAGTTGTAGCTTTGGTTTAGATGTTTAAAACCTTCTGCATATTCCAATATATTTAGTTTAGTTGAATTTATCTATAACTTGTGCAAAACTAATTCAGATTTATTTCTGAGAAAAGTTTAACTTGCATTCCCTCAACTACAAGATACAGTACTTGTCCGTCACTTTCAAGTTCTCAACGCCGCTGACATCTCGGCACTTTCTTTAGGAATGGCATGCAGAGCCAAACGGCTTAGTATTCAAGATAGCAGTTTCGCACCATTTAGAGCAGGTATCAGGAGATCGGCAATGCATGTCAACGGTCGTGTTTTGTTGCCTGTAGGTAATCTGGAAAGGCGTATGTAGCTGGTCACGAAGTGAACGTAGGCTGCAAGGGATATTTAAGAAAATGGCACTGACCACCTGTTAAATCGTTCCAAAATATAACGGCAAGTGAAGTGTGTGAATAAACAATAATATTTATTGTGGTAGATAAAAACTCAACTTCTGTGACTAACAACAAATGGTAAAACTGTTACGCTAACAAGAGGTGGAGAAAAGCTGTGGATATTAGCCACACTTAGTGATTGTGTGAACTGGATTACAACTGATACATTCAAGTGCCTTTAACCTGCTTCTTTCTATCTCATAAACAATGTTTGAAAAATTTCAGGTCATTTTTCGGGCCCACAGAGTACAAGTAGTTGTTACAGGAAACTTAAAATCTGCATAATATTTCACAATATTCGTATTATTTACTAAACACACCCAACTATCTGGATCCTACTTAATACTAGCGTCTAGGTTTGTTGTGATTCAAACTCCAAAGCCACTAGCAATTCCTAAATGTGTAAGAAAAAATAAAATACTCATAGTTTTGTGTAGGAAGTTTCAGATTGTAAATCTTGGTTTAAAAACGAATGTATATTTTTACAAAAATTACTATATGGAATTTAATACCCAATATTTTCTACTCTTTAAATGCTATTTATTTTTATATCCGTTGCGGTATCAGCTAATTTGTCACTGTTTTTAAGCTTTAAAAACTCTGTTATACCCTGAAATGGGTCATAGAGCAACCAGGTCGTAAAGCTCGAGCAATTGTATAAACATCGCGCAGCTGGTAACCCTAGAAGCACTATTTAACAATCATAGCCGTTAAAAAATTAAAAACTCTATTTTACTGAACTTCATTTGAACAGGCATAATTTATACATAGAATTTTTATACTCTGTCAGTACTTTTCTCTTGAGACTCTTTGCGTAAGAATGCAAGCCGTGAATTTTTTTTCTGTAATAAGTATTGAGCACTTAAAAGGAATGACACTTTAATTGCAATAGCGGAATCAAATGGAACAATAAAGAAATATAAATTTCAGGATACATTAACATCAAACAGAGCAAACGAATTATAGTGTTTGTCCATTCTGTCGATCAATCAGACAACAATGAATCACAGGTATTAAGTTAGTAAATGAGCCGTTTAATGAGGGGTAAAATTTCTTAAAGCCCTTTGAAGGGAATCTCTTGAAACTTAGTGCACATGTACAAAAAATTTAATCGTAGATAGTCATAGGAATCGTTTATTTCAAATATGTTCGCATTTACAAAGCGTTACACTCTAACGACAGTAGTGTGTATGCTCAGAAAAATAGCGATGGAAACTGTAATTTTCGTCACTTACAGTAACCGTTATTTAAAATAATATATTGAAGAACATTTAATATATTACTTATTACCCGAATTCTTGAAATTATATACAGTTTTTCAAGTATGTCGCCAAGTATTTTATCGTTTGATCGTCATCTGACTTATTTTATTGTTCATCATAAAACATTTAAATCACTCAAGTCTCTGAAAATTAAAATCATTCGAGATCCTGCAGTTGAAATAAAATTGCACATCTGCCTCATCAATTCCTACATAAAATCTTTCACTATAAGCACATATTTTATCCCTTTCGTCGGCCACATTGCTTCTTTCCTTGTTTTCCCCAAACAGCTTTACAGATACATACGGATACATCAGGTCTTTTTCCTGAAGATGACGTTAACTGCGTTAGTAAATAGTTTACGTTTAATCAGTGTAATGTAATTGTATTTTCCATAAATATATTTTCCGTATTTACTTCAACATGCTTATTTTGGCCTGGGGCTTCTTACTCGTAGCTGATGAGCCAGAACTCTGACCATTAGACAGCGCAGCGTTTTATTACCCTAAAATAATATACTGCTTTCAATTGCTTTAATAACGCCATACTAAATGTTGTTAAATACAACAGAGGATAGCACATTAACGGTCCGCGAACAGCTACCTGTCATTAAGAATACAATATTGAAGCATGTAGCTTACTGCTCTTTAAGTCATGTGATAGAATTTTTAAACACATCAATAGGTAATGTAAATCAATACTCCGTATAATATCTTACCTATTACCTATAACATAAGTTACCTATTATCAAGCAGATCGAGGATATACTACTACGGAATCTTCAGGTATGTTGTAGCTCAGAATATTTTCAGGGTGGTAAACCAGATACTGGCAGATGTTGGGGGTCGTACTTCTTGTCACTGCAGAAAGTTCTAAGATCACCTGGCTCTGCACATAATGCCACCACTACATTAGTTCTTCCCACAACGTGCACAACTTTAAATGTGTTAAACTGCCTTTGTCGTGGAAAGCTTGTCGTTAGGGTGAATTTTGGTAAACATGATCTATCTGATGAAGCTCTAAAGAAAGTGGTCCTTGAGAATAAGATCAGGGGATCTCGCATAACACCCTTGCAACGGGATATATGGAATAGTCTATCGAACAGAATGTTTCATAATATCCCTGCATCTACTCTGCCGCATGTATAACCAACTTCTTAAAAAGGTATGTCTCGACGATGGTGTAGTGATGCAAGTCCACCAGTAGTGTTCAAAACTATAACTATATTATGTGATAGTAAGATGAGATTTTCCAGAACCTAACACCATAAGACATAATTTGTAGTTCCCTTGGTGTAGTCCCTCCATGATACAGTTGAATATATGATGACAACCAGGAACGCGAGTCATGTAGTTAACCAAGCTTCTGCAATTGTCCTCCAAAAAGCTACGTGTGGCAGCTGCCCACTAACACCCACTACCAAATGCATAAAGCATCTGAACAAACAAATCATCACATTTATTTCTCAATATCAATCATAGCCCCCAATACATAAACTCATCAGAAATGTTTTGAAATTATAAGCTCACATCTGGCCCCATCACCATATCTATAGTCAAATGCTGAGACCTTACCTGATGAATACACTCCTCTATCTCTGAATTTTGTCTCAATTGCTTTCCCATTTATTTGTAAGTAAAGTCTTACATTTCTCAGAAACTGAATAAGATTGTAAACATACCATAGTTTGGTGTTATAAATACTAATGTCTGTTGCTGGCCTTATTTCTGGCACAGGTTTATATTCATTCAGCATTTTTATGCATATTGAAATGGTTGCGAACTTTGTTATGTCAAAATGATCTTAGTATGCACCAACTAGAGAATTCTAGTAAAATAAGAAGCAACCAATGACTTTTATTCACTCTAGGTATCCAGAATAATCTGAGTATCAAGTCCTAGTAGCTGAGTAGATTATTTAAAAAAATTGTCACTAACTAGTGGCTTTGGTATGCTATGGATTTGCTGGAACCTAGCTAACAAGTGATTTGTGGATCAAAGTTTCCAGCCTACCCAAAGAATATCCTTAAGCCAAAGAACAACAACCCTCTATTACCTATACTCTCTGTTCTCTTTCGATGTGCATGAAAATCCATTATTTATTTGTACTGCAGAAAGAGGTAAATACAAGCCTTTAAAGTATATTTCTCTATATTCAGTAACGAGTACTCATAAATAATGAAGAAAATTTGTTCCCAGTATTTTAAAAATATTGCTAATTACGATTATTTTCACTGTTTCAGAGTGGACGAAGTACATATCTCCAGTGACATAGTGCTGAAATATTTAATTCAATCAATATAAGTACTTAACAATGCTGCTTACCTTATCTTGGAAGATCCTGCGGAAGGCTTCACGTGTGTAGCGGGGTCCGTTCGCTGCTGCAGTCCCTGACGCTGGTGACGTCCCCGAGGACGCTCCATTACCTCCAACCGGCATTGTGCTACTGCTTCCCTCCTGAGACAGGCGCAGAATTTCGGCACATTGGCGCAATAGACTGGCCCTTAGGCGTTCTCTCATGCTCTCTTCCTCCATTGAGGACATCTTGAGTGAGGTGGTTGGAGTCGGAGGTGAAGTACTCGCGACATCTCCTCCAACCGCAGCCTCTGCCATGACTAAATAAAATTGTCTGCACACTCACACGCTTAAGTCACATTCACTTCACCAATCCGCAGACGAACGCCATGCAAGTCTCAGGATTCCGTTACTTGTCGAGTTTCCGTCCAAAACGAACAAGTCACTGCAAAGATACAACAGATTCATTACTTTCAAAACATAATGAAGAAGATTAAAATATTTATAAAATATTAAGGGTTGCCTCCAATGCAATGATGTACACTGATTTATAATAGGTAATTATTGTTGAGGTTTGCTAACCTTTATGTTGAAGATTCTTATAAAGATATACCAAAAATAACTTGTATAGCTTTTCATAATTCAGAAAGCGGAAGAAACAAATATAATTGTGGAAAATAGTCCCTCCAGGTGTGAAATTAAAACTTCTGGATTTAGAAATAAGCACGTTAGTCATGGCCATAGAGACCCAACACTTGAAAACGTACTGCTTGAAGATTAATTTCAATGTAGGAAAACTAAGCTTTGACAATAGAACACTACACATTGTTATGAGAATGATATTGTTTCAGCTTTAAAAGGTGTTGTCATTTCAAATATACAATAAAACAATTTATCTCCTAAGATATTTTAAGTGTTGTATAAATTAAATAGATTACAGTAATTTGAGTTTACTTCACTCTAGAGAAACTACAGTGTGTCCTAAAAGACATAACAGAATTGGGAGTCTCTAAACGTATAAACTTAATATTGCTGAGGGAAAGAAAGGTAAGCTGAATAATTATAGTTGTTCATGTGGTGCAATTTTTCAAGTTAATGGTATGTGTTCCTTTTTTAACTGAATCATTCATGTGGTAAATGTTAGGAACTCACCTCTTTTGATAACAGAAAATAATTTGTCTTAGTTACGAATGCGACAATCTATTAGCAAACAACCAATGAAGCTACAAACTCATAAGCTTAGGCAATGACCAACGGTTTAAAATGGAATTACTTTTAATATCCTTCAGAACCATTAAAGTTTAAACATTTTTGAGAAAATAAGTTAGAAGTGCCGCTTTTAGGATGCAGTTCCATAAAATAGTACTACTTAACCGTTTAACTTCTGCATTTATTCGAATGCTTGCATTTGATTAAAACCCTTGTGGTGTATATCTGCCTGTTAACCATGCTTTCCCACATAAATATGTTGTCTGCACAATGACTCTTTTGCTTGTTTTGTTTTTGAGTCTAAATTCTTTATATTAAAGTAGTCCAGGGGAGGACAGGTAGTGGCGGTGACGTCAGCTCCGTCAGCTCTAACCGCCAAATATGCTCCCGAACGAAAGGCTGGTTAGCGTGTGACGTCACCGCGCTGATTTCTGCTGTCTAAGAAGAAGGAAACAGTTTGATGTGTTGGGGTTCCGAGAGCATGGGAAAGGCAGGAAACATCGGGTATTAATAATATGTACAACTTGCATCTTGGGTGTGTAATATTAATACTGAATGCTCGAATTACACAATTGGTCACAGTTTACAAACAACTAGTACATTTTGGCTGTATGCTATGAAACAATATATAAAACTTCAACTCGTAGTTTATCTGAAGGTCAGGCATGTTGTAAAGTAAATAAAACATAAAGTAATTTTATCTGCAAATTAGAGGAGACCCATTCAAAACAAAATTACGTGGATATTTTCCGACACTTTCTGTTTCGTTTTTTTAACTACTTTATCAACGTCAGGACGTCTGGGAAATTTGTAATCGAAGGCTGCATGCTAGATTGTGTTCCGACAAGATACTTCGGGGCTTAACTTAGCTAATTTCATAACAGAATAAGAAATTGTTCGCACACATATCTCGAGCCAAACATACACAATATCGGTGCAGCAAGTGAATGCAACCTCGGAAATCTGGTTTGCGGGACATTCTAGTAAAATTTAACCAAGTCTTTCTTGTGTATATATTTGTCCTTCAATAAATCGTCCCACTGTATATTTAAAAGTTCCATTTGGTACGTGGCAGCTACATTGTTATCATTGAGTGTGCGACACCTGACTGAACCCCCAGATTCTGTACTCACAGCGCAACTTGGTACTGCACGGCTCTTGCCTGACGTCACACGCACTGCAGGCCTCGCTCCCGACTGAAATACGTCACAACTCTCGAAGTTGTCTTCCTCTGAAGTAGTCAAATGTTGATCCAAGGGAGATACATTTTGTATCCTTCCCAATGTTGCAAAGCTGAGCGTGATTTTACAAGTTTGAATACTTTGAAAGAACATAACGTTCCCTACGCTTAAATAAAATATAGAGGAAAATAAAAAAAAATCGGTAGTTTCTATTTTATATTAACAAATAATATCTGAAGTGACGCATCTGACTGTAAGAAATTATTGCATTTAGGAAACTTAAATGCTATAGCAATTTATGATATTTGAGGGGCATTACCGCTACAAACTTTGCACTGTGAAATAATCAGAATAATTTTTAATCATAATGTTTTCATCATTTATCATCACATAAAATATAATTGCATTGCTACATTGAATGCAGAGGAAACACTTCCTTACTGATTACGTGGATTCGGTGTTTAAGGATTAGTCAATAATCCATGTCTATTCGTTTGAATGTAGTAACATTTTCATAGCTAAACTTATTGCATATTTTGTCCAGGTCTACAGTAAATAAATGCATTATTAGAGTAAATTAATCAATGGGGAAACTTCAGAGAGCCCAGAAAATGTCGTCCTATGTTATTCCCTGACCATAGTTGATTCTACGCTGCCCACACCTACGCATATTTTCAATGAAAGTTGATATAAGAAATTTCTACTTGTCTCAGTTGAAGGCAGCCCCAATTAACTAGTGATTCATAACATTTCACAAAAGTGCCGGAGATTGCCTAATCCCTCCGATCATTAGATCTCGGAAAGCTTCAAGAAAGAAAAAAATGTATGTGTCAGAAAACCTTGATCGATATCGCCATAAAGTAAGCTGTAATTTGCCTTGCATAACTATCCGCATTTTTTGTAATTTTTTTCGCGATAATAAAGCTTGCAAATTCCACAAACGCTGATTAATGAAGCCTTGTGTGGAATTTACGTCATTTTATAGCATATCAGAAACAAACTAATTATACATCGTTAGGACATGCTCTGAATTACATATAGGCCATAAGTTAAGCTATTAGATTGTTTTAAAACTATGTCGTAAAAACTAAAAGACAAACGAGGGTTGGCCTGGGGTACAGCAATTTATTAAACCACATGTTGAAATTCTTCCACTGGGAGCAATTTATTTGCCTTTTAAAAAGAGCAAGGCATATCTGGCAAGCAGGTTCAAGTTTGGCTCACAACGTCAAAGTTTGTGAAAAAGGTAAAAATGTTTTAAACCAGCTCAGAAAATGAAATAATGTACAGGTTATAAGAATATTATTAAACACATAGCAACATTAAATTACATGGCTTCGATCAGAATCATAAAATAATCGTTGCTATGCATATAAAGAGCATTTGTCTTGTGATAGTTAACAAGAAATCCTAAAATTTATACTGGAAGAATTCGCTTTGCAACATTTTATGGTAATTAAGTATATTTAACTGCGGTAGAAGTATACCTACCTACATAACAAAGGTATAATTCTAGCAACGTTCCGAAATGATTTTAATAATCTATTCATTACCACCATTGTTATTTATTAAGTAATGTTATGAAGCTTATACCAAGAAGTCGCTTGTACCAAAGAAATTTACACAGTGTACATTTCCTAGGGTGAATTAGAAACTTATTCGAAAAATCACTGAAGAGCAAGAAGCAAAAGAGGAACAAATGAAAACAGTAACTTCGTGGTGTGTCCTATTTTGGTGAGGTCCAAACAATTGGTGTGAGTAATCCTAATGGTCATTTTTCTTCAGCTCAAAAAATAAATGTTAACAATGTTGTCAATTGCCAGAATCACATTAGCATATAAGGTGTGCCCGCCTCGGTAGCGTGGTGGTAGCATGTCTGCCTCACGTTCAAGAAGTCCCAAGTTCGAATCTCGGCCAGGTCGAGTTACTTGGATAAGGTTTTTACCGGGGTTTTCTCTTGTCCTGATAAACGAATGTCGGGTAACTCTAAGCTCCATGGACCCCGAACTCATTTGAGCATCATTTCACCAAGTTCACCCATCGTCCGATATGACTTAACATTGGAGGACGTAAATTACAAAAAATGTCCGGTGTGCCGGAATTTTGTCACGCAGTAGTTCCTATATTGACAGAGGGAATGTAAGCACACTTAAAAGTCATCGGTTTGTGCTGGATTTTGATACTAGGCCAAGCTACCCAGCTGGTTTTTCACCGGGTTTTGCCTTATTTTGACAAGACATATTTCGGATAATACTGTGCATCTGTTGGCTTTTCACTGACTCTTCGCTGATGAAGACACTTTTATGGACTTCACTTGCGCTTCACTAACGTGAACTGGTTCTATTTTCCTGTCACTTCATTTTATTTTCTTAAGGAAATCCGCGCCAATCTTCCTCCAATGGTTCACTCGCTGGGAAATCAATCTGCTCCCACGCAGAAGCAGCACTGCGTGTTCCCACAACTATGGTCACAATTCCAGCCATAGAATCCATCTGATGTAGCATACAAAGCACAATCGGCAGCCCATTCACTTCGTCTGACTTGTGAGAACCGTTAAAAGATTCTAGAATACTATCGCTTCTGGCGTTTACTCTGGGCGAGGTCGCTGCCGCGATTATTTATCTATCCAAATACCTGTCCCCAATCTCTGATATCCCTGGACCGTAGAAGCTGCGAGAGAGTACCTAGCTAAGTGAATCTCTAATTCATATCTACATATCGTCGCATTTATTTAATATCATTTGTGACCTCTCTGCTTCATTAACGTTGTTCCTTTAAAAATGCTAATATTAGGACTCAAATCCCTCTGTCCATTTATTATGTCTATGTAGTTTCAAAATAATCAAACTTTTAGAGAAGATGCTTATATCACACCTCTAGAGCACTTCTGTGTTAACATTCGTTTATATCTCAAATCGGGTTCAACGAAGCACCATAACATTAAATTATATGTACTTTATCACACCAATGTAACATAATAACTTATGAGGATCCATAAGTGAAAGAGGTCCAGATAAAATGTTTCATATCTCACAACCAGGTAGGTACAAAGCACATAAAAAATTTATCTTATTCTTAATTAATTAGAGCCAACTGAGAAATTCAATGCCACGGCCGGGATTTGAAACCCGGATCTCCTGATTTCCGTCCATTCGCTCTAACCCCTTGAGCTACCATGGCCAACATGCCAATGCATCATTCAACTCTCCAATTGATTCATTATATTTTCCCGGTAAACCGCTTAGAGTTCTCACATTCGAGATACACATTTGTGGCGACTTACTATTGTAAGTACTTAAATACCGAGATTTCTACCACTGAAATTTAAATGTTCAATTTATATTGAGAAATAAATCCTTTCAGAATTAATCCTTCTAAATACATTACCCCTGCATATGAATGCTTTTTAATTAATTAGAGCCAAATGAAAAATTAAATACCACGGCCGGGATTTGAACCACTGATCTCCTGGTCTCCATCCAATCGCTCTAACCCCTTGAGCTACCGTGGCCAGCATGCCGATGCGACATTAAACTTTCCAATTTACCTTATTCTTGTTGGCATAAATCCGCCTTCCTTTTCCCTCACACTGTACGATCATTGAGTTCAGGATCAAGAGGAAATGTGCTCGCTGATGTCATGAAACTTCCAGTTTTTTTTGTTATTATTTTTTTATATCCGAAAAATATATATCTATGTACATAGATATATATTTTTCTCTTTTTCTTATTTAACCGATTTTTTTTGTTATTTCCGTTTATTTTCTTATCTATTTTCCTATTTCGCAACCATTCACTGTACACATAAACACGCATGCCCAAGGCGGGACTTGAACCCGCGACCCTCCTCGCGGTGGAACACTGGAGACTTAAGCTTTAGTGACCATGGCTACGAGGGCCGGCTTATATTATTAAAATATATATCTATGTATATAGATATATATTATTCTTTTCCTTATTTAACCGTTTTTTATTGTTTCCGTTTAATTACCTATCTGTTTTCTGTAGTTTCACACGCATACACTATACACATAAACACCCATGCCCAGGGCGGGATCGAACCCGCGACCCTCTACGCGGTGGAACGCTAGAAACATACGTCTAACGACCATGGCTACGAGGGCCGGCACAAGTTGACTGACATCTGTTTAATTTAATATCTGCAGGATGTCCTTGTACAGTATATTAAACAGCATGCTTTAGCAGGTGTAAGTCTCATATTTTTAGGAAAGACAGCTATGCTGCTAAGTTCCAACGTTTAATTTAGTATCTATCATACACAGAACTAAGGGGGGACATCAATTTACCTAAGAACATCAATTGCTGCATATTCCACGGTGAAAAACAGTATATTCTATGTCGACAATCTCTTTCAAAAAAATAATAAAAACATTTTTAAAGATAAAGTATATATTATCAACGGAAAGTGACTTCAGCTGCCCTCTAGCCTATTATATGTATTTAATCTCCAAAGGGAATGGAGATTGGAGAGCGAGTATATAAGCAAAGGGGTCCCTAGGATCCAGATCACACTTCCTGTCAGATTGTCCCTTCCATATCCCATTATTCTCAGGACAGGTTAGGAAGATTCTTATTGTCAGGGAGAAATAGAAGGGCCCTTGTACATTGTTATGGTTTTTTTTTCCAGTGTTAATGCCCGTTTACTCTGTACATGGCCCCATAGGCATTGGAAATTTATATTGTAGGTATTAACTGACATAATTGCGAGAGGAACATTGCAGGTCTAGGTTTATGACACCTTCCCATTATTTATAATTAGGACATCAACTCTCGCCCTAAAAGCCTACAAAATGAACAGCTAAATTAATTACTGTGCAGGAATGAGCATAAGTAAATTCGTATTCAGATTGAGAAAAGAACTTCAGTACCCCAAAATCCTTTGGTCAGGATAGTCTATGGCCCGGTTGCATAAAAATCGCTAATTGCAGTTCATTTATAATCGAAGATAAAAATTGAACCAAGTTTGCGAACCCGCGTGGGTTGTAAAATGCTGATCTTACATCTGATGAACGCCGTTCAGTACTGATGTGAGATCACAAAAACAAATGCAGCAACATTGCTAAACATGTTGCAACTTTCGTGTTGTATCGAAGGGATTCGAGAATTGTCGGAACTATTCGACTCTGTGTAATGGAACTGCACAGATTAGCCAATCTAGACATAACAAAAGCTGAATAAATCTTTCGCTTTATGGTTATTTGTCCTAGAAATAACGTTATTTTAAATAAACAATATAAGAATGAAACAGTATTTATCAAAAGTTAATCATTTCGCTTACTTTATCACCATTGTATGCACAATGTACATATTTTTCATTTTCGTCTGTTTACAATACTGTGAGTTGGAAAATATAAATAAAAAATGGGAGATAAGTGAAGTTTTAAGTTACAAATTATTACATTTGTATATAAAAATGGAAGTTCAAGCAAAAGAGAAGATGCGTTCCGCTAATTTTAAATCTCGCATAACCCTTCTTATTTCATGCTTTTCCATAGGTATCCTGATGAAATGAAATCTTAAAGCTGTAATATCCCTTGTAACTTCGTGTATTGTTCTAAACGCAGTTCCTTTATTTATATTAAATATACCTCCAATCACTATTTGGAAGCTTCCAGTTGCATAGAACCGTAATGTGAGAAGGATCATAAATATTGGATTGAGTGCATAATTCCTCAGGGTTTGTGTTCTTAACTGTGCATGTGGCCTATGCCCCAGTTCTTCAACTACGTGCTTTGACAGTCGAAATCTCATTTTGAATTTTCTGTCATTTAGTTCTGAGATGGGTTTTCCTCCCTGTTGGAAAACACGAAGAAACCTTTCAAATTGAAAATTATAATCTTCAGATATATCAGAGTGATCTGAATTCTGAAAATAATAAAAATGTATAGGTTATGAACACGAACAATGCATATTTAACATGCATTTGTGAAATAAAGAGGCTAATATTTATAAAAGCAACCACTTTACTTATTTCTTCTCAGAACCTATTGTGTAAATTCTGCATTTCTGCTGATCTAAATTCAATCAAGTTAACTGGAGAAAATTCACCAATTATATTTGATCTTAGATCAAGAGGCCATGAACTTATATCAATGTTTATACAACCAAAATTCTAAGTCCAGCTTGACTGAAGATCATTTTCATATGCTTGAACTTAAGATTATCTTTTATGCAACCGGGCCTATGAGTTTTAAACCGTATGATCCCTATAGTTTATAGCGCCATTCTATACTTACGATCACATCCCAACAAGAACTAATAAAAGAATTTTCAACAAAAACTCTTTTCAGAACTTGAACTATTACGTATATAAATAATGCAGTTTCTCTGTCTCTTTTTGGATAAACTTTCCTTACAAAAAAAAAAAAACTATCTAGTAACGTAAATTTAAGGATTATCTTTCAACATCATTGCTGTAATTTTTGCGAAACAAAATCAGGGCTCTTAACTATCCATAATTGCATATTAGTACTGTGTTTCACATATGAGTAAGATCAGGTTACCTGCATGATGATAGCTATCAGTAATATGGAGGTAAAAGCATTATCCAATTAAAAATAAGATATGATCGATTCGCTTTACTACCCTTCAAGATACTGCTCAACAAAAGTGTGTCTGATACTTTCAAGACATTTCGCTATTTATATATCTAATTCTCAGCCTATCGGCGTTATTAATCAGCTACACTAGAAATTGATGTAGCAAAAGTTGCTTTTCTTCTCTCCCTTGCCTTTGCTAACTTCTGATTATCATGCAAGGGTATCTTCATGCATTTTGTTGTCACTGTATGGAAATTGGTAACAATGATATCTACAATGTTCATAGGGGTGAAATGCATTTGAATCTGGTACATTCTGTTGTGTCTTTCTTTATAGATGGTTCCATTCTGAGATATCTGACTCAAACTTTGCCAGTAAATCACCCTTCTATTCAAATAAAGAAAGAAAATGATAAATCGGACCCTAGAACCAAAATGGAGCAATTGTTCTTCACATTCCAGTACTCTTATCCAGTTTAGCTACTGAGTAATTTTTCAGATAGGCGAAATGTACATTTCTGTATTTTTTTTATTTTTTATAAACCTCAACCACAAGGGAAATGAACATATTATTTTGATTTGACTTTGTATAATATAATTTAACATCTTGACTTAGACACGTACGTGTTATGTTAGCAGAAAAGTAAAAGGAACGAAAAATCTACCAGCAATAAGTCTCCCTGAGATAAATACAAAATTGGAAAATGTGCTTGAGGGACTCTGCTATATGTGGCACATGAAGCTTTTTGAATACCAAATAACTAGTAGGGCCTGAATATGTCAGTTGTTCAAAATGTTTAACAGAGCAACAAATTTGCTGTTAACAATGCTTGAAAAGTTAAAATTTAACCCTATAATAATACAAATCTGCCATGCCATGCCATGCCATGTGGTGCTGGCTGGCTGTATAAAGCCAGAAGGTTTTTGCTGCGTGCCCACCCGTTAAGGGTTTTACCGCAGGTAAGGTAAATATCGGGATATTGTAGGGTGAAATGTTGATTTTTAGGATGATGAATTTTTCTGAGGATACTAGTATGTACCTGGGGGTTGAAGGACAGGATCCAGAGAGGTAGTCCTAGTCGGGCGGGGCTTTCCCCGTCCGGGTGTCATATGCCGCAGTACCTAGCCGCTTTGCGGCTTAACCTGCGAAATGAACTAGTAGATCCATGTTCTGCTGGGGTGTTTGAATTTGTTTACTGTTTGAAATTTTGGATAGGTTTGGAATGGGTTGCCCCTCTTTGTCGTGGGCAGCTGTACTTAATCGTTCTCCCTTTTTGGGAGACACGAATTAGTTTTTTGCCCCGTTTTGGATACGGGTTGTGTAGCGCTTGTCCTTTGGCGTAGAAGTTGTTCCCAGAGACATCTGGGGTTTTCCTTGGGTTACCCAAGGGGTCCCAGGACGTCTCTCGGCAGTCTGAAGGACGGCAAGCGCCTTTGATCTCTCGGGTCATACCTTCCCAGGGAGTTCACTAAAGGGTTGGGGTGAATTTGGATTTTCTCGTACATTGATCGTGCCCTCTCGCGAATGACATCGACAATGTACGGGATCTGGGAGTGCTCATGTAGGATATGAGCCGGGAATCTCCAGCCTGTATCGTAGATGATGCGTAGTGCCTTGTTCTGCAGCGTCTGGAGTCTGACGAAAGTGGTATTAGCCACTGTTCCCCAGATCTCACAGCCGTACAGAATCATAGGCGGAATGATCGCCCGATACAGTTGGAGTTTGAGACGGATCGGCATGGTTGATCTGAAGATAGGGTATAGGCTCCGGAGTGCGACGTGCCCCAGCTGGACCTTGCCCTTGACGTGCGGAACAAAAGTTAACTTACGGTCCAGCGTCACCCCGAGATACTTCGCCGTTTGCACCCAAGGGATTCGACGGCGCCGTAAAACGAAGTTCTGCTGCAACCGGTTGGCTATGGTTTTCGCCAGGAGAATAGCAGAGCTCTTCTCCGGGTTAATTGCCATTCGCCATTTTGCGCTCCATTCGCCAATGGCCCGGAGCTGGGTTTGGATTTGCCGGAAGCTGTACCGTGTATTCCTATTGACTGCGAAGATCATGAGATCGTCCGCATACTGACAGGTTTGGGTGTTGTGATGAGTTGGGATGTCGGCCATGTAAGCTGCGAAGAGCGCCGGCGACAGCACGCTGCCTTCCGGTACTCCAGCGCCAATGGGCCGCTCGGTGGACAGCTTCCCCTCCATCTTTACTCGGAAGCTTCGGTTTCCGAGGAAACCGGCCACCAAGGAAATGTATGGACGGGGAATTTCATGCTCCAGGAGTTTGTAAATGAGTCCTTCATGCCAGGTAGTGGCGAATGCCTTCTCCACGTCGAGCAGCACTGCTGCCGTTTTAGACCTTTCCTGGAAACCCAGGGAGGCCTTCTCGGCAACCCGCAGATGCTGCTCGGTCGTGGAGTGGCCAGAACGGAAGCCAAACTGGTGTTCCGGGATTAGGCCCCTTTCCTCCAGGTGAGGAAGGAGCCGGGAGAGGAGCAGTTTTTCGAATACCTTCGATAAAACTGGGAGAAGGCTGATTGATCGGTAACTGGAAGGAAAAACCGGATTTTTCCCCGGCTTTAAAACGCACACCACGCGCGCCTCCTTCCAGATAGCTGGAAAGTGGCGCATGTATAGGCACGCGTTATAAATCCGGGTTAAGTGAATCACGGCTCTTCGTGGAAGGTGCTTGAGCATTTCCGCTGTCACACGGTCCTGCCCAGGTGCTTTGTTGGTTCTTAGAGAGTTAAGCGTGGTCGCTAACTCTCTAGGGGTAACGATGGGAATGTGGAACTCCTCGTGGTCAGGGGGCGGAGCTTCTAGGAAGTCCTCCACCACCTGTTCCACGAGGTCAGCATGGTCATCGTCCATTGGCTCTACCCTGGGTTGGAATTGAGCCTCCAGATAATCTGCTAGCGCCTCTGCCTTTTCTTTCGACTCGTAGACGAGTCGACCTCTAGGGCTATGTAGGGGGTGCTGGTGTACGGTTTTGTCTTTCCGCAGGCTACGGACTATTCGCCATGGTTTTCTCTCCTGGAGATTGGTTTGCCTTAACATGTTTTCCCAGGCCTCTTTGCGGTGTGCTCTTAGGAGTCGTCTTGCCAGGGATTTGAACCTCTGGTGTACTTCTCCTATCCTGGGATGGCGAAATCTCTGCCACAGCTTTCTTACGGCGTTTTTAGCCCTTATGAGTTGTTTGATGGGTCCTGGGATATCTGTGGGGTTTGGCGTGTCTATTGGGATGCGGTGTGTGTGAGCACGGACCGCGTTGAGAATGGATGTGGAGAACTCCCTGGCTGCCGCCTCGAGCGACTCCACAGAGTCGATTCGAGGGCAGGCTGCAACATCTTCCGTGATCTAAGAGATAGAATGGTAGCTTGCTGTTCCATTACGATGGAGAGTCATGATTTTATCTTTCAGGTGTAAACGTCTCTATTATCCGCCGTATCAAAGGAAACGAAGGCTGCTAAATGTTTATTTACCCTAAATGAAACTAATACTGCAAATCCCAAATTCCCTGAACTTTTCTGGCATTTCAATCCAAAAGGTCCTGATTGTTACTTTAGTTCCATCTATCGGCTGTTAGTTAACTACCTGACCACATGCGCTCCTAGTGGCGGAGTTACTAACTTTAAAAGCTAATACGATCACAGAAAGTTTATAATGGTGCCTTTAGGAAATGTCCGGTGACTGGATACTAACTGTATTCAAATGCATTGTGACCAAAAAGGCATATATAATAAAACTATTTATACAATAACATATATCTCGAGTGATGTAAAGTAAATCGGACCGTAAGATGTTTAAAAATAGTTTGTTCAAAATGGATAGAAAGAGTAAATGAAATATATATAAATTATTTGTAGTAGTACCAGGGAAGTACCGGATGAGCTAGTGATAGACAAGGTCGAGTGCAGAGCGCACATTAAGAACAACCCTGGTAGAAATTCTGCCTAATCTTAAATTTTGAGAGGCGCAGTCAGCCTGAAAAATTCAAATGCGGGATTTGAGCTACGGATCTTAAAGTCACGGGTCCATTTACTCTGAGTATTGAGCTACCATAGCAGCATTCCATTATAATATTGAATTCAGAGAATTGTCAAACTTTTTTTTTTGTATTTGCAGCCAGAGTTCATGAAGATCACCACAGCCATTTCAAATGGAAGTTCAATATTAACAGTTTATGACCTTCATTTAATTCGGTATCTTACACTAATTTACATTAACACTGCTCCTAGCTCACTGACTAGCACTCAGTCTAATTCACGCCACATATCTCCTGTATCCAACCATAATGGTATATCACAATGTTAACTGCTGTACCATTTAATCAACACTTCACATATGCAATTGTATTCACAATGGTAACTTTTGAGACTCTTAAGTTATCCTCCTGCGTCCATTTGAAGAGGATAGTCATTGCAAAGGATTGCCTAACTATCTGAAGGATCACTGTTCCAAGAACTTGTGGCGAGAAAAATGGTATTGCTAAGGATTTTCTGCACTCAGTGAAAGCAACCAGTCTAGATGTTGGGATGGCAGTTGACTTCTGAACCAGTGTAATGGAGCTCAAATCGGGTGATATACGGCTCCATAGAATCACTGAGCCCCGCCGTGATTAGTTTCCAGCGTTCCTTTTGCAGGAATTCAAACCATTCCCTCTGTAATGCCACATTTCCAGGATTTTTCTGAATTATCCAGTGTAATGTTCCCATTACCAACCAGATTGCACATCTGTAGAGCGCCGTGTTTTTAAAACTGAATTCCAGTCGCTGTAGCCTTCGAAGACATGCTGGCAACTCCGGCGGGCACCATTTTCCAATAAAGTCTCTGAGCACCCTCCAGATATGATGCACCTGTTTGCAAGAGACAATCCTATCTACTTGTGAACAAATTTGGCATAAATTACATGTTGCACGGCCATGTCGCCATAATTTCTCCGCTGTCGGCATGGTCTCGTTCAATACTTCATATGCTGTCTCTTGCCAATCAGTAGGAATAACTTTATTGAAGAGATTCTTCCACATAAGTTTCCACTCTCTATTCTCTTTCTCTTCAATCCTGGGTGTACACTGCGATGTATTGAGCAGCTGATATTGTTTTCTCGTTGATTCAAAAACTGCGAGGTCAGCACTGGTGTCCAGCAAATGTCTGAGATGGTTAACAATGGGTTTAAATCCCGGATATGTCCTCTGAGGGCTCTGTATCTGATCCTGCCAGAAGCTCCCATCTATCGATGAACCATTACCTCCCAGTGATCTGACAGCAGTTTTCCCTAGTAAGGCCATGCATTTCTTGGCGATGTCCACCAGTCCACATCCACCTTTGGAATGCGGCAATCGCAACTGTGCTCTGCTCACCCTGTAGGCTTTCCCAGTCCATAAGAAATAGCCAAGCAGTTGCTCAAGTCTCTGTGCGTCACGTTTCGGAATTGGCAGTATCTGTGCTAAGTACCAAATTTGACTGAGACCATAGATATGCATGTACCAAATTTGCTGCATCAAATTCAGGTTCCGAGCTCTCTCCAACGATAACGAATATCGCAAGTGGTTGATTTTTTCTCCCCAGTTGTAAACTATAGTGGCTTCCATATCTCCCATAAAAGTGATACCAAGTATCCTGGTGGTGGTAGTACATTTCATTCACAGTGTTTGTACTGGTTCTAACCACTGTCCAAGCAGAAATATCTCAGATTTGTGTACGCTTAACGTTGCACCCGACATCCTTGTATTGATCTCCAATCCATTCTGTAGGGCTGCCATATCGTGATTGTTAGTCGCTACAATGGTGACATCATCCGCATAAGCAATGAATTTAAAGCCTTAATTGTACACCGTAACCTCCTGTAGCGTATCTTGCAGTCTTTGAAGTAGGGGGTTTAAAGCTAGAGAAAAAAAGCCCCATTGATAACGGGCAACCTTGACGCACTGACCGGCCTATTCATACTGGAATGGAAAACCATCCATTCCATAACACCCGGGAATTTGCTGCAGCATAAAGGCCTTGAATAATTTTAATCACGTGCATCGGAAATTTCGCCGCCTTTAAACATTGCCATATTGCACTTTATCAAATGCTTGTTGGAAATCCAAGCTTATCAAGGCCGCCACCTGCTGTTATCTTTGCAGATGTATGAGGACATCGCGCAATTCTCCCAGCGTAACAATGATATTGCGCTTCGAGAGCGCCGTTTGGTTGCAGTGTAATATTTCTGTGTACGCTCCTTTCAACCTGTTTGCTATGACTTTGGTAAATATCTTATAGTCAGCATTCAACAACGTTATTGGGCGAAAATCCTTCATAGTAGTAAGCTGTGCTGTCTTTGGCAACAATGTGATAATACCATCCGCAAAAGTTTCGGGAAACTGAGCTGTTTCCCACAACTGCACCAAAACTGCCATCACTTCACGTTTTATAATGGGCCAACAGGTCCTATAAAATTCATAGGAAAGGCCATTAGGACCTGGAGACGTATGTTTACTGGTTTGTTGGATGACTTCTACTACTTCTTGTTCTGTAATGGTTCGGGTGAGTAGATAGGCAGTTTCCTGGGTAACCCCTGTGTAACCCTCATACCGAGATGGGGTACCCTCATCTGATTCTTTGTGAAATAAAGGCTGAAAATGTTCTGCTATAAGGTGAAGGATAGACCTGGTCCCTGTAAATGTGTTTCCAGTGTTCACATCTTGAAGTGTACGTGGACATCGGGTACGCCGTTTCTTTCGTTCGTTTGCAAAATAGTAAAAGGAATTCCGTTCTTCCTCATGTGGCTGTTGAACCTTTGCTCTGATTTTATATCCATCCAGATGCTGCAGTTGTTGCATTTTGATAGTTTCTTTCACCTGCTTGATCTTGACATTTACATCGTAATCTTCCCGTTGCTTCGTATACAAATCCCATAGTACTTCGTTATAGAAATGTAAACGCTCCTTTCTTTTAGTTGCCTTCAGAATTCCTATCTGTTTAAAAAATGAACGAATAGCCGGTTTTGCCGTTACCGTCCACCAGTCACTCTTCCTAGATGCCTTGCCAAAGGAGAACTTTAGCCGTTGCCATTTCGTCTGAAACTGCTCCAAAACGTCGGCATCCTCTAAATAGAATTATTGAGGTTCCAGTATCCCCGTTCGGCAACTTCCGCACAGATGGCCGAAATTTGTATTTGGCAGATCACTGCGTGATGATCACTGAACGCCACAGGTAGAACGCAAATTTGGTGTACAGAAGTAACTATACCGGGCGAGATATAAACCCTATCTATCCGCGAGGCTGAGGTGCTCCTAATAAACGTGAATTCCACCTCATTTCCATGCTTTAGTTCCCATGTATCCTGCAGTTGTAGTTGCGACACCACATTCTGGAGCATGATGCTAAAATTGGGGCGCCCCTTTTTGGTCCTTAACACAGAGAGTGGAATTAAAATCACCTGCTAACAAATATTCTTTACCATACAACAAATGTGTAGTTAAAGCGTTCTGAAAGAACTGCTCTCGTTCTTGTTCATTTTGCGTTCCGGACGGAGCGTAAATATTGACTAACACTGTGTCGTCCAATGTCGCTGAGATGATCCGGCCAGATGGGTCCATCTGAAAATTCTGTAGATGAAGTCCTTTCCGGTATACAATGGCAGTGCCCCTTCCTTCTAAGCCGAGATTCACCTTATAATCATAAGAGTAAAGCGTATCCAGATTGAATGTGTTCACTTCCTGTAGAAAGCAGATGCCAATGTTATTCACCAGCAGAAAAGTATTGAGCAGTTGCTGGGTCACCATATTCCTGCAACCATTGACATTTACAGTGGCTATTGTTCTTAAATATATCATCCTAATGAGGGTAGTTGTCACTGGTACTTCAAGCTGGAAGAGAAACTGTATTTTCTGCTATCAATGCTGAGTGTATGTTGCTGGCTGAGTGCCTACTCCTGAGTAGTCTGCAGCTGTGCCTCTTCCATTACTTGGAGATCACACGCCGTCTCCTGCCTTGTCCAGTCCTGCACCGTGAGATGCGGTGAACCTAATTCTGTATCTTTCCGCACCAACTGAGTGTGTTGCTTTCCACCGTTCACCAATGCGCCCTCCTCGGAGGTCGACGGACCACTGTCTTTGTAACTCTGTTGTATTTCCCGAACTTGGAGCCGAGGGTCACGCACAGAAAGTCGCGCAGGTGGAACCCCGTCAATTGTAACCTTCTGCGAACCGACGGCAGCACCTTCACCCGCCGCCTGGTACCCGGTCCTCTGCACAGGCTCCTACGTTCCACCCTCTTCCAAGTTCCTCTTTCCCTTGTCCTCACCTGTTCGGCAAACCTCGTAAGAAAGCTGGTTGTCTCGCTCCTCCCTGACGCTGCTGTCCAACTGTGCAGCAGCTGTTGTTGGCTGGTTTGTTGCCGTCATGGTTGCGGGCTCTGGTGGTAACATTTGTCGTCCAGGCTGTTCTGCAGACACAAACCCAGCCGGTTCCTGCTCCTGTTCCATCTGGCTGCTCCAAGACGTTTCTACCGTACCAGCTTTGCATGACTTTGCCCTCTTGACTCGTTTCTTTTCATTGAAAAGTGTCTCCTCCTCTGAAGCTGTCTCAGACATCAGTGAGGCACATCCGGTCTGCTCCTTCCCCTTCGTGGTGTGCTGAATGCATCTTTTCCCAGAACTATCGCGAAGCACGGTGGCATAATCCTTTTTCTCCACTATTATCAGCTCCTCTGGTGTCGGCTCCTCTTGTTGTTCACCCGCCAGTGCAGGCAGTGGATTGTCAGCTATGGGTTGGTCTTCCTCCTTCTGCACGCTCCCTGCAACAGATGTGGGTGCCGTGTCGTTCCTCGGTACCGCCTCGGCCGGTCGCAACTGTGTCGATCGGTGTGGACATAGCTCCTTTAAATGTTCTGTACTGTGGCAGACATAACATGATCGGGGTTGGCCAACATATGACACCCATAAACGGTAGCTGCCGATCACGATATAACTCGGAATATTTGTCTTCAGCTGCATCTTTACAGATCTTATCCCGTTGTACACCGGCACATGGTACTGACGACCCCATTGCTCTTTTCGAATGTCATACACCGAACCGTAATTTTTCAGTGCTGCTTTTAGCCCTTCATTTGGGAGCTCTGGTGGTACATCAAACACACGCACATTGATGGCATTTCCGGTAACGTGTTCGATTTTTACTTTAGTAACTTCCCCATTCATATATGTGAACGTTGTTTCCTCCAGAAAAGTGTTTAAAATTTTCTCCAGTAACAAAGCTGAAATCAATTTTATGAATATTGCACGTTCACTGGCGATTAACTGAATGGTATCCACTTGTTCCGCATTTAACCTTAACTTATCTGCTATGAAATCATGCACCTCATAAGCTGTGGGCTTTCTCGCATTTAACGTGATGGTATTTTTGCTTGCATACATTTCCATTTTCCACAAATTAAGTGAACTTTGAATAAAAATAAACACGCGAAGGTGTGGGCACAATTGTGAATGCGGTGAATGCCGCTTCTGGCACTCACAGTACGTACGCCGCTGCGACCCGAACTGTAAACAAAAACACGTCACACGGCACGTACGCTCTATTCAGGCGCTGAGGCCGGACTTGTATTTAAAATATCTCATTTTCCTAGATCAAAATATTTCTCTCTCTTCCTAAAAGATACAAAGTTTACACAATTGACACAAAATTTCACTGCCACTTGCTCAGAGATACATTCCGGCACTAATGAATGGTGTGACCGAGTCAGAAAAAAATTCTCTGGTGTACACGGATAAACCTAATGTGATAGCGCCAAACCATTTATACGACAAGCGTCTCTTATAAAGTAGTCAGAATTAAAACATACTGGGGCCGTTTAACATAAATGAAAGGCTTTAGGCGCTTCTGATTGCATGACATACCCTGAAGAAAAGAAGCTAAATGAATCAGCAAAACAAAAAAACAAAAAACAAAAACAAAAAAACGCATTCTTCCACACTAGTGGTGTGTAAGCTAAGATTTGAATGGATAGAGTGAGACTGAAAACTTCAATCCCATACCCGTTATTTGAACCATGGATCTCCCGGTCTCCGTGTGGTTGCTATTAACAATTTAGCTACATGGCCAACATGCCAGCATGACATTAAATTCTCCAGCTTACTCGTATGTTTCCCGGTAAACCACTAGGGATTCTCAGATACGCACAGTTTGTGGCGACTTACTATGCTGTAAGTGCTTCAAACCAGGTTTCATAGTTACCACAATTAGATTAAAGGTGGAAATTAATCATTCTTCCACAGCAGCCGTTGGAAACTTACCAGTCAGTTGCAGAATTTAATGTCATGCTGGCATAAAATGGTAGCTCGTGGTAGCTCAATGGTTAAGAGCAACCAGGCGGAGACAGGGAGATCCGTGGTTCAAATCCCGGCTATAGTATTGAAATTTTCAGTCCGACACTCTCTATCCAAATCAGTGAATATCTTAATTAATGAGTATTTACACACAGATAAGTTAGTACTATCACCACATTCACTGCACAATGATGACACCCATATGGTCCCGATTGTAAAATAATTACAAATTAACAGACTATTGTCCTTATCTTAATATGTTATAAATATGACTGATGTTAAATTAAAAAGCGAGAACATAAAGACTCATTAGCACTGATAGATGCAGTGCAAGCTTCAAAAAGTTATCAAAGCAAAAGGAAGCCACATTGAGGCATTTTTAGAATATCCAAACGTGTAACTCAGCGAGAAATGATTTTCAAACCCATTTTTAAAAGTTACTGTTTACTGTTTGCATATCCGAATGACATACCCGAAACATTTCTCATTAATAACGATGACCCTTTATTCTTCGCTTCTTTTGGAAATATGCAAGTAAGTTTTCAGTGACTGTAATTATGCAAGTGGGAAGGTATGACATGTTCGAAGATGGCGGAACAACATCCACCATTACCAATCTAAACCTTTTCAATGCTAGGCCGCGCCGTGGCTCAGTGGTTAGACTGCTTGGCTCTCACCAAGGCAGCCCAGGTTCGATCCCAGGCGATCGAGTGAGATTTGTGGTGGACAACACGACGCTGGGGCGGGCTTCCTCCGGGATCTCCGGTTTCCCCCTTCATCTCATTCCACCGGTGCTCCATCTTCATCTCATGTATCATCAGTGTCATCGCCTGCGGTGCCGTATGTAGTAAAAGCGGGCGTTAAACACTACTCATTGTACATTTTCAATGCTATTTGAACAACTTAAATTTTGTTGTTTATAGCAATCATGTATTAAACTTGTTTTTATTCTCATCTGTAAACGCTGTAAGTGTCCATGGTTCCTAATTTTGAAATTAAACACTTGTTAGCAACTGCTTTTGTCTGAAACTTTAGGGGACAACCACAAGACCTGTGGTCAATTTGTATAAAGTGTTTATCTCTTTACTTTAAGGATCCACCAAATCTTATACGCTTATGCACCAGCTTAAAAAAATTAAAAAGTATTGTTCACATTATTTGTATAATGTTTGTCCTATAGTTTATTTTTCCTTCACTTGTATTTCGATGATAAAGATTATTTTTGTTACAGCTTAATATACTTTAGCCACTTTGAAACGAAATATCGCTTATACGTCAGACTTCCTTCAATTTCAACAAATACCTCTTATAACTTTCAAAAAATGTATCTGTGCACGCCTATCACATTTTAAATACAAATATGAGCACACATTACCAAATTGATCAAAATTGGATTACATCCCCTTACCTACAAAGATTTATAAAGTTACACTTCAGCACACAAAAAGGTGTTTTAACGACTTTCAAACTCCCGCTTCTCTTCTTTCAATTCCGTAAAAGCAAGCCATATACAATATCATACTTGAAGAAAACAAAGGACTTAAACTTCCGGATATGAAAAAATCATAGTATAGCATGCTAACTTCATAAACTCACCCAACTAGAGAATTCTCAGCTTCTTACATGTACCTCATTGGCCATATTGTACATATTTATGAATGTTTAATAAAACAGTTGGGGTTAATGTGGTTGTAATAGAGAATGAGTAAAACACTAAACAAATTTTACACTTAGCATGTTTGAACATCTTAATAGATTGAAGCTAGTATCATCAGAAAGGCTAGAATTTTCCTTTCTGCGCTGAACACAAATTGAGACGCCCCTAGAAGCTAAATACTATTATTTTGAAAGTAGTATTTGCACAGGCATGAAAATTATGTGCAATATAGAAGTATAAGATTAAAGACGTGTGATCCTTTTAAAATTGTGTAATGTTCAAATCTTCACTTACAGAAAACATTCCAAGCTGCATCTGCTTGGCTTGAAACTGAAAAATTAAGCTTATATTAGTTGTAAATTGTGATTTTATGGTAGTGCATGCTATTTTACCGTTGCTGAAAAGAATATAATTTGTTTCGGCTGGATGTGTGTGAAATTACTGCAAAGCATACAAAATGGCAGAGATTATAGTTTTTACGCTCTAGAAACTTAGCATACACTTTCATAAAAAAGAAATCGTTTCCTCCTTCAGCAAATATTTGATATATACACGCATATTTAAATAAATACTGCATCTAAAATCATATATTTTTCAATTATCAATATGACAAGGTCAGCTTATTCCGAATGGAATAGAAAACATTCATTGGATTTTGACACAAAATTAATTCAAAGCTCATTTCTTCTCGCCGCTAATCCTAATTACAATAAACATCTCAGTAAAACCAATTCAAACACAGGAAATTCAGAATGTTATGTACATAGACTAAGCTTTAAATAGAAAGTCTACTTACGTTCCCTATCAATAGGAGAAAGAAAGACGTAAAATCATCGTAACATATAATTTTAAAGTTTATGAAAATATCAACTAACAACAGGATACTGAGAGTGGTAAAATGTGAAATAATATGAAACTTGTCGAATGAGTGGAAATTAATTGTTCTTTGGCACTCTGTAGGACGCACCATGAAAGGGTAGAGCCAGACTGAAAAATTCAATGCCATAGCCAGGATTTGAACCAAGGATCTTCTGGTCTACGTCCAGCTGCTCTAAACCATTGAGCTACTATGGCCAGCGTGCCAACATGACATTAAATTCTCCAACTGACTCGTGTTTTTCCAGCCAAACCACTAAGTACTTACAGCATAGTAAGTCGCCATTAAGGTAGTTGTCTTATGAGAACTCCTAGTGGTTTACTGGGAAAAACACGAGTAAGTTGGAGAATTTAATGTAATGTTGACACGGTGGCTATAGTAGCTCAATTGGTTAGAGCGGCTGGACGGAGACCAGAGGATCCGTGGTTCAAATCCCGGCTATGGCTTTGAATTTTTCAGTCTGGCTCTACCCCTTCATTGTCTAATTAAACCTACACAATATCTTTAGGCACACAATAGTTGAAACAATCATAATATGAGAAGGAACAAAAGCAATAATGAAACTAATAATAATAATAATAATAATAATAATAATAATAATAATAATAATAATAATGATGATGATGATGATGATGATGATGATGATGATGATGATGATGATGATGATGATGATGATGATGATGATGATGATGATGATGATGATGATGATGATGATGATGATGATGATGATGATGATGATGATGATGATGATGATGATGATGATGATGATGATGATGATGATGATGATGATGATGATGATGATGATGATGATGATGATGATGATGATGATGATGATGATGATGATGATGATGATGATAATAATAATAATAATAATAATAATAATAATAATAATAATAATAATAATAATAATAATAATAATAAAACATTATTTTAAAAGCGGATTTCAGCTCTAGTAGAGTACTGCTTTAATTAATAATTGTATTTGAGTCAATGGATCCTGATTACTGTATGTTGCATACATGGATTATACATGATTTTCTTTACCAAAGTTTTAGATATTCTAGATCAAATCCCAGAGCCTCAGCAGTGTTACCAATGTGCCTTGGGTTATAGGCTTATTGATAATAAGGCGCCTGTTAGTCGAACCATAAGCAGGGTAGGTCACTCACTTGCCCACTGTATACATGATAAGCGCTAACGTCAGAAAACTAGAACCTTCTGGATGTTTCGACATCTCGAACGTTCTGCAAAGTTCCTGAGAAAAGGGTTTCCTCAAAAAGAGTGCCCAAATGCGGGAGAAAGGAAGATATAGGACACATAATATATAAGTGTGAAGGTACTAAGATATGAAGAAAATAATGTACAAACGAGAAATGGCTCAAAATGGATAGAGAGATTGCATTAATCAACATTTTTAGTAAAGACTATATGAAAGTTGGAGGGTTTTACATAATGTTAAAAAGAAATGGAATTTTTCATTAAAAGGAGAAGCAATAAGGTATAATTTTAAGGGAAATTAATTTGTATCTAATAATGCTTGTATAAGAAATATAGTAAGTTAACTACCTGCGCTGAACGCTTAACCATATTTCTTGAAATTTGTTTGTAATTAAGTAAACATATAAGTGAGCGCTCCTGCAGTGTTCAAGAAACAATCGAGTCTGGTGGTGCAAGTCTCCGATGAGTGAAGCAAATAAGAGAGCAAATGTGTTTCTTTTGCGGCAAGAAGCGCTGTTCCTAAACGAGTTGGTAAAGTCTGGCGCGTATAGTGAGTGGAGACTCTCCAACGTGTGAAGCAGACGCAAGAAATGGCTGTCACGGGAGAATGTGAAGTGACAATGACCAATGGAACTTACTCGCATTAGTGAAGTGACGCAGTGGACTAAGTGAACTAACGGCAAAAGCTGAACTAGATCATTAGATGACAGTGAAGTTACAGATTGTTAGGTCAGAATACCTACTGTACGTAAGATTACTACATTTAAAAGCCATGGTGTGGATCGCCATGATCAGTGTTAAATGAGCCATGTGGTCAGGGATCAAGAAAAGTGTTACTTCCGATGAAAATATGAAATAGAGTTTAAGCATTATACTATTGTTAGTATGTCAATTGTTACATACAAAAAGAAGCAAAAATGCTTGTGAATTCCATACTAGTGTATAGAGTTTGTAGGAGTTATAACACTTTCTTATGCCTATACTTCATATACTACTGTTTGTGGAAATTGCAAGACTAAGAAGGAAACGCATGAATTAAATGAATTTAATACCACAGTTAAATACATGACAAATACTAAATGTTTAACTTTTCAAATCTGTACATGTCTTTGAGCCCAAATATTCAGTATCTCGTGTGGCCACCATGCGTTGCAATTAGAGCGTTATACGCCGTGGCATTGCACCAAAAAAGTTCTGAATACATTCCTGGGGGTTTTCCCTCCAAGCAGTTTGTATTCAAGCCCATAACTCATGACACTAGTTATTGAAAGACCAAGAAGCACCAGGTGCTGACCAACCATATCCCAGACATGTTCGCGCGGCATGTCAGGCGAACGTGCAGGCCAGGGAAGCAATGGTATCAGTTGCTCTTCGAAGAAGGCTTCTTCATGCCTCACAATGCGTGGCCGGGCTTTGTCCTGTTGAAATATGGCCTGAGGAAATGCCCGAAACATGCAGAGCACCTCCGTTAGGTACCGGTTGTTGTTCAAAGTGCGTTCATTTCGTGGGAGACGAGATTGGTTGGCGCCCAAACACCTGGTATTTGTCCGCAATGCAACTAAACAGTGCAGCCCTCCAGGTTGCACTCACAACGGTACCGTCAGACACGTTTGCGGTCATCACTGTAGGGCACGTTGAAGCGGGACTCATCCGAACATTTTGCCACTCGGCACCCCAGTGAAGGTTTTCGCGTGCTCAGTGCATTCGGAGAAGCCTGTGGCTTCTGGATAATGTAAGCCAACGTAATGGCATGCGTGTAACCAGTCCAATCTGCAGCACACGGCGATAAACCGGTGATGCAGACAAGTTCACACCTGTAGCAGTACTCCAGCATCGGGCCAACACTGTGGATGAAGCTGTAGGTTCGTTAGGGTCAAGATGAACAAGATGACCGTCATCCCGTGCTGTGGTCGTCTTTCGTGGTCAAGTTCCTGCTCTTCGCTGCGTACGATCTTCATCTATCCACTGCTTCCACCCAGCATCACTGCCGTAGCATACCCTGTACGAACCGAAATGTCACGATATGCCATACCAGCTTCCAGGAGACCAATCTTTCTGCCTCATTCGAACTCGGTTTCATGCAGATATGGCTACCTTTGACGTCAACGAGGCACACTGGCACTCACTTTATTGTTTCCACCTTGTTTTGACTACACTGCGCGCAAAACTGACCTTGTCGGACAGACAGGCGAGGGCTCTGTTCGGCCTACATGTACCCCATCTCTCTGAAAATCTAAACGCTTATTATTTACACAGTCTTCTTCACTTCCACCAAGTTTGGAGTTATTCGGATAATTTCTTCTTGGTGTTGCAATTTTCACAAACAGCAGTGTATATACTAGTTATTTACGTAAATCTTGCACATACTATGGTTATCCTAAATAAGAAACAAATGAAGGTATGTTAATATTCTAAGGTATGAAATCTATGTAATAACCCTTAGAGTCCAGTTCCGTTGTTTCAAAAGTAAATATGCCATTCAATTAATGCGCACCTTTAAGGGTTAATAGTTCAATTGTTATTGAGCTGAATATTTTCTTTAAGCATGGCTATAAAGGGATAGGTATTTAAACAATCGATAAACAGAAGAATGTGTAAATAATTTAGGTATAACGATGCTCAACTCTTAACACACTCCATTCACTAACCGGCCGTTCAACTTTCTACTCATTGTGCACGACCGAACAATGTATTAACAATTCCAATAGACCTTAATGACCACTACAAAACCTTTGCTTGCATTCGTGTTTGCCTTGGCGATAAGTATTTCCTCCCCTTTTGAAACCCGCTATTACACATGCATAAGACGCCCACCACGGCTCGTCGGAGAGGATCGAAATAAAACAAAAAACTATCTCGCCGCGGAAGTACCGCTATAGTGAATGAAGCCGTTGGAACGCCCTTCACGATCGTCTTGTAAAGCTCGCATGAATGGATTATTCAAATGCGTTTAGCATGGAAGTAGGAGGAATTATGTATTAACTTATCAGTGAAACACATACGGCTGACTTGTCTTTCTTAAAGTTACAATGTAAACTTAAAGATGCACGCAACCATTTCTAACAGACGTGTTCGTTCTTGTCTCTTAGTGGCAGTGAAATATCTAAAAACATGCACAAGGGCAAGTCAGTAATTAAAGAGACACTCAGAGTGATTTATTATTGAGAAATGTATAACCTTCGTGCCTGGGTTGTTTTTATCTTTAGATTTATTTGTTCTGAAGCTTAAAGTGCAGCTTTCTTTTCCGATTATGCCAAGCAAGAGATTTATTGATACGTAATTTCAAAGAGAATTTCTTCCAATTCCTCTACAGGAAGCATAACAATGTATTTATTGGAGATCTAGTAAATAAAAATACCATTTGAAGGGTAAATGCTTATAAGTTGTAGTCTCGTTGTTCATCACCAAGTTGACAGGATAAATTAAATGCAGTTAAATTACAAAGCAGACAAAATTACCAGGAAAGAGAATAAGGAACAAACATAGACAAAAACATTAAAAAGAGGAGGATTATACTACTTTTTGTTTAGTTTATTTATGACTCTTGATAATGAGCGGCTAAAGTACCAGTAATGATCATGATGTAGAATTATCTTTAGTGTTTTTTTAAAGACCCTGAGAAAAAAAGCGGGGAAACAGAATTAAACACCTCTAAAGGTTTAAATACTTAAGGTACATACTAATAGAGCAGGCTTAAACTTTGAAATTAAAATAAATAGTATTTGCTGTATGTTTATAAAATAACATTAATCCATATTAACAGTCACATGAGTTTCCCTACTCATTCTTCAATAAACTATCCCTAAACACTTTATTCTTCAATTTCACAATAATCGAGATAAATGGTTTTGGAGATATTTTTATTGTGTATATACTTGTAGCCATAAATGGAATAGGGCAATACTCGTACGATAGGCTTAAATTATAGCCAAATATATGACGATATGTTTGCCATATCGCTTGAAAATCATATTCTATATCAATGGCCAGGACATTGATAACAATTGTTATTTAAGAAAATTATAACATTTGAAAATTCAAACCAATTACAAGGAATATTTTTAACATGATTATCTCTAAAATATAGACTTGACACAAACTCTGTGTCTTAAGAAGCTCCACATTTTTTTATGCAGTAAGTTTCCGTGACCTCTTGCGGTTAAGTACTTATGCAGAAGTCACAGAGAATGATGAGGACCTCAAAAGTGTTTCCAGAATATTCAAAACAAGTATTAATTTGTCATGAATCTCAAACAAACGTACTTTAATCAAAACCGTTAGACCATTAACATTAAAATTTTCGAAAAACTTCACAACGTAAAATAGGGTAGTTTGAGCTGTTGGATTTTCTTGAAAATCTTCGTGTTGCATTTTTTGAAAGTACTTAATATAAATACCAGGTTTGCCATTCCGACTTTTCGTTCTTGAGTTATGTTTCTGATTTAAGTCTCACGGAGATTAAGGGACTTTTTTTTTTTTCAAAAACCTTACGAATTAAGGGGACGTCAAAAATTGCAACTCCGTTAAATTATGGTCATGAATTTTTGGGTGGAATGAATTTCTTTCTCTAGCAAACATGTACTACATGGAAAAGCGTGGAAGTGTATCGGAAAATATGCGAAACAACAGAGCTGTTTACGCATGCCAATCGCACATACATGCGAGTCAGTGAATATGCACTCTCTTCAGATGCAACATTTCTTACACAGACAGGCGCGAGATATCACAACAGGATGTAACAAAAAGGTATGTCAAAGCTTTGGGAAAATATTTCTTGCATATAGAGGGTAGAAAAGTGTTATCTCACCATTGGTGCAAGTATTGTTTACTGCCATGGTAGAGCTCTTTTGCCATAACTCTGCTTATACGTGAGATGTGTAATACGTAGCTGTCTTGTCAACAGAACAGTGGTTAACTGTACATTCGCTTTACATCTCGTTAAATAGAGTGGAGCTCATGCATTTCCCCGCTATCATTGTGGTACAGTAGCTTATTAGGCATCGGTACTCAGTTCATGCACGATGGAGCTGCTACTTATTTTAGGCTTTCTGTCCGTCGATTTCTGAACAGCAAGTTTCCTGGCAGATGGATAGGAAGAGGTGGACCAATTCTGTGGCCTCCATGCTCGCTGGCTTAAACCCATTAGATCGTTATTTGTGGAGATATTTGATATCTCTTATTTATACAGCTCCACTTCCAGATGTCAAACACTTTGCGTATGTATTGTGGTCCTCTAACTGACAATTCAAAATTTTCCAGGCCTAACTCAGCGCATTAGGAAAGCATGCGATGGCGGGTTGACGAATTCATTGGGCTAATGGAGACCATTTTGGACATGTGCTGTGATTTCCTGTTTTTCAACAGCTTTGTCTTTCGGTGTAATTGTATGGGATTTCAATGTAAAAATGCTTTAAAAAGGAAATAAAGATTTTCTGTATTTATGTTCATACAACATTTTTTGTCCTCTACCCGCAAGAAATGTTTTCTCAAATTTTGACACACCCTTTCGTTATACCCTGTATAACGAGGCAGAAAATACTGTGACGAGGAGAAGGAAAAGGGAAACCAATGCCCTCTGTTTCAAGCGATATAGTAAGCGACTGCTATGGTAATTTACATTTGTGCACAAAAATCAATTGGCTAATCTTTGACACAGCTCCAAATGCTTTATGTGTGTTTCGTCTCTTACTGTACGCCAGATTACTAATATTACGCTATAAAGTAAACAAGATAAGAAGGGAATGCAGCGCTCGTCAGTGAAGGTCAATACTATCAACGCTCTGTCATGTAGTACGTAGTAGACAAAGACTGAAAATAGATGGCGCTGCCATCTTGAATGTGCTTGAATCTAACCACAGATAATGGAAGTAGGAGATTGTACAGCACCGTAATGCCATTCCCTACATAACGTATTGCCTAGGACTAAGTTCCCCACGGACTTACGTTATACATATCACAGAAGCAGAAGCACTGTTGCTGAGCACTAAGGCCTCTGTGGTCACGAGAGGAAGGTAGATGGTTTGGTAGAGGGCTAGAACCATGAAGATTAACCGTCCGGCATTCACCGATTCACGATATACGAAATTTCCTAACATATCCTTGTCATATGCAGAAAAAGCTATATAAAAATAGGGGAAAACGCTGGAACTGTTGAGCATTTATTGAATGCCCTATGACTTTATGAAGGCCCCGGGTACTGTCTGCCAAATTGTGCACAGCAGAGAAATGTTCTGCACAAGCTTTTTTTCTATGCTTTCTCCACATCTAATAAACACGAATTGAGATCTAGAGAGCCGGGAGACCAGGTAATTATTAAGTCATTAAAAACACATTTTAATGCGAGACTATGATTTTCTTGGACCCTTTGCACGACAGTCTCTATCACGCAAAAGTTTCCTCAGTTAAAACGATGATGATCTAGGCTTCCTTTAATTTAATATAATTCCAGTTGCTTAATTGTTATTAAAAACTGATAAATAGAGGAATTGTCTGGATAAAGTCAGCCTAGGAGCTCTAAGCAGCTCGATTTGAGCAAAATGTAATACTATAAATACATCTGAGACTTCTTAAGTTCTGAAATTTGCATGATTGAGACTATACACATTCAAAGGCAAAGATTCACATAACGTTTTTCTACGTAAACACCACGTCAGCAATTTCAGACTGATTTGGAAACGATGTTCTCATTTTTATTAAATTGTATTTTTCTCTTCAGAAATAATAAGATAATATATAATCTCAGTTTGAGTAAAATCAAGTTAAATGTATCACGCATACAAAAAGGATCATGACAAATTAAGTAATTATTATTAATTATCCAAAATAATTAACCTTATTTTACCAGTAAGGTGTGTTAGGGCTGTAGTTAGAAAAACACATAAATACAAAGATCAAAATAACACATTATTAAAATAATTATAATTTTTTAAAAATTTGGTCAATAAAGTGCTCAAATGCTGAAGTGCAACAATTTTAAGGAATACATTAAAAAACGGTGTTTGAAGATCTGTAGTACAATATGATAAATGTTGAATAAGATCATATCTCCTTTTGGAATGAAGATCACATCTAAATATTAAGGGTTCAACACTTTCATCAACACTTTCACAATACATAGGTATCCGTCAGGAGAGTCTATATGGAATCTTCGAAAATAAGTTTTAAATTTCCCATATCCGGTAGCAAACTGGATCAAAATAAAATTAGGTCAAAAGTACCTGCAGTTTACACGATAATTAACACTAGGAAAAATAAATGTCGAGTGATTTTTCCTTTATCGCTATATATCCAAGTGCTGTTCTACATTTTAAAAATTTCTTTTTTCAATGTTTTCTTAATAAATGTGATTGTAGACTCTGTAAAACTGAATTCCTTTTGTGATAATGCATAACACTTAGCAATTTCATCTGCCCTCTAATTTCCATTTATACCCGTATGGCCTCTAACACATATGATACATACGTGATTGGTGTTTGTTATAACATCATTCCTTACTTTGGTAACAAGTGAATATGTAGTATATTTATCTCCGATAACAGTGACATATATAAAATGCAAATCTTGCCTAGAGATGGTTACCCAAAAACACTAACAATTTTAACTACTTCTTTTGCGGAATTTGCGATATATCTTTAAATTGTTTTGTTTTTCAGATTACAGAGATAATCATGATTGCATACAGCAATAAAACACATTTGGAAGCTACAAGCTGCAGATAATAACCTGCAAACGTTTATCGTAAGTTGGTGCAATTTTCTAACTGGTTTATCCTATTCAATCTGACCGTGGAATCCTCCCCTTTTTAAAGTGACCCTTTGAAGATTTGTGTGATAACAAGTTGATTTGTATTCCTTTAATGATTTCAAACACTGTTTCTGGTAGTCCCTCTCAAGTACGTTACAGCATCATTTGGGAACGCCAGCGGCGGACGAACTTGTAGAAATTATCCAAACGGAGAAACTTGCACTTGGATATTAAGGCATCAATGCGATATCGCCCCGAGAAAGAGTTGCTTCGATCTTTATCGAAGAATTAATATTGTAAAATAAGCAGTTTGAAAAAGCAATTCCAGCTAAGGATATAATTCATCGTCAGTCCAGGTAAATGTGATATCGGCCACCTGATGGGAATCTTTCTTCGAGAAGCAATGGTCAGGACATTTGCATAATTGATAGCGACAAGATTGGAGCACACGCAAGCGGTAAGTTCACCTGCAATTACTACATAATTAAACGATTTATTATGTAGGAAATTAAAGAAAACTTTGACCCAAACCCGGTTTTCAATAATTTACTCGTAACACTATCTGAAGAGGACCTTTAAATCTTAATGTTTAATGGCTGAACGGAAGTTATTTCCATAGACATCTACTCTAGGAATTTTCAAGAAAAATTATACAGAATCTTTTAACGGCTATATATCTGACTCTAGCTAGAAAGCTTAAAAATCGCAGAAAATGTGGCCTTAGGATGAGATCTTTATACATCGACTATGATAAAGCCTTAAGCCTGTTTATTGCTGTAATAATTTAATTAATCCAGAACACCGTGATTAAAATAACTATGGAACAGTGATTTTAATGCAATCAATAAATCAATACTCAAACTCATCTAAGATTAATGTCATAAAAATAGTTTTTATCATAAAGTAAGAGCTGCAATATTCTTGGAGACATAATGTGTTATGCTCAGATATTCTCGAGTGCAAGCCTAGAGAATTGTTGGGCGTTTCGAAAGCGTGCAACTTTACCGTCTTCACGATGCTGACTGACAGGAAAATCGTTCAGTTGGCCTGAAGCCAGAGAACATCTAGAGTGGCTATCACGTTTCCTTTTACAGTTCCATGCAGTAAGCCATTCCATTGCTTTTAAGCTTTGATTCCTGTTCTATGAAATTATTACTGATTATAGATTATCAATTATTAACCAACCATATCATGAATAAATTGGTATTTTCGGTCTTTAGCATATTTCGGGCAAGAAACACAAATTAAAGGTTGGAAAGTTGCAGTTTTTACTTGACGTCATTCAGTCTACAACTAAACGATCATTTACTTCTGCTTACTTGGCGATACGTGGGCGAGAGGTCAGTCAAGACCTACTTGTACCACAGCATCATGAAATGATTAGATTAACGTAACTGCGAGATGTGTAATAAACAGTTACAAGGTTGAACTTCACCGAAACTAAATTAAGGTGTTCATTCACGCTATTGCTGGGTGCAAAACTGCCTTAGTAATTCTAAAGTAAAAGCCTATGATTCTATACAACCTAATCAACAGCTACATTTAGTTGGTGCGACTCCTTTTGTTATATTCTTCCCTTTTCATAATAGTCCAGTACTGTACCTTTACCAGTGAGGTTAGAATTGCAGTCGTGATGTAGGAAAAATATTTCATCTTTATATAAGATCTGTATTTTGCAGTTAAAAAAGCTAAGCGTGCTTGTTCTATATTCAGTGTCCCATGCGGAGAGGGGAAAGCTTAAGAGTGTATTGTGAAGAAAACAGAAAGAAAAAATTTGTGTCACACTCTTAGAAGCTGTTCTGCCCACTGTCATATATTATATTCCACACTACTCATGAAACGTTATTTTTCTATCTAAAGTTAATAAAGTTAATAATCTTTGCGTAATAGCTTATTACAGATTTTGCTGTAGGTACAAGGAGAATGGAAGATCGGAAACAGTATTCAGATCTATAAAAAGAACTCCATACACTTTCAATGTGTAAGCTCGAAACGGCTGAATACTAATAGCACTTTTAAAAATCTGGAAGTAATGAAAATTATCAAACCGATTAATGTATTAGAAATAGACTGTATTTTTACACTTATTGTGCAGTGCCTTTTGAACCTCTCTTATCTCTTAACCGACATAGAAAATTATAAAAACTTCCTTCCGAATGAAAAGGTTTTTCTGATTATTCACAGATGTTTAAAATATGTCTTCATATTTATGTAGATATCTTAGACTTACAATATTTTCATAAAAGTCAGAAGATTTATTTTTGAGAAAATGGAAGATTCAGAATCACTTTCCATGTGGCCCAAATGACCTTGCTGTCGACGGGCCCTTAAACACCACACACTCACTCACTCACTTTCCATGTAATATTTACCTGGTATCTTCGTATGATCTTAAAATATGCTGAACCAAATCAAAGTTGTGGTATAATCTTTAGTTAACGCGCTATCAATTGCCAGGATATCAGCGTCACTGGTGTGCTGGGATTCCGCCCCGCAGTTCCTTTACATGCAAGTAAATGCAAGTAAATCACATGATGTGTCCCTTTAAAAACAATTGGTATGGGGCGGATAAAAGTCCTCAATCTTGAGATCAGTAAGCCAGCAACTAACCAACTGAGCCACACAGACTGACACATCTGTCATGCTTAGTAATTCTGATTTGCTCTTCGATAAATGCTCTTGACACTGGACATTGAAATATGCTTAACATTTAAAGTGTTTCACTTATAAATTCTAAAACGTGACAGTTTATCATTGCATAAAAAATAATTTAAAATAAATATTATTATTTTAAAATTCTACATATATGATTGTGTTTTATTCATAAATGTATATATTAATTTTATCTAATTTTCGCTTTCAACGCTACTTCAGTTTTAATATTTAATTTTATAATTTTGGGAAAGAATTATGTTCTTCCCCTACTACTTCTGCCTAACATCTACTTTTCGTCTCTAATATACTATTCTAATTATTCTAAATAATTTAGTGCGCATCATATCCTACAAAATATTAAATGTGCTTGGAAATATAGAAATAAAAGCAAATAAATAATAGAAATTATTACACCGCGGGGATACAGGTTCGTTAAAGAAAGCGACATTCTTATTTTGGGAGGGGTTACTTTCTCTAATGTTAAGTTATATGGGACGATGAAAGAAATCGATCAAATGATGTCAATTTGGAGTTACTCGACCTTAATCTTCCAGGATAAGGAGAAAACCTTGGCAAAACCTTATCCAGATTACTCCCCTGACCGAGATTCAAATTCGGGACTTCTTGAACGTGAAGCTGACACGCTACCACCTACGCTACAGAGGCGGCCACTGAGGGTGAGAGAAGACAAGACGTTCACGATCTGATAGGTTTCCTCATATATGCGGATTGAATTCTGTTGTTACGTATGGATTTAGGAGGGAAGAAAATACAGTTGTAAATTCTTTCAAGTTGGATCTGAGGACAAACACAATTTCTATATAATTACATTTAACAAATATTAATTATCCAACACTCATTCTAAATTTATTAGCTGATTTTGTGCAGGAGTATTAATAAAACAAGATGTAAGAAATTACAGTTAAAGTGGACACTCCAGTAAACCTTTTATGTCAACACAAGCAAACTTCAGGCTCAAACAATTTTTAAAATGAAATGAATGTAATTTCAATTAAAATTATATAAAAGAGAAACATTCATATGAAGATATCTCATTTTCTGGAAATGGAATTGTCGCCATAGTAGTGTGGATGAAGAAGCGTATTGATTTATAATATGATCTATGCATAGTAATTAAAACTTTGAAAATATAGTTTTTTTAAACTATAATAAGTCAGTTTTTATAGAATACAAAGAACAGGTATGATTTTGGTTTTAAAACCATACACTGTACCAACATTGACTAACATGAGATCATTTTAGTTAGGAGCTTATTCGGGTTATATCTGATATACGTAACTAATAAATTATAGAAATTTTGGTGTGCAAAAGTTAAAAATAATGAACTGATTAAAAACGATGAAATGTTATTGTACAATGAAATTGATCCATTGTACATTTTGTCCTTAAAAATTTCTTTTGTTGCTTAAAGTAAATCAATTGGTAATATAACCATATTAATATATTCGGGAGTATATATCGTGTGTGTTATATATCTACACTTCTTTTTCAAGTAGGCAATATATACTCCAGTTCTATAAGAGGACTCATAAATATTATGTAAATAATGTCAACATTCTTTAACCTTATAAGCTGAAAATGTTACATCAACAATGGGTATTGCTATAAAATAGCAACATCGAAATGTCAGGGCTACCAAACACAAAGAAGGGGAGATTGATTTAAGATGAAGGTATCTATTGTGAGAGATCAGCTTGGAGAAGAGTAACTGGGCGTCTTGAACAGCAAAGAAAACTGAATAGTCATCGACTGCCTCAGCTATTTTGCACGTCCCATCGTAACGTTGTGTTTAAGTCCGTGAAAGGTCATTTGTTGTTAGAGGGTTCCTTTTTTATATACAGGAATAATCTTGCTTTCTCTGTAGGAATATGAGCGAAGGCCTAAAGTTTAATATTTTTGTAATACACTTTGACATTATTGTTAATAATTTTGTACACGTAGTTAATAAATCATGGATATTTATATACGTTTCTCAGACATGACATGTGAAACTAAACATTTACTGCTTTGAATATTTAATTTGTCATAAATGTTCATTAAGAAATATTACAGACCCACGTGTGTAAAATATGGGAATAATTATATCGACAGCATGTTAACTTGAGTTCTGGAATTAAAAGTGTTGTATTAATCTGCTACTCAAAAGGTTGACCTGGCTTTATCTTTGGTAATATAAATTATTCTCGTAAGACTGAGAGGGGTAGTGGCGCGCTTCACGGATGTTTGCTAAGCGTCAATGAACACAGTGAATGGAATCACCATTCCTTCAATGAAAGGAATCCCAAATGACAGAGAGATGTTATGCCCACATGGAGTAAAACACAATATCTCTAATTGCTAAGATTAGTTTCTTAAAATACTTCAATTCTTAACAAAAAACAAAACCTCGTGGCGATATAAATAGAAGAGGAAAATTCTAGTAATAGCTTTGTTTACCGAGCGAGATGGCTCAGGCGTTTTCGTCTGTGACCCACATTCGAAGGCTCGGGTTCGCTTCCCGTAGCTGACATACCTGACCAATTTGGTTTTTACGGGGATTTTCCCGAGTCGCTAGGCGAATGCTGGGTAGGTTAATTACATCCCCGAATTTCCTGTCCCTCCATTTCTTCTCCATAATCATTTCACATCATCTCTTATATGGCGGTCTCTTTCAGGGTAGAAGTGTCGGCCGGTGTCTCCTCCGGTAGGTTGGTTGCCGGTCTAGGCTCCTCTGCTTGGACTATTTCGGGACCGAAAGCCAAGGATCTTTGGGGCTCGGCTGCTGGGCTCCATGCCGTCCCGCAGTAGGGGAGCGTGTCTAATGCCCTGGCCTGTCGGGGAAGTCTCTATCCAAGCAAACTGTAGGGATCCTGCCCTCTGTACTGTCGTGGCTTTTCTGGTCGGCCGCCCTCTGTCTCCTTTGCCTCATCCTTCCTCCCAGGGTTACCCCACTCCCCCAAGTGGCCTACGTACCAAATGAAATCTTAATCCTAATAGCTTTATTTAAAACATACAAAACGAAATTGTTAAACGAAACAAAAAAGTGACTCCTATGCTTGCGTGGGATTTAACAGAACTATTCAACTTCTATAAACAAATACGTTGCAAATCGCCTCTGTACCACAAGAACCATAAAAAATTGAGAAAGCTATCAGATGGCACAGAGAAGAGCAGATGGTATGCGGCAGAAAGATACAATACAAAAGGCCGGAACCACATGCAGGGATATTAAGATGTTGGAGTGGTAAAACACAAGGATGAACAGTACAAGCCATAGCTGCGAGAGATATCCCATCGGTGCTATTGTTGTTCGTAATTACTTCGATCGCGTGCAGATTAATTAAATACAAGAACCTCGATAACAGAGGTTAGATACAATCTTATCATCACTAGGAGATATGCAAGACACTGCAATAAATTATTTCAATAATCTGTTTTCCTCGTATGTAATTTCTTGGTCCTGAGTGAAGTACAATACATTCAGATCACAAACCTTAGTTATCGGATTTCAACAGAAAGTAATCCTAAGTTTTACACATGCTATGAATCCACGAGGAAAAAAGATAACGGGCACTTATGTATATTTCGAAATGCTCTGCTTATAATTTGAAAAAATTTAGAAAAACAACGTATATTACATGTAAAGTAATAATTAATTCCACATTTTTCCAAAGTCAGCTCTTGTGAGTTTCTTAAGGTTTCAAAGTTATTTAAAATTGAGGATTAATGAATCTCAGACTCTATGAAATATATTACATATTTCATATTCTTATCGTTAAAGAACTAAAAATAACCAGTTACTCTGTATCAACCCTCTGCTCTCTCAACCAAGTAGTCCTGGGTTCAATTCCTGACTGAAATCTTACTTTAATTAGAAACATTGTTTACCTGAAATTACGAATTTAGGAGTGAATGGAAATATGTATTGTAAATAATGTCAGTAGACGTCAGTTGTTAAAGTCCTGCAGTGAACGAGTTACTTATAAACCCCCATATGAAAACACTACAAAGAGAAACAGAAGATTTTAAGAGGAAATATACAAATGAACAATAAGAAAATGACTGACTGATTGATTGATTGATTGATTGATTGATTGATTGATTGATTGATTGATTGATTGATTGATTGATTGATTGATTGATTGATTGATTGATTGATTGATTGATTGATTGATTGATTGATTGATTGATTGATTGATTGATTGATTGATTGATTGATTGATTGATTGATTGATTGATTGATTGATTGATTGATTGATTGATTGATTGATTGATTGATTGATTGATTGATTGATTGATTGATTGATTGATTGATTGATTGATTGATTGATTGATTGATTGATTGATTGATTGATTGAGTGATGGTAGGCACTACAAGCCATGTAGACCCTTGGCTTCCCTAACCACCCTCTTCCATTCTACTGGCTCCTCTGCTTTTCTTCTCCAGCCTTTAACCACCAACGTTCTCAAGTCATCTTCTACCTCATCTATCCATCTTTTCCTGGGTCTTCCTCTTCTCCCTCTGCCATCAAGCTTTCCTATGAATGTCTTCTGAACTACACTGGTTTTCGGCATTCTCTGCACATGGCCAATCCATCTTATTCTTCCGTGTTCAATTTTCAGTACTATATCTGGTTGTCCAAATAGGCACTGTAACTCCAAGTTAGTCCGCATTCTCCATCCGTCCAAGTCCCTTATCACTTCAAATATATTTCTCAAAATTTTCCGCCCGCCTCGGTAGCGTAGATGGTAGCGTGTCTGCCTCACGTTCAAGAGGTCCCCGAGTTCGAATCTCGGTCAGGGTGAGTTAGCTGGATAAGGCTTTTTCCGAGGTTTTCCCTTATCCTTAAAGACGAATGTCGGGTAATTCTAAGCTCCATCAACCCTGGATACATTTGGGCATCATTTCACCCACTTCATTCACCGTCCGATATGACTTAACGTTGGAGGACGTAAAATTATATATATATATATATATATATATATATATATATATAAAATCAAATCAAAATCTTCCTTTCCCACAGTAATAGCTACTGTTCTTCTCTGATTGTCAACACCAAGCTTTCTGAACCATACATTATTATTGGTCTCAGTACAGTTGTATACAATTTAATTTTAGTATTCCTACTGACGTTCCTTGATTTAAACATATTTTGCAAGGCATAGAAACATCTGTTACCAATTGCTATACTTTCTTGAATTCCCACGGATGTTTTATTATCTACTGTTACACGGTATTTAAATTTTTCCACTCTTTGATATCCTTTCTCATGTAATTTAACTGTAGTTCTCTTCTTCTTGCATCTCCATCACCTCCCCCCTTCATCTTTTTGGCTTTACTAATGTTCACTACCAATCCTAGATATAAGAAAATATTGCTGCAGGTCAAACTGCAATCTTGGGTAGTGTATAGGTATAATCTTAAATTTGCCAATTTGATCTCTGTTCTGCATAAATAAGGGACAGGAATAAATATATAAAACGCTTGCATACTGTCCCAAAATATCTTTTATGGTTTCAGAGCCCCTCAAAACATGTTTTTTGCGATTATCTCAATTACTTAGGCCTCACGCGCTTGTTCATCTACCGTATCTGAGTAACAGAGAAAATAGTAGTGAAGATTCTCTGGAGACACTGAAGTGAGACGTAAGGCTAATGGGCCCATTACCGAGCGGGATGGCTCAGGCGGTTTCGTCTGAGGCCCGCATTCGGGAGGCCCGGGTTCGATTCCCGCGGCCGACCTACCTGACACATGGGTTTTTCGGGGGTTTTCCCGGGTCGCTAGGGGAATTCTGTCCCTCCATTTCATCCCCATTATCATTTCATACCATCTCTCATCTGGTGGTTTCTTTCAGGGTAGTAGTGTCGGCGGGTGTCTCGGCTGTGCATGGTAGGATGATACGCTCCGAGAAAAACTACTTCCTCCTCCGGTAGGTCGGTTGCCGGTCTCTACTCCTCTGCTGGGACCATTTCGGGACCGCCAGACAGGGACCTTTGGGGCTCGGCTGCTGGACTCGTTGCCGTCCCGCTGGAGGGGAGCGAGTTCGTTGTCCTGGCATGTCGTGGGAGGTCGCTATATAAGTAAACTGTAGGGAGCCTGACCTCTGAACTGTCCTGGCTCCTTGGGTCGGCCCACCTCTGTCTCCTTCGCCTCATTCTTCCTCCCGGGGGTGCGCCCACTTGGGGGAGAGGCACAATGGGCCCAGCATGGTGGCCTACGTACCGAATCCCCTCCGTAATGAAATCCCTATCCCATTGGCCTAATTCGCACCACAAACAAATTGCAGAAAACCTGTGGTTGTTTCTCTCTTACATTTGTTCTGCATCCTAGATTTTAGCTAAATTTACATTTTGAAACTCACTGATAAGATATATAACTTTTCAAAAGCTATCGACATTTCTGTTCGTCACTTCATTACCACACTTAAGTAAAATATATATGCGATTTAGTCAAGATAACAAAAGAAATAAATCAAATACAAGAAATGTGCAATTGAAATTACACTACATTTGTAAACGTCTTAGTTTGCCTGAAGTAAATCGGATTCGCTATGGTAAAACAACGAGCCAACGTATGCGTCATTCATGTTCTGGTTTTCTTATGTTTCATTATCTATAGGCGCTCCATCTCTTTCACCTACATTTTACCAACTGCAGCCCAAGTATTAGTCTGACATGATTTAAAGCCCTGCTTATGCATACGAAATTGATAAATTACCACCTTATGACAAACCTTGGAATATTAAAACGTAATCCGGAATGAATTTTCTGTAATCCAATTTTGGGAAAAAGAAAAAGAGTGTGATCCCTAAACCGGTTTCTCAAAATTATTCCATTATAAGCAAAAAGATCTTCAGTTATTACATAAGGCACTTGAACTAATCATATCATAAGCTGAATAAGTTATAGCGATAATGTTTACAATACATAATCCGTAATTGGGTTATATTAGAGATATAAAAATTAACTCATAGGCTGCTCCATAAATTGCCAAGCTCATTCCTAGCAGTGCATGGAATATTAGGAAGCAGAAAGTAGATTAATTCCTGAGTAAGCAGCTGGAACTGCCGTAAACACATTTACAAAATAAGACGTATCAAGTCAACGTATCAACATTTGAGCAAAAGTTCTGCTTAGAATAAATTGGGATCTAACCAATTACTACAGCTAGCCTTCGCCATGTTTATAAAGTATGCACACACTTTTATAATTGTAAGTTTGAGATTACGTGTAAGTTCAGAATGAGTAATCTTATCAAAATAGGTCATTTTGTCACGAAGGACTATGACATTTAAGCACTTGAATATTTTTGCGGAAAATAGTTAACATTTCCGTGTTATGTCAATGAACAGAGTTTGCTGAACAGAACTTCATAAGAACATCCCTTTAATTCGCAGAATAAAAATAATATCAATCAGCGCGAGTCAGAAAACATTTTGTTCTCCGGTTATAATGAGTTATTAATTTTATCATTGCTCTATTTAGTTGCACTTTAACAATACATAAACTAAACACAACTTGGGTATATCGCTTTCAAAAAATCTTAAAATAACATCCATCCCACACATGAACAATCTCATTGAATTCCTGAAGCGCTGAAGTATCCCTGCAATATAATCTTTGTACCATGACTGTCGCTATTTTTATGGACCTAAATAGCAAATTCGCTTGTCTTTTGTTTCGCGTAATGCAGCACAAGTAATAAAATTGGTAAGAATATTTTACAAAATAAAAAAGTAATAATCTCGCGAAACCACTGTTAAATACACAGTATCCAAACTTATTTCTGTAAATTTCAAACAATTTAGTTCAATATTTTATCAAAAATTGTTTTAACCTCACTAAAATATAAATTTAAGTACCTTATATGCATTAACCCTCAAGGAAAAGTTTTCTCAAAAATAAAAATTACAACAATTAAAATATACGTACTGATAAAAATATGTAATATTTTAACTTTAAATGCTTCATGACATTCGTATAACTTTAGTTATGTTCAATCAAATGCTAAAATGTGTGTAATATTAAAATTGTTTGAACAGTAATAAAATGTTAAGTCCTTTAAATTTCTAAAAAAAAAGAATCAAACATTAAGTTATTGAAACCTCAATTCTGTTTAAGATAAAAAACATTGAGAAAATTCTTAAGAAATTGAACAGAAATTGTATCATTAAGAAACAATTGAATGCCAGAGAACAAGAATATCACAATGGCTGTCGCCGTAGCTTAGTCGGTAGAGGACCGGCCTGCTGTGCTAGGGGTCCCGGACTCGATTCCCGGCGGTGGGGTGGGGATTTTCTCCGACCAAGATAATTCCTCATCTTCCACAGAGTGTGGAAGTATGAATGAGAGTACGAATGTGTGCGTGATCTAATGATTAAAAAACCCAACGAGTACGAGTTAATACCTTTGATATGTTCCAAAGGAGAACGGCCGGCGATATGACCATTAGAGTCAATGGAACAAAAAAGTCACAAAATCATTAGAACGATACATGTTATTTGCAGAACCTGTATTTCTCGATTAAACCTGACGTCGCGACTGTGAGAGAGATGGCTCCATGTTAACGTCAGAGGCTCGCCTGCGGAGGGAGAGGGGCTTCTTTCACCAAGGATCTTTTTAGTTTTCCCCCGGTTGGTTGGTATTTCTTCCACTAATTATTTCCTTCCCCGCAAACTTATCATTCCTTTGCCTCTCTGCTTCAGGTAGGTCTGCTAAGGATTGCGTAGTCTCGTTCGGGGTCGCAAAGACAATCGTATTTGGAAGTCCTCAGTCCCTACCAATGGCAGATTACTCAAAGGAACCTCAGTGATTATTCTACGCGCTTTGAGATTTGTTTTCAGATTTTAAAAAGTTATTCTTACGATATCTAAAATTTAATATAGAGTCACCTTATATATAATTAAAACAACGGCAAATATCCTATGGCTAAAGTAATTCGACACTGCTTATATTAAGGGAACTGTGTCATTTGAAAGAGACAACAATTAGCATACGTGAAAACTTGTACATTTACTAAGAAACTTAGAGCCTTATTTTGTAAGAAAAATAAAATTTCTATTGAATATCAAAGCCCTTTCATCATGCACACTCATTCATACAAAATCCGAGGAAACTGTATAACAATGTAATAGCAATGAACATTAATAACCTATATATCACTAGAGTATTGCTTTTCCTCAAACAACAGCGTTATTTCTCATTGTACAAATGGGCAAGATAACTACACACCTGCTTGATACTGTAGGTTACTGTAGAGATTTCTATAAGAAATTCTCATTTTCATTCCAACGATATCACTCGAATGACCCGTACATATAATCCAGTTTATTTGGACTACATTCGCAGTCGGAAGACCAAATTAACTTAAATGAAACTTCATATCAAATAATATCTAATGGTAGACGATGAAAACAACATTAATCGTCCCTACCAAATATGGCGCACACTTTACTCCGAGACTGGCAGCAACTTTCACGTTTTTTTTTCTGCAGTGTTTTCGCTCCTTAAGTGCTCAAATGGAAAAAATTAATTTACATCGGGTATTTCTCGGTTTTTTAAACTGACAGTTGCATGTTGCATGTCTGATCACACACCGTTATGGAATCTATTTTACGAGCTTCATTTTCTCCTGCGTAATTCAAAGTGCACTTGCGTGTGTTTTGCAGTTCATTGATCCTATCCAGTAGAAGAAATAGTTCCCAAAGGTAGATTTAAAGTAGTCCGAAACAAATTAGCGAGTTAAAAACATGATTTAGGTAAGGCAAATTGCAAAAAGAAATATTCTGGAACAAAGTTAAATATATGTATTTCACTTCGAAATTTAATAAGAAAATGGGTAAATGTCGAGGTAAAAATAGCCAGAAAGAAGGAAAGATGGAAGGAAAGAAAGAAAGAAAGGAAGAAAGAAAGAAGGAAGGAATGAAAGAAGAAAGGAAATAAGAGAGAAAGGAAGAAAGAGAGAAAGGAATAAAGAGGGAAAGAAAGGAAGGAAGAAAGAAATACACAAAGGAAGGAAGAAAGAAAGAAAGAAAGAAAGAAAGCAAGAAAGAAAGAAAGAAAGAAAGAAAGAAGGAAGGAAAGAAAGAAAGAGAGAAAGAGAGAAAGAGAGAAAGAAAGAAGGAAAGAAAGAAAGAAGAAAGAAGAAGAAAGAAAGAAGAAAGAAAGAAAGAAAGAAAGAAAGAAAGAAAGAAAGAAAGAAAGAAAGAAAGAAAGAAAGAAAGAAAGAAAGAAAGAAAGAAAGAAGAAAGAAAGAAGAAGAAAGAAAGAAAGAAAGAGAGAGAGAAAAAGGAAGAAAGAAACGGAGAGAAAGGAAGAACATGAGAAAGTGAGGAAAGAAGGAAAGAAGGGAAGAAGGAAAGAAAGAAAGAAAGAAAGAAAGAAAGAAAGAAAGAAAGAAAGAAAGAAAGAAAGAAAGAAAGAAAGAAAGAAAATGAAAGAAAAAAAGAAATAAAGAGACAAAAAGAGATAGAGAGAAAGAGAGAAAGAGAGAAAGAGAGAAAGAAAGAAAGAAAGAAAGAGAGAAAGAAAGAAAGAGAGAAAGAGAGAAAGAAAGAGAGAAAGAAAGAAAGAGGAGAAACAAAGAAGAAGAAAGAAAGAAAGAAAGAAAGAAAGAAGAAAGAAAGAAAGAAAGAAAGAAAGAAGAAAGAAGAAAGAAAGAAAGAAAGAAAGAAAGAAAGAAAGAAAGAAAGAAAGAAAGAAAGAAAGAAAGAAAGAAAGAAAGAAAGAAAGAAAGAAAGAAAGAAAGAAAGAAAGAAAGAAAGAAGAAAGAAAGAAAGAAAGAAAGAAAGAAAGAAAGAAAGAAAGAAAGAAAGAAAGAAAGAAAGAAAGAAAGAAAGAAAGAAAGAAAGAAAGAAAGAAAGAAAGAAAGAAAGAAAGAAAGAAAGAAAGAAAGAAAGAAAGAAAGAAGAAAGAAAGAAAGAAAGAAAGAAAGAAAGAAAGAAAGAAAGAAAGAAAGAAAGAAAGAAAGAAAGAAAGAAAGAAAGAAAGAAAGAAAGAAAGAAAGAAAGAAAGAAAGAAAGAAAGAAAGAAAGAAAGAAAGAAAGAAAGAAAGAAAGAAAGAAAGAAAGAAAGAAAGAAAGAAAGAAAGAAAGAAAGAAAGAAGGAAGGAAGGAAGGAAGGAAGGAAGGAAGGAAGGAAGGAAAGAAAGAAAGAAAGAAAGAAAGAAAGAAAGAAAGAAAGAAAGAAAGAAAGAAAGAAAGAAAGAAAGAAAGAAAGAAAGAAAGAAAGAAAGAAAGAAAGAAAGAAAGAAAGAAAGAAAGAAAGAAAGAAAGAAAGAAAGAAAGAAAGAAAGAAAGAAAGAAAGAAAGAAAGAAAGAAAGAAAGAAAGAAAGAAAGAGAAAGAAAGAAAGAAAGAAAGGAAGAAAGAAAGAAAGAAAGAAAGAAAGAAGGAAAGAAAGAAAGAAAGAAAGAAAGAAAGAAAGAAAGAAGGAAAGAAAGAAAGAAAGAAACCAACAAACAAAGAAACAAAGATGAGCAGCATACTTGAAAAACAAAACTTCAATAATGACTCCTACTTCAAATTAAAGTCACACTTTATGACCTACAAAAATTTGGTTCACTCTCTTGTTCACTCTTGATATAATTGTTACCAAATTGTGGTTGAAATACAGGTAACTGAGGATTAGTTTGATCTCCTCCACATGACAGCGTGGTTCTTCATAATCTGATACAACTTTTAGCTAAATATATATACCACGGTTAATTTAGAATCGAAAGTAGGTATATGTACTTACGGGCTGGCAATGTGTAGACCCAATTATGAATGTTACATATAAGATGTCATTTGTTCTATACACACATTGGTCTTATATCTATGTCACACCAGTGACTTTCATTTTCAAAATAATCACCGAACAGGTATCTGCAAAGATACAACTACCTCTATACCTCTATTACGAATGTGCGACATGAAGCTCCTCTCATACTTAACTGTCCTTTATCTGGAAAATCGTTAATATCTATTACTTCTCATAGATTGCTAAAAGTATCGTGAAATAGATATATTATTTTAGATGTATGCTCATAAGCAATTATGATAAAATCTTAAAGTTTCTGCAAATAACCTTTAAAATTTTCTTCCATGAAATAATTTTGTAGAATTTTGCATAAGTGGTAACCCTTACAGTATCCTCTAAAGCCTTACAGAAAGACAAATTTAGATATCGTTAAAGTAGATGTGTATTTATCTCAATCAGTTTTTTGATTATTTATCATTTCATTCTTATTGGTTTGAAGATATCCAGCTTTTGAAGTACTATAGTAACCGTTCTATCCCTGTTCTATCTCACTCGCTTTCCTGTCTCTCTCTCTCTCTCTCTCTCTCTCTCTCTCTCTCTCTCTCTCTCTCTCTCTCTCTCTCTCTCTCTCTCTCTCTCTCTCTCTCTCTCTCTCTATGCCATACAGATAAGTGACCTACATTTTAGATTTGATTATCGCAACACGTCTCGAAACGAAGTGTTTAATGAAACCACGTCTAATAACATCCATCTCGACAGATTATAACAAATCTTTGTAGGAAAGATACAAAATAAATGATAATTGATAGAGAAAAACATGTGAAACTAACAGGTAAGATTCTTCCATGTAGCTACGCTTAGGTTTTTTTTTTTTTTTTTTTTTTTTTTTTTTTTTTTTTTTTTTTTTTTTTTGTAATTTACGTCCAACGTCAAGTCATATCGGACGATGAATGGAATGGGTGAAATGATGCTCAGATGAGTCCAGGGTCAATGGAACTTGGAGTTACCTGACATTCGTCTTTTACGATATGGGAAAACCCGAGAAAAGGCCTTATCCAGGTAACTCAACCTGACCGAGATTCGAACTCGGGACTTCTTGAACGTGAGGCAGACGTGCTACCATCTATGCTACCGAGGCGGGCTTGCTTAGTTTCTATGGTAAAATCATTAGCTTTGAATTAAGATATAATGCATACGATTGCATGCTTATTTGTATCAAACGTAGCTTACGTTTAATTTTAAGTATTCACGATTCAAACTCTTAAGATAATCCTTTTTAAAACGAAACACGTAACCACAACTGAGGATCAAACCCAGAAACTACACGTTTTTGAAAGCCAGCTTATTTACCCACAGTACCTAGAGGTGTTTCCGAACTTGTTAACTTTGTATTGCGTGTATATTAACTATCACCAAGTATTTGATAAACAGATGTTCTATTGGGGTTTTATCGGTGATCCGAAAATGAGTCCAAAATTCGTTTTGCGCAACCCTATTTTAAAATGTCAGACATTCATAACATTTGTTTAGTAAGCAAAAATGTGATGTATTTGTGCAAAGAAGTTATTCAGCACAGATGTGATGTATTCAATTAAAGATACACCAAGTTGATAACATATTGGAATCAAATCTGTCAAAGAGCACATCTTAATACCAAACAAAAATGAATTCTCTAAAATTTTGAATGTACATTTACCATTTCAGCAGTGAGAGATATGAACTCATTCGCACTTTCTTATAGTATTGAGTTTACCTTTACCTTTTATTGGAGAAATGAGTGAAGTATAACTGGATTTAGAAGGCAACTTGCTAAGCTTCTGCATTGGATAGTACATCCTATGTGATTGCTCACAAACTCATTATTATTAGCGATAATAAAACGTACGTTACGATTCAATTAGATGATTGACGCCTTCGTAGAAAGCTAAGTGTTAAACGTAAAACGATTTCATTTACCGATAAGTTACATGACGAATTAATTTCTTTCGTGGGATCTCTGAGATGTTGCATCTTGGTTAAAAGTTGCTGTACGCAGAGCACCTGACTACCACTGATGTCTCAATGCGTGTAACCAAGGACGTCACTGCCCTTAACGTGTACCGTACAGCAATTTGTGGCAACCTGAACCAACCACTTAACCAGACAACTACAGCCGTCAGAAGGCGCAAAAAACGTACGCCAGAGGAAACGAATCGACCCGTTTAACATCGAATTAATATCTGCTATCAATACTTGTTAAAAACTGTGGTGTCTAATAGTAAAAGAAAAACATTTTATCGAATATGTGTATTGCTTTAAATCCTTAGTGTAATAAAACAGAAATAAGACGGAGAAAAATTATGTGACTGATTTAAAATTACGTTCTCTTTAGATAAGCATCAGTGAGGAAAGCCCCTCCTCCTCAAAAACGTTTCTCATTTGACAATATATAAGTATTTTAACTGAAACCAAAAATGAGCAATCTTTAACTCCTTATGATGTTGAAGTCTATAAAAGAAGAATTTTATATACATTTTTGCTTCAATGATATTTACAGTTTTCTATCGTAAGAGTTTGTGTGTATCTTACACTTTAAAGATTACGAAAAAGTTATTCTGAATGAAGAAGGCTTTAGGGGCTATATCAGACAGTTAAACTATATATTCCATTGTTAATGAAAATATAGCAAATTATAGTAATACAATTAAAATCGCTGGAAGTTTTTAAAATGTTTTCATATACAAGTTCGGAATGAAGGTATTTTTCCTTTGAAAATATTTGTGCCGCAACCTTGGAAGTTGCTTAAATTAAATAATAAATTTGGTATTTAACCGACTAATCGTTTTAACTGTGCTGCTACAGAAAGAAGGGCACAAATTCATGCACGGTATTTTTCTAAAACGCATTTTCTATTCCGGGGATGTCAAAACATGAATTCTGGTGCAGCCTTGGTATATAACACTTGGATGGAATAGAGTGCTTCCTCTACTTACTGAAGTACATAGCAAAGAAAGTAAAAGTGATTTTGTTTTGGACTCAATCACTTCAATCTCTGCGTCGAATTTTTCGAGTGAATGCAGGTGGTGGAAAATGTAAACCAGCAGAATTGTTGCTATAAGGTTATAAATTGTATCAGTATCGAAATATCATCATAGAAACAACGAAATCAGAAACGAAAATGGGGCCATAGACCTTGAGTTAATACTCTGCCTAAAATATATTAGAAAACCTCTCCCACCACCAAAAGGAAAAAAAAAAAAACGCGTTAAAACTTGGCAACCAAGTAGTAGGTACAAATTGATCAACAGTTAATATTATATTTCTTTAGTGGTGATGCTGAGTTATGTTTCATTCCTCAAATGTTATTGCACAAAATATTGATGAATACACTTAATTTTCAAACGCATTGCATAAAATAAGGTCTTTAATTATCCATTATGGGACATCTTGGAAGTACTGGTTTGGAAGAAAAGAATGAAAGTGTTTAGAGTAAATCTTACGGAACCTAATTTGAAATACTGTACGGTCTTTTGCATTCTAATGTTTCAGCGCCGTTCTAACAAAACAGTAAGTGTAAGACATTCTTGCACTGAAGTAGGGCAACAAATTAACACAGATTAATACTTCTCTACAATAAAACCAGTTAATTTAGTACGTTCTACAGAACTGTGATCAAGTTACTCGAATCTTCCTGGTGCACACTATCTAAATTTTAGAGATACTATTTGGGAAATGACACTGCAGTCAATTTCAATGACAAGATCCTTTTTCCTATTTGTGATATTGGTTAACATGATGAATGAACTGTTTGTTACACATTGGAGCTTAAGTTTGAATGAGACTGGTGAGGGTATCTGAATCCGCAGCTTTCCCATCTAAGTATCCGAGTTACTTTGACACCTATCCTATATTGTTTTATATTATTAACAATTGTGAGAAATATTATCTCCCGATGAAAAACTCGTTCCTTGCCTTAAAAAATTGCTACATTTTACACAGTGAAAGTTTCTTATTTAGCACTTCAAAATTAGGTCATCTTTTACTTTGGATTCGTATATAATGTTTAAATGCTTATATCGTCAGGATTAAAAGGTATCTCGAACTTAGAAAAGGAACAAAACTAAAATCTTCAATAAGTTAAGGCAACAATATCTAATATTTCACATCAGTTTTAAATTCCAACAATTCACATGTTTAAGAATTAAGCATTTCAAAAACATTCTTGCTAATAAATAGAATAAATATTTATTAACAAACTTCATGTTCCTAAATATTTATGCATATCTTATTAATTAAGGGTGGTGGCCCATTCAATTTTCATTATTTCTTGCTTCATTAATAAAAGCTAAAAGTCTTATTCGTTTTCCTTAAATATGAGTTTAATTTCTATCAGGGATATTCCACTTACAAGGATTTATGTAAGTTAACTCCAAAATAGGTTTGTCTTAAATTAAATTTGAGAAATTTCTTAGTTTTAAACGTGGAATTTGTTTAATGCAAAAGTAAAGGTTCTTACTACGTATGTAAAAAGTGTCCCCGATATGTGAATATTTTAAGATAGGAATGAAGACATAACTAATTGCATTAAGCAGAAGTAACGTAATCAGACATGTATGAGAGTGTCATATAAATATTTTTGAAGTAAAGTACCTACATTTGGGTAAGAATTGTGGTATCTCTATGAAATATAATAAAAATACTTATAAATAATGTTAGTGCCAATCTCTATGACTAAAATTGCTTTCGTCTTTGATTTAAGAAATGATGGTACTTCACATAATATGATATATCCAGGACACTGCATGATTACCTAATGGTAACACTTTTTCACTGATCACTTGGCACACCACAAGCACATTACACTACACGACATTGATGGGGTTAACTGTTCGCCGCACAGCAGCAGAGAGATACACTGAGGTGCTTGGGGCCTCTCTACTCACAACGTTCCTGCGTGCGGTGAACTGAGGAGAGGGGGGACGGCCCACTCTTATCCAGTTCCTCCTGGACATTGTTGCGCCCGAGTAATTATTCTGGGCAATGTCTCCGCGAGTCATAGCTTCGGAGGACACTAAATTCTTTATCTTACCGTTTTAATGTATTCTAGAAAGTTCGCCATATCCAAGCACGTCTATTTGACTTATGATCAGATCATTGTACTCAATATTTCAGATGAACCAGTGCTGTTCGCTGCTTCAGTAATGCGGGACAACTCGCTGTTTTATTAGTTTGAATTTCCATTGCAAATTTAAAGAAAACCATCGGTACACATAGCCCTATATTAAAATAATGTATTTTATTAGCAGTATATATTACAACTTCCTGGCTCCATAAAATCTGAGCCACTTGAAGACGCTACGTTTTACTTTCTCCATGTAATTTCTATATTTACGTATAGTAAATAGCGCAAGTATTACAATTCGCATAGCAAATCGATATTCAAATTTCACAGGAAACATATGCTTTATGCCACCTGAATAAACAAATCAACAACAAAATTCCATTGTGTGTCTATCTGTAGTCGGACAACAAACTTTTTATTTAGTCCAGGACCTTCCAAGGAAGCGACATAAGATTTTCAAGAAAATTCTCCACTCCAGAATACCCTTTACATAGTAAATTTTTAGAAAACTTTGACTCAGTTAAAAATCTGTGAAATGTTTTTTATTAAAATATGTCACATTCTCTTGAAGTTCCATCTTTCCTTCGGTCATGAAGCACCAGTCTGTTGTCTTCCGCCGTACTATTTTTTTTATTTTTTATTTATTTATTTATTTTGTTTTGTAATTTACGTCCTCCAGTGTTGTCATATCGGACGATGAATTAAATGGGTGAAATGATGATCAAATGAGCCCGGAGTCCATAGAGCTTAGAGTTACCCGACATTCGTCTATAAGGATAAGGGAAAACCACAGAAAAAACCTTATCCAGGTAACTCACCCTGGCCGAGATTCGAACTCGGGACCTTTTGAACGTGAGGCAGGCCCGCCGTACTCGCCGATGTAGTGGCTAAAGTAGCGCTACGATCTCAAGGTCTGTATCGACGAGTATCTGCACCCTCTCCTAATGGGCAATGAGTTAGTGCTGTAGCAGGAGAGAGCTTTTTTCCCCTTCTCCTCAGGATTCTTGGCAAAATAAACTCAGATAATCCTTTTGTGTCGGTTTTCCAAGCTACTTGGGTGAAAGTTTTCACCACTCGCAGAAGGTAAATTCACTGGCTCAAAGCTTTAAAATTTTGAAGTTTATAGACGTATCTCGAAAATATATCATCGGATACACATGTCGCTTCACTGGGTGCAGGTTTCGTAGCGCCACTGCTAGACCATCCCCGAGACTACCAGACTGCCTCAATTTCACCCCAACACAATTTTTGTAAAACTATGGCAACCCGAATTTTCCTAACCCAAGCAATCATTTCTCCCTTCTCATTGGTTATTTCATTTTTATCTTTGCTTTAATTGGTTCCTTCTTTGAACTTGAAAATTCTAACGACATTAAACAATTTTTTGTAGAAGACGCTTCTGCTCCGGGGAAATGATGCCCTTTCTCTCGCTACACAAATGGAAGGTTAATAACCTTTATTGCCTACACTAAGGCTAGAAAAAGATTTGAGGAAATCACCCCGTTATTCGCACCGAAAACTAGCAGATTTTTCTTGAGTACCTGTACCTATATTTATTGGTAATGAGTATCGAGATTTATAACCTTTCATACATATTTTCAAGGGTTTTCTCTTGATACATTTTAACAATTTGTCATTGAATAATACTTAATTGTTACTAACTTCTCAATTTACAACATCTAATACTTTTCCCACCTCGGTAGCGCAGATAGCAGCCTGTCTGCCTTACGTTCAAGAGGTCCCGAGTTCGAATCTCGGTTAGGTTGAGTTACCTAGATAAGGTTTTCTCCGGGGGTTTCCGTTATCCTGATAGACGAATGTCGGGTAAGTCTAAGCTGCATGGACCCCGGACTCATTTGAGCATCACTTCAACCATTTCATTCATCGTCCGATACGACTTAACGTTCTCTTCTTGGATATGGGTATTTGCTGCTCATAAAATATGTGTACGTGTGCAAATAAAATAATTAACCAGAAAAATAACAAGAGTGGAGAGAAGGAGGGGATAAAAGTGAAAATATTAAAAAATAAGCAAATAGAGAGAACACCATAATGCACCTTTAATATTCTATGGACTCGTGTCTGTAGTAATGACATGACTCAGACAGGTTCAGAAGGTTGTGGCACATACTTATTCCAATTTTTGGCATCCACGGGAGGAAGGATGAGGCGAGAGGAGACAGGCAGCGGCCGACCCAAGGAGTCACGACAGCGCCGAGATACCCGTCGCCACTTCAACCCTAAAAAGTGTCATCCAAATGAGAGATGATGTGAAATGATAATGGAGATGAAATGGAGGGACAGGAAATTTGGGGGATGTAATTAACCTATCTAGTATTTTCCTGGTATCCGGGAAAACCCCCGAAAAAGCCGTGGGTCTGGTAGGTCAGCTACGGGAATCGAACCCAGGCCTCTTGAATGCGGGCCACAGATGAAACCACCTGAGCCATGCCGATCGGATATCTATATTAAATTATACAACAATTGCGGTAATAGAAATAACATTCACCTAATTTTACTTTGCAAAAGTTCAAGGAAATTCGTAATATATCTCTATTAATCTTTTATCTGTTATCCTTTTTATCATATTTAAAATGTAACGAAGTCGTTCCCGATAGTGTTACTTCTACGGATTGCAGAGCTTTTTTGTGAGTGGTGCTAAATCAATTTCTCACATCTTAAGCAAGCCTTCGTAAAAGGAATTCAGTAGACATAAGCGCAAAATCAACTGCGTATATGGTAAATTCATGTAACACACTGCATGATTTATCTGGAAAGCTGATGCTTTCATTAAGGAAACAAAACGAATCAGACGACTCTGATAATATTTGTGCATAATTTTCAGTGGATAAATAAATTTCGGCTCTATAGGATGTATAACTTTTACCATCAGTTTTTTTTCTTTGCTTACTACAATAGCAGCCTAACAGTGCGTTTCACCATCAGTCAAAAAGATAAAAAGATAAATATAAGTAAATGGCGAACTTTTTCTGTATGCTTTGTTACGAATGGAATAAACTGAAGTAAGACGAATAGTTTCCTAAAATTTCTGTTATCCGCTAGAGATAGAAATTATTTGATACAGCAGTTTGTATTTTCGTTACTAATAGGTTATACAACTTGGCGGACTGCACACTCAAGCTACGGTATGTCAGAGTCCAGAAGGCTGGACGAAGATACAAGGAGCGCGTGCTAGCCTGGAGTCCCTGACGTATACGTATGCTGTGAATTGCATCTCGACGGCTTATGCCTGGGTTTCAGCGACCACAGCGCAACTTCTACGCCGTGAAAGCCGTTATTGCAAATTCCACCATAAGCTGCACCACTCTCGCCCTTCGCTGTGATTATACCGCATGAAATGATGGAAAAAGAAACACGGAAATGGAAGTCGTGGAAAGGAAAATGACCAAATCAGCTTCCGCCTAAGGACCAAAGAAAAGCGTGTAATACCTTTATCAATCAGTCACCCAATTGTGAGTCCCAAGAGCTGCCATCAGAACTATCGCTGGATCCTCTCAAAAACACCAACCCTTTAGTGTTAAAAAAAGACTGTAGCAATTTTATTCAAATGATATATTTTAGCTATTGGTATGAATATTAAAATCCTTATCTAGAACTTCCTTTGAACATACCTTACACTGATTATTGTACAGTAATACAGTGCCTTCCCTCAGCCTTTTGACCCTTAGTCGCGATGCGTGTACTGCGCGCGATACCTCAGCTATCTGGCCGTAGTCGTGATTTGCTTTCCGGAAGCTATATTCTGTGTACATTTTTATTATTCTTGTTAATGATACTGAACTACTGATTTTATTACGATTATTAGGACATATTGATTACCTATTACACAAACAAACTACTTTTTTATCAGTATTAACCTTTTTCACAGTCGGTGATGAAAGGTGTGTTCTTCGACAGATAAACATTCTTGGCACCTTCTGATGAAGGTATCATTCACACGCATCAGTTGTTGTTGCGTAATTTCCCTAATTTCTGTGCCTATATAGTTTTCAAGATCGTCTATGGTGCGAGAATTATTCCTATAAACTCTATCCTTTGAGAGTTCCCCACCGTAAAGTCACATATAGTAAGATTCGGCGATCAAGCCAGCCATAAAACCCTCAGAAATGATTCTGTCATCAAAAACACTCTTCATGTCTTCCAAGGAAACTTCCAGAATATGAGCTGTGGCAGAATAGCGATATTCCCTCTCTTTACATGTCAACATTGCAAAAAGATGGCGCGAGAGTACTTCTGCGGTATCTATCGGAAATTACAGTATCGTTGTAAAAGATGGAATCTATTATCCGTTCTGTTATTACAGCACACCGCACACCAACTGGTTCTTCATGTAAAGCAACCTCGTGAATTAATTTTGGATTTTCAGTACACGAATACCTATTGTTTTGTGAAGCAACATGGCCAGTCAAATGAAACCATCTGAGAAAGTTATTAAATGTGGGTAAACAGTACCGCCAGCACATTTTGTAAAATGCAGTTACAGAACGTTACGTGGGCTTCATCATAACGCGACCATAATTTATTGACAATAGTCACTTGCATGGTTTTAATTTCAACAGTTTCGTATACCTATGTACTGAAGTTTTAGAAACATTGATTTCTTGTGCTACCGTCGTAAAGATTTATTCCGAGACCATTCAAATGCTTCACCCATTTCATCAAGTTTTCCTTTGGTCAAAACCCTTCGTTTCTTTTTACAAATTACAACATTAAATAATCCCGTTCTCCTTACTTTATTCACAGATATCTTTCTCTCTTCTCGGAACTGAAACACCAGGAAATTGATCGTGAAATTGCCTATACACCTGTCTACTCGAGACGATTTTCACGTAAGTGTCATATATAAAAATCTGTGTTCAAGCGAAAATTTGAGTACCATTTCTGGGTTGCCATAATCCGCTAATGCAGTCGAACACAAATACAGACGCGTCTCGCGTCTATACACAAGGAGCTGACCGAAGACCCCTACTGCATGTGCAATAGGTGTAAGAGTCCATGGCCTTGAGTTCATTCAGAGATAACGCACAAAACTGTCATGCACTTCCCGGCCAAAGCGCTGAGGGACCACTCTGTATTTGTATAATATTGTATTGTAGTATTTATATGTGACAACTGCCGAGGCTTTATACTGGAAGGCAACAAATGCATACATTTGAATCCAATCGTAAGGTTGGCAAGCTTGTCGGACATATCATTTCTTTAATACCATGGAAAATCTGAATCCAGCCCAAAACAAAGTAAAAAAGAGGCTGACCCCGTAGCTCAGTCGGTAGAGCACCTACCTGCAGTGCTAGGGGTCCCGGGTTCGATTCCCGGCGGTGGAGGTGGGGGTGGGGATTTTTCTCCGACCAAGATAATTCCCCATCTTCCCCAGAGTCTGGAAGTATGAATGAGAGTGTGAATGTGTGTGTGATCTAATGATTAAAAACCAAAGCTAACGAGTTAACACCTTCGGTATGTTCCAAAGGAGTACGGCCTCCGATATGACCATAGCAGTCAAAGGCGGCGTATAAATGGAACAGGAAAAAAAGTACAAAAGAAAGTTAATTCGCTTATGCTTAATTTGTTTGGTGCTGTAACTGCCAAGGGAGTAACTGTTGTGTGAATTGTGACAGACTATAACCCTTCTTAATTTTCTATTTAGAGTAGCAAAATGCAGCCCAGTGAGTCGAAGAATTTAAATACGTTATTCTAAATGAAAGTAAAGACGAATTCCATGTTTATTGCACAGTTTTCATAAAGAGAAATGTAGTTGAGCAAACTATTGGGACTAAACCGCACAAAGTTTACGCATGTAGTGCTATTTTAGTCTTTAGTCCGTTGTACCAGAGAAATATCATCTAGAGAAGAAATGGTTTTAACTGCGGAGTCGTGTAAAGTTTATCACGCTATAAAACATCATCATTCTTACACAAGAGTTGATTGTGGTGTGAAGATTGTTCAATGAGAAAAACGTGTGGAAAAACTAAAGATAAAACCCCTTTCTGAAAACATTAGTGTCATATTCTGCAGAAAGCATCGTTAATATATTAAAGAACATGAATTGTCATCTACCAAATGTGGGTGCAACGAATGGTTTTCCATAAACGGAGTCTAAAGTGCACTGTTAAATTTCTATAGTGGCGATGATACTTTTCAACTTAATTAACAAATTTACCATGTTTGGCTTAGAAAAAAAAAACATGATGTCTGCTTATATTGTTGATGATGCAAACATTATTACTCGACAGAGCGTTGAGGCGTATACCTTCAGGTGACCAGTACTGTGATCGTCTCGGGTCTTATCTGGTCGATTAGAAGAATCAAATATTAATAAGTTTATGTACAGTAAGTTACGAAACACACGTAGAGCGATTGGAAGCTACATGTGTCTAGAAGTATGATATGATTTCTCGCGCCTGCCCGATATATGACACATTGCTGTCCAGAAGACATGATTATATCTTAACGGAGGATGCATACACTGGACTTAACGTGTATGTGTGATACGCTGAGGTAAACATCACTGTGTTGCAAATTTTTCCTGATACGCTTTCTCGCTTTGCCATGTTGTAAATACGGAATGGTACAGTATGCACGAAAAACTGAAACTAACTCAAGAGAAAATCATTGCTGCAAATATGTTAATCCATATTTTACAAAATGCAGCAGAACATGCTTCACAGAGTTATATATTATTACTGCGAACACAATGACTAAAGCATACTCTCATTTTAGTTCGGATAACGGCATGATTCATTTGGGATTTCATATCGGAAAAGCACATTGTGACTTCGGTGTTGGATTGAGATTATTTTTGGGTACAAATGTTCAATAATTAGGTCTGTTCGACCTTGAAAATATTCAAGTTTAAACTGTCGTGAGGCAAGTTGTTTCGTATCTTATAGCTAAGTAAGAGGATAACGACGTAGATGAAGGCAACTGATTGTGGCCGGAGTCTCAAAAATCCTTATTGTTGCTTTAGACCTCTCTATACCTACCTACAATGAAAGATAAACATAGTCTATGGAAATTTACCTCGATTAACAAAAACTATATGCTGATTCCATAGGTTAGCCGAGGGTCCGGATTCGATACCCATCAGGGGTGTCCTTGTTTTTTTCCTTCGGGAAGAACCCGTTTGGCCATCGGGGGGAATCTATTTTCTCTAGAGGTGCACATATATACATACACAACACATATTCACCCATGCCTGAGGCGGGACTCGAACCCGCGACCCTCTGCGCGACGGAACATTTGAGACATACGCTCTAACGACTATGGCTACGACAGCCGGCCCCCTATTTTCTTGGAAGTATAAGAGTGTGAATGCGGATGGTCTAACCTAAAAAGCAAACTCTGTGTAGGTTTAACGCCATTGTCATTCTGAAGGTAAACGTCGTTCATACACCATAGTAGTTAAAGGCGTGGGGATATAAAGAGAACCAAAATAAACAAAATGGACAGAAGAAAACGTTTTTGTAAATTTTTAGATCAGTGAATGGAGAAAGAAGTGCAATGCACACACTCGATTTCTAAACCTCACAGCATTGAATAGCATTATCTCATGGTTTCTTTCGAAATATTTCTTTCGTGCTTCTTTTCCTTCACATGACTTTCTTATCGACGAAAACATATTTGTGATAATAAACATTGAAAGCGGGTTAGGCTTGCAAATGTAAATAAGAATTTATGGTACTACTCCATCTGAAATAATTTCTTTAAAAGTGCTTAGCGTGTGTAGAAGGATAATGATATTTTATATGGTTTGTATAATAAATAATGAGTGCATCTGAATTTGTAATGGGCAGAGCATGTCGCGTGAAAGTTCCACAATAGAGTTTTAAATTATCATTCATTTTGCTAACAGTAAGCATATTGAATAATGGAATTGACTTCTTACCTAGCGTACTTGGGGAACATAAAATCTATAAAATCTTATTTATTTCTGTAAACTGAAGCATTCTCTCTTACTCATGGTAGACGATGTTTCTTTTCACGCCTTAGCCATGCGTGTTTCGGTGGAATCTGAGAAAGGCGTGAAATTATGTGTATATTAATGCGACAGCACGCGAAGAGCTCTTCGTGACCTCACTCAAATAAACAGTGTTTAATGCTTACACACACGTGCTGGGGAACGCATGCAAATTCAAATATTTGTGTGTATTTTAGAAACAGGGGAAGTGAAACAACCTTTTTCTGTGTTATATTTTCATGAACATGAAACTCAAATCTACGAGGTACCACCAGAAGGTAGTAAGCTCTGTTTCATAATAAAATTAAATTGTGTACAGATACAGAAAACTCATTTATTGTACAAAATTCCACAACTCTTAAATTACTTTACCATATAGCTGCTGAAATTTTGCAGGCATTTGTCATAGCAAGGCACAAGTTTTTGTATACCTTCTTCATAGAAGTTTGCCGCCTGTGTCTTCAAATAGTTGGAAACATTTTCTTTCAGCTCTTTGTCATTGTTGAAGTGTTGACCGTCAAGGGAAGATCTGGGATGCAGAAACAGATGAAAGTAGCTAGCAACGAGGTTAGGGCTATACGGGGGGTGGTGAAACTGAAACGGTAATTGACTGTTAAGGAATATATAGTAGATTAATTGAATTTTAAAGGAATATATATATATATATATATATATATATATATATATATATATATATATATATATATATATACTGAAACAAATATTTTGTGTGGAGTGTCTAGTTTGTTACGGACTCTGAACGGTGGGATTTTTTCTCCCCTAGGAGAGCTGACCGCAACCATAAATCTTAAGGGTCGCACCCAGTGTTTAGTTTCAAACATAGTTCGGCAGGAAGGGAACATTGTGGGTGGTCTAGGGTAGGATTTCGTAACTGGGACTCCATATGTGTTCTACCGACCAACTAATTAAAAATAATGAACTGAAGGGGGAAGCGAAGTGTCATATAACCATCTGGAAAAAAGACATATCTAAAGTTCAGTCGCTAGCTGGGGGTCGAGCTAGATCGTCGTGCTAACGCACGCCGACAGAAATCGCGTTCATTAAATCATTCGCTGGCTGGGGGTTGAGCTAGATCGTCGTGCGACAGCACGAAGGCAGAAATCGCGTTCTTTAAGGAACGAACGAGTAAGCTAAAGAAATCGCGTTCAATTAAAGGTAGTTAGTAGCTGGGTGCTAATCCGACGAGTCGTGTTATAGACACGGGAGTGCAACCACGCAAGCGCGAAGCCTACCATTCAAAGTTAACCTAATTAACATGTATTTCGAGAGTAATTGAAATACAACCGATTGTCATAAGGGAATTAACCTGTGTTTCTTTCCAAGTACCCTAATTGATCCACCCAGAGCGCCCTGTATCAAGAGATCCTTGCCACTGATCTTATATTCATAAATATTAGGACAACTCCGAGAGCAGCCGAGGACATCGATATTCTTCAAATTTTATTAGTGATGCTGACAACCCTAGGAGTCAAGCCCCTGCCAAATAATTGAGCCGAACTGCGCGGCAATACTACTCACTCGACACCCCGACCTGCCCCAAAACATGTCCCAGCCAAATCCATGTAGGATGTTTTCATCGCATTTGCAGTGTTGGTCGTGCGTTGTCGTGAAGAAACACAACACCTTTTGACAGCATTCCTCGGTGCTCATTCTGTATTGCGCGGCGCAATCCTAGCATGCAGAAAACGAATCACAGATCTGATTTCACAAGCGGCGAGATTTTCAATCAACACCAACATTTTAAACAAGCACAACTAAGCGTACGTGGCTGACAGCGATCTCACAATGACGGACGTTTCTTCTACTTGATACAGAGTGTCTACCGCGCATGTGCAGAACTACGTCCGCAGCGCTGCAGCGGATATAAATTGAAACATAGCTTACTTTCTGGACACCCTTTGTATTTCAGGAAATACCTGCAGATTCAGCAGTTTTCAGCTGCCAAAATAAAACTCTTGGAAAAGTAAAACAAATAAAGCATATACTGTTCTTTATTTTCAATATAAAGGAGTCCTATAAAGCTATATATGTTTCCTAATTTCTGTCTACTCTTTTATTTTCTCTTCGAATTAATAGTAGGCAAAGATTCCACTCCACCCAAAAAAGCTCAATGCGATGATTCCAGTAGGAATTTAGATATCTAGGTCTCCTTTATACGGAAGAAAAATGGCATTTGTAAAAATAGATGTGTTTATGTGTGCCTGTGTCCTAGTTTCTGACAATAGCATTACTCAAAAATTAAAAGCCTATAAATATAAAACTTGGCATTTAAGTTCATGTTCTTCTAATGATCAAATTGAATGACTTGGTTGAGTCTTCTAAGCATGATTATTCTATGGAAGTCACGAAGATTTTCAACAAACTCTCTCCACCGTAGACCGTGGTTTACATGGAAATACTATAGAAAACCGTGATTCCTTTCAAAAACGGCTCTAATGGTTTTATTACAATCATATTAAAATACATATTTTCATAATAAGTGTATATCTTCAATTTTCCGGGAATATCTGTTAATTTTGCATACCTTTTTCATGTGTGATATGCAAAGATACACACAGAACATTAGTCACAAAAATATAGATCTCGTTAAAGTACACAATTTGTCAGGTAATCATCTCCGAGATATTCCCTGTTACACGTTTAAATTTTGAAATACTTTTCGCTAATAGGAAGTCGTTATTCATTTTTCTTTAATATGTTTGTTATACAAACAGAAAGGAATTTCATATCTCATATAGCGAACAGCATTGTCTATTACTTAAGCCTACAGTTTTTCCTTAATCTCATTTTTCTATTAGGAAATATGTAATTAGATAAATCCTCACTCACAGTTGTGACTGAAGAAAGTCATGTTACAACATCGAGCATTTTAAAGAACATAACTGTAAATAGCATTTTATATACATACAAAATAATTTATTAAACTATATATAATGTACGAGGGATGTCTGAATAGTTTTCGACCTCAACTTGCAGATGACAGCACTCGTAAATAACAGCTAGAGAATTTCGTTGTTCATCTGTTGACACTCACCAAAGTTTCAGCCACTTTGGACGCTCAGTTGTTATGTAACAGTCATTTGAGTGAGTTGATGTGAATATTTTTATAAAAATGGACAAAATCAAGTATCAAGCAGTAATTAAATATTTGTTTTTGAAAGGCATATGGCTACGCAAATCAAAGATGACTGGACTCTGTCTATGCTCTGCACAATCATTTACCACAGTGAGATTTTGGGAAGCTGAATTTTAACGTAGCCCTAATAGATTGGGTGACGATGAACATTCGAGAAGTCCAAAACTGCAACTACCGACGAAAACATCGCCAAGGTTCACCAAATGGTGCTAGACAACCGCCGAATTAAAGTGAGAGAGATAGCGGAGGTTATGAACAGGTCAAAAGAACGTGTTTGTCACATATTAAATCGATATTTAGACATGAGAAATTTGTCAGCACGTTGGGTGCCACGTTTACTCACGTTAAACCGAAAGTGTGTTCTAATGAACATTTCCAGTGCTCTGTTGGCACAGTTTAGGCGCAATCTAAGTTTTGGCGCCGATTAATTACTGTAGATGATACTTGGATACACAATCATACGCCCAAAACAAAACTACAGTCCAAACAGGGACTGCAAAGGGGAACCGGCTTAAAAAAACTGTTGTTTTTTTTTCGGCTGCGAAAATGATGGGGAGTGTTTTTTGGGAACTTGCTGAAAAACGGCAACATTTTCAGAAAAAGAGAATTCTGTTTCACCAAGACACACCTCAGTGTCTCACACCTCAGTGGTTGCAATGGCGAAAATACACGAATTACGGTTTGAACTTCTTGACCATCCGCCTTACTCACCAGATCTAGCCCCAAGCGACTTCTGTTTGTTCCCTAATCTGAAAACTGCGCTCGGAGCGCAGAGATTTTATTTAAATGAAGAGGCAGTCGTCACCTTCGTTAACAAGTATTTTACAGAGAAAAACGCCGAGTACTATTTGGATGGGTTACAGAGATGGGAACATCGCTGGGAGAAGTGTGTAGAGCTACAAGGAGTCTATGTTGAAAAAAAAAACTGAAAAAATATCTTATATCTTTATTAGGTCGGAAACTTTTCAGACCACCTATGTAATGCACTTTAAGGGTTTTATCTTCTGAGAAAGTTCGTAGTCTTATATATTAATTTTCATTATTATATATTTAAAAACAAACAGTACTCAAGTTTCCCCTTAATTTTGTTTATCATAACTCTAATATCATCTAAAAATATTTTACAGTGTGCTTGTGTAACATATTCAGTGTTTGTCTTCAGGTGTATGGAACCTTACTGTAATATGTGTATGACTAACTTGCAGATAAAGGTGTCAGTTTCTGTCTATTTTAACAAAAAATTAACATTTTATGTCATGAATTTGCTGCATTGTAGTTTCTGAAACACATGGTCTTAGTTAGTATGGCCTTTCCTTAAGCTGATGAATTACTCGTCTCATTATTCTCTTCAGTAGTTCGAGTGCTGATAGTTTTACAATAATTTAAATTTGTATTAAGGGATGTTTGCTGTTATTGTAATTACTGCGGCTTTTGAAGGAAATCTAATATAACAAGAAGAAATTCTCAGTTTCAACGACTGAAATTTGGCAAGAGAGTTCATGGAGATCTATTATAATGCTACCGTGATTTTGACGTCAGCGTCATTAGTTTCATCTTTTTGAGCACAATTTTTAGCCTTTACGCCAGTTCATTCCAAGCAGAAAGGGAATAAATTAACTGCGCAATAACCCTTAAAGTTTTGGATTGTAAAAAATTTATCCATGGAAGCAAAACAAAGGAATATAGAAAGAAAAGATTGCCATTTTGCTTAAGGTTACTATAATACGAATGTATTTGTCAATTGTGTAAAATTAGATTGGTTGACTGCCCAAAAACCGCTGATACGGTATTTTTTCATACTCGTATTTATGTAAATTGTGGTTGAGACTTCAGCACTATGTACCTATATTACTAGATGCTCCATTATTCGTCTCAGGACTCAAAGGAATTAAAAGTTAGAAAGAACTTCTGGTATTTCTGATGTTGTTTTCTATTTAAACAAATAACTATAACTTCTGTATTCTAAGCTATAATTAGCAAAGTGGTTAAATGTGAAAATAGAATAAATTTAAGAGATTTAAATTAGTTTTCAAGGGAGAGATGAAAATTGTTTTGAGCAAAGTTCCTTCTAATTGCAATCGAAACCAAGACTTGCTTTTGACCTCTATTTCCCAGCTAATGCACTGCAGTTGTTCATTAGATGCCCCAACCCACATCCAATGGCAACCAAAAATTCCTTCTAACTCTATAGCACTTAACCTGAAACGCTCATTATAATCACACTCCCTGATAAATTGAAAGCTAGGTAATTATGCAAATTAACCGACTCTACCGAATATGGACAACACGAGCATATACTTACGTATTTATTTATTACTGGTTTTATGTGCTCTTGCGATTACTAAGAGTTGATTTCTTAGGAAGACGCTCAGAGAATGTTAAAAATGCTGCCCTGTTCAAACTATTTTACGCAGTTTCTAGTGCAAAAGTCTTAAGAAAGTCCACATCACAGCTGCTGCCGCAGAATTTAAAGCACATAATTGCAGTTTTAACAGTAGTAATTGTTGACCATTTAGCTTTTAAAATTTGTTGCATTAATGTATGTTGAAATGAAATACAACACTATTAAAATAAGACATGAAGCTTTCCTGGCACCGAATACGCTCACTTTCCTCTCGGCCAGCCAGCCAGGTGAAAAGATGATTAGATATCAAAGTTTCGGGAGTGTACACCTCTCCCATCATCAGTATATTTATAAAATGTTATAACCACAAATGAAATACTGGATATAACACAACTATAAACAATGACAAAACACTATCAAAATTTGCATTACTGAACAAAAGACTGTTTTCAGTAAAATTTTTTTTTTTTTTTTTTTTTTTTTGCCTTCAGTAAAGTCCCATATGGCCATCGTAGGGAAAAATAATGAAAGGAAGGTTAAGAGGATGAGAGGAGACTAGATCTGTAGATCACTTTCTTTATTCAGTAAATTAAATGCCAGGTCAGGAGATGGCGTGAGTATATAAAATTGTTTCAAAGAAACGTAACTACTTAACTTGATTATGAAGCTGTAAATATCTTTGCTTCTTAATTCGTCGGATTTCCACTTTAAGGCCGGTTTCCAAGAGTAGCTGAACTGAAATCCAGGATCACGATTAAGCGTGCTCCTTTCAGAGGAAATTGCCAAACCCTCCTTAATTCTTCGCTCCCAGTAACTGTTGCATTTTGCTAAGATGGTCGTCTCCCGAAAATTTCCTCAATGGTCGTTTTCAAAACATTGCTCTGCCTGCCCAGACTTCTCAGGTTGCATTAAACGAATGCTACGTTCATGTTCGATTATTCTAGTAGCGATGGACCTTCCGGTTTGACCTATATATGGTGTCCCGCATTCACAGGGAATGCGGTACACTCCCGGAACTTGGAAGCCGTTCGCCTTTCACTGGTCTCAACAGATGCATAATCTTCGGAGGTGGCTTGTGATTTGTCCTGATATTGTATTTGGCAAGAATTCTGCTGATTCGGCTGGATAGATTGCCGGTAAACGGGATGCAGGCTGTAGCGGTAGGCTTATCTGACGCTTGCTGTATTACAGGTTTCCCTTTCCTAGTTTTGGTGATCAAGGCTTCAACGTCATATTAGGAGTAGCCGTTTTGACGGAAAGTGAGTCTCAGGTGCTGTAATTCTTGTTTTAAGTGGCTGGGATCAGAGATAGACAAAGCTCTGTGGGCCAGTGTATTGAGAACTCCCAGTCGTTGAGACTTATGATGGAAACTATGAGCGTTCAGATAGAGATCGGTGTGTGTAGGCTTGCAATATACAGCATGCCCCAGTGTACCGTTGCTGTTTTTTGAAACAAGAATGTCCAGGAATGGAAGAATTCATCCTTTTCCACTTCCATGGTATACTGTATTTGAGGTCGAAGGACGTTGAGATGCGCAAGAAAGCTAGGCAAGTTGTCTGATCCATGTAGCCAGATTACAAAAGTGTCGTAACAACAATGTTGTTCTACAGTCGGCATATTTCCGATTAATTTCTTGCATTACACTCTATGAAAATGTAGTCAGAATTCGACAAATAAATAGATCGAAATATAAGAGTTTTTCTGTGGTAAATTATTAAAGTTATTATACATTTAGCATGATACATCTGAAGAAAAGAAACATAAATCTTAATTTTCTGTGTGCAGTTGAAGCAATTTGGTTTCGTTTTATGCATTTTAGCCAGACAATTGCTGATGTTTTGCCTCTGCTGCGATCATTACTAGACCCGAACATACCAATTTGCTTTTTGCTGCACATAATCCTTTTTGTGAGTTTAGTGCTTTCTATTTTCCTACAGTCAAAATATAACTTCATATCTAAAGGGACAGAATTTTATGTGAGAATTGTCAGTTATTTCCTGTGCCCTTCAACCTCCCAGTCTAAATCATGTCATTCCTGATCTTTCCTATTTTCCTATATGGCTCTTTATTCCAATTAAGTTCATTTCACTTATAAGGCTAATCTTTATAATCCATTTCAATTTCGTATCAACTAATATGTATTACTCTGCCTTTATACGAGCGTTATTCGTAAAGTAAGGTCCGTTATTTTTTATAAATTAAACCACCATAGATGTTCGCAAACGTTTTTATTGGATGTCTTACATCTTTCTCTGTTTTTCTACATAGTTGCCATATTTTTTTAATCATTTGCCATAACGTTCTACAAGCTTCAGTGTACCAACGCCATACACGTCTGCCGCCTGTGAGGATGACCAGTCTTCAACTGCTTCTTTCACCCCGCCATCTGTGCGGAAGTGCTTGCCACCGAGAAACTCCTTTATGTAGCGGAACAAGTGAAATTCGCTCGGTGTCAGGTTTGGACTATACGGTGGGTTAGTCAATCTGTTCCCATCCAAAAGAGCTGATGAGATCTTGGGTTCTCGAGGCAGAATGTGGTTTGGCATTGTCATGCTGCGACAACACTCTAGACGTCAGAAGGCCACATCGCTTATTCTGTATTGCACGTCGGAAGTAGCGCAGTAAGCGTCTGCATTGATGGTTGTCCCTCGTTCCATAAACTTGACTAGCAACACTCCATGTCTATCCCAAAACACGGATGCCATCACTTTCTGGGTTGAGATTGTCTGCTTGGCCTTGACCTTGACTGGTGATGTGTGGCGCCATTACATCGATTGACGTTTTGACTCAGGAGTCAAGTGAGAAACCCACGTCTCGTCCCCAGCGTTCAATAGTTGATCTTCTTCCTCATGATATCGGCTCAAAACGTTCAGTGCAAAAGCCATTCCTGTCATTTTGTGTTCCTCAGTAAGCAACTCTCGAACCCAACGTGAACACAATTTGCGAAATTGCAAATTTTCAGAGACAATTTTGTTCAGAGCTGTTCTACCCACATCCGGAAATTCCGTTACTGGAGTGGAAATTGTGAATCGCCGATTTTCATGGATGTTTTCATCCACGGCATTGACCAAATCTTTTGTGATCACTGATGGCCGGCCTGATTGCGGTTCATTATGGAAATTGTTGCGTCCGCATTTGAAAGCTCGAACCCACTTACGCACTTTATTGTCACTCATCGCCGTACACTTCACTGATCTGTCGATGAATGTCCGCTGCTGAAATGTTTCTTGGGCAATAACATGAATATGATTTAATTCTGTTAAACAGGGATAAATACAGAGAAGTGTTTATTTTTTAAAAGTCTTATCTCGCTGATAAAGGCATTAAATCAGCAGGTGCATAATGCTTCACATTCACATAAGGATTCACTGTGGTATAATGGATTTTAAACTTAATATTACTGAGACAGATATAATTTACCTCTGAATGCTTACTCAAATATATGCATTTGGCAAGAAATTAAAAGAAACTATAACACAAAATTGATACAGAGAGCAGTTTGCAACAAACCTTAACAATTTAACCTCTTAAAATTCTGGGAAAGGGAAGGGTATGGTGGGAGGATATTAAGGGCGGCCAAAAGGAGAAGAGAGAACGGCAGAGGGAGGTTCCTTAAAAATTAGTAGTGTTAATTCCTCAGTGGTGGTTCGTACAACCAAATCACTTCCCTCCTGCGTAGGGACAGGAAGTTCATGGAATGTACATAACTGACCTCCCCAACGTCGCCGAGAAATTCGGAAAAACCTCCCAAAAATGCCATTGATCATGAAGGAATCATGCCCATGATCACCCGATGTCCATGACGCCACAGAGGCCTGAGCCATTCCATTCAGACGGTAAGGGTTGGCCAATATAACTAGAATTCAGTGATTTTCTTTGATTTGAACAGTGGATCACATACACAGACACACTCCCAGATATTGGGGAAAATTTATTTCTTAATTAACATCCTCCAACCTTAAGTCATATTGCAAGATAAATGAAATGTGTGAAATGATGTTCAAATTATCGCATTGTTCATACATCTTAGGGTAATTAGATATTCTTCTTCACGTTAAGATAAATCCCGGAAAACCCCTATCCAAGTAACTCACTCTGACCAAGATTTGAACCCCCAGCCTGTAATCGAACACGTGCATCTTGCACATAAGGGAGATGCTCTACTCACTGAGATTCAGGTAAACACAAGAAGGCCTTGATGACTACTCCAATAAGTGAAGAGAAGTCCATTTTTAAAGAATGACACATAGCAGCGTCTGCAAGTATTGTGCCACAGAGATGAATCCTAGCTAACCAATGTGTGAACACTGTATGTATGAAGAAGCCATTCTGCTACATATTCGCTTTGACAGGTAAGGAAGGCGTTAATTAATCGTACAGCGATTGATTTTCTGAAAAGCTTGTTCCCATTGACGTCAGATGTATGCAAAATTAAATGATGTTTCACAATGTTTGAGGTAACGCTTTCAGCGAAGTCATAAATTCACTTGAGTTTTCCTTTGATTACTGAATTAGCCACCAGCTGCCTGTTTATCAATGAACAGCTTAACGCAATGTGCTTCCCCTAATTGTTAATTTAGTTGATGACGGAGAGTCCAAAACAATTACTTATCCACTTCTGCTTTCTATCACTTCCTCTTTGAATGAAGCCCTTAATCGTTTAGTGACGCCTAACTTGCGTGAAGCTTTTTTTCTCTGACCTGTTTGCCCTTTTATGGCATCTTACAGCGGGAAAGGTAAAAAGAGAGTAGCTGCAAAACAAAGAGAAATGGTTCGACAGCAAATTTAATTAGGAATGTAGAATGCTTCAGGGATATCTTACACTTAAAAGTAAGGCTAATTTATCTTTCCTCTCTTTCGTTCTGCTTTTCTGCTATTTCTTATGCAGGTGTTGATCTGATTAATATTTTTCTTACTTAGTTTGTTCTCTCTCATATTACACTGTTCTGACTTTGTAACCCAAGTTTTCATTATTTTTCTCATCTTACTTTTCTCTACTCATTCTATGGCCTCATTAATTTTTATTGATCTTCAGGGACTTTCTTTAAACTACAAATTCCTCCTATCACTAATATCTTATTTTAAAGACTGGTGCAAAGAGTTCCTGAATGACTACAAGTTTACCTTCTCCTTTCATTAACATAAACAGTTGCCTTAAATATGTGTGGTAAATTATTTTGTTTTGAAATTTAGCTCTCTTAACTGTGTAATGAGGTGAGCTTATGCTCCAATTACACTTCGCAACAAAAAATAATTTTTGAATGTTTCGAGCACTTCATGGGGCAATTCCTACTAATTTTGGGTTGAAAAGAACATGGCAATGGAAAATTGTTTATTAGCTCTAGATTCTATGATATACACAATGTGGAAGTCTTACACATTAACGGATTGAAAGAAAAGGATACTTTTTAATTACATACATGCTAAAACCAATGAAAGTGCATTTGGTTTTTTAACTGGTAAATATATGCCAAGAGCTCTAAATTACTGGAAAAATACTTCGCAGATAGCCGTGTCTGAAGAGAATCATGTGGTTATAGAATTAGTTCTATTACCTTCGTCGTCTTTTAACTTGGCTCTTGTGATGGAGTTCCGCGGAATCCCTATACAAAGACCAACAGTAATCCGCAAGTATTACTTCATTCCAACGGCCCTGATACTTTGTTCCATAACAGAAATGTCCTGATGGAATCTCTCATGTTCATCAGTAACAGCTCCACAACTAGCAAGGAAAAGGTCTAGGTGGGAGAGAAGAAAATGGATCTTAAGCGACATGTTGCATCCAAGGTTACGGTACTTTTGCAGGAGCACTGTCACCAAATCCCCTCCAAAACTTGGTGAAATGCAGAATCCTTTACAAGTTCTCTTATTTGTGGTCCGACAAAAATGCCTTTCTTATCTTTTGCATCACTTAATTTACAAAATTTTTAACTCCCAAAAGAAAATTCCCCCAAATTTAAAATCTTCACTCTAAAAAAATGAAATGTCACTTTATCTTCAAAACAAGAACCAATCTATCATTTTTATGGTAATTTTTTAATTCAGCAGATGGAAATACATGTAAATTCACTGTTTTGTTGCCCAGTGTTACTGCTGAGTGACGGAGTAATTCCAGTTGTAAACCGTAGCACATATCTCATATATATATATATATATATATATATATATACCCGCCAGTACATGTTCCTGCCTCATCGTAAAAAAGCAAGGCATAAGGATTCTGAGTTCAATTTTCTCTATGGTAATATACAAAGACGGTTAAGAAACACATGTATAGACAACAGAAAAGTGGTGTTATATTTAGTGTATAATATATAGAGGAAGTCAAATATAAGTTTGTGTATTTCAATATAAAACCAAAATTTGTTTCACATGTATCGATGAAGAGATGCTGCTGATGCTCTCGAGGCACCACGTTGGTAAGACATCCGAAACGAAAATTTATTTCTTATTTATAGATAAGGCGATAGTCGTGATGAGATGCACCACGTGATTATCTCAAAACTGTACCCAATGTTCCTAGTTGCGATGGATTATTGAACTTACCTCAGCTGCTCTCGTTTTAGCATGAAGATCTTTTTACCAGGGTGTGGTCGCGAAAGAGAAGCAAACATGGATTTGTAGGAAGATTAAATAATTTTTATAACTTTCTTTTCCAAAATTATATTTTAACTTAATTAGACCATTAAACAAAACTCTTTGAAACACTGAAAAAATAATCACTATTGTGATACTACGTATTTTAAAACAATGTTTTACTTATTGCGGTATTTTCTCTACCGCGTCCTTTGTGTTGATTTACGCACTAATACACACGTCTGATCTCTACCGTGGCTGAATGTAGAGCAAGGCTTGCTTTGGCCAATTTCAGTTATTGGTCCTGCTTTTGCAACTCAACATCTTGCTGTTGGCTCACGTCACAACCAATTATAATAATGTTCGGGGTAAATTTAATAATTTTTAAATCAATTTATCTTACTATTTAACACTAAAATAATATTTCTCTGAAAGTTACAATAGTATTGCTGTTATCAAAATCATTATTAATATTCAGTTTCCTTTCCTTCTATCTATCTGATCACTTTCCCACTTTCAACTTTCATCTTTAGCCTCGTTCCCTATCCACTAAAATCACAAATAATTTTAAATAAGATTAATTCTAAAATAACTGTTTCAAATATAGAGTATGACATCTGTTGTATATACATATCTGTTCACCTGCTTTACAGAATTACATTCCACTATAGAATATCATTTAGGAATGAAGTTATTGTGTTTATACAGAACTGATCATTAACATCGTTCCATTATGTTCAAATATATATTTGTGTGTTACATTGCGATGTATTAAAAATAACTTGTTCTAGGCTGTTATCAAGGATGAGCAATTAAACCATACGACATGATACTCTAATTATTTTAAAAGGTAGAAATTATTGTATATATGCTTCCTAATATCTCACATTAGTCAACATTTTCTTTCTACACCAGCTACCTAGAGCAGTCCCTGCCTTGAAGCAGTGGGTTAGAGCGAGTGAATAGAACATGTACTGCACTCCATGCAAACATTTGATGTGCAGAGTTCTTTGGAAATATACACACAAACACGAAACATGTTAAGAAAGGATCCATAGAGGCCGAAAAAAGTAATGGGGCACCTAGTACTTCGCCCAGCGATTGATTCATTTATATATACACCTCTGGAAGAAAGATGGTATGAAGGAACTCCAGATATATGGGTTGCAGAAACGGACAAGGCAGAGGCGCACAGTTACGGGTTTGACCACCCGGTTGTGAGGTATTCGGCCATCTGCCCAATGTTGGCCGGAGGGTGGCCCACAGGCTCTGTTCCAGTGGGAAACGGAGAAGCTCGACCCCGGTTGGAGACTCGAATGGTCATTTCCTGACCGAGCCGGAAAGTTCTAAAAGCAAGCCTCGGCACCATCCTTCCGCCTTCGACCGACACACACCAGATGTAACATGAAAAGGAAGACGGAATAAGAAAGAAATGGGAAAGAAGAGATCCATAGAAGAAAAAGAACCAGTATTTACCTTGCTGACCAACGAAAAACTACTGAAAACCCTATAAGTCATAGTAGACTACCACTGGGTTCGAAGTGCAAGTGTCACCCATTTCCGAGGAGCCTTTTCGCTCCGGAAAACGTACATGTGTATTTCTGATTTTTTATTGTGCATGTGTGTGTTAATGGTTGAACTTTTATTTTAATATTTATACTCTTCAGACATGAAACAAGGTTTATTCATTTTATTATAATCATAGAAAGAGCTTGGAATTTAAAAGCTAACATAGACGACTTGATAATTAAAACTTTAACTAGCGCTTTAGCCTACAGTATGTTGAACAGATTGTTTGAAAGCATATATGGAGAAATTAAAAATGTGGTAAAGCCAAATCAATCAGCAAGAACTGCTCCATTTTACATCTTTAAAATCAATTATGAAATGCTTACTGCATAACACGAAACAAAAATAGTTCACTATAATAGAAGAGCCATTAAAAGTGTTCTCTACGTAATTTTAGAAGTAATATTATTAACCAATTTTTTATCAAAATAAAATATTGAATATTGAGAAAAAATAACCATTTGAATGAGAAGAGTTGAAAGAGGAGCCGGAACAGGTTGAACTGTTCATCCCCCTTTATCCGCAAGAACTGCTTCTGCGTTTCGAAGGAACATCTTCAATCTGTTTAAAGCTTAAGTTCATTTATTTACAGACGGACATTGAAACATTATTATTTAAAAAGAAATCAGCAATAGCAATCGTGAAAATTAAGGGAGTATTATTGACTACGCCATATCTATCAATGTACGTGGTAAACAGTTTCAATGCACTTTTCAGATAAACTGTATTGTTTATTTTTGATAATGCTATATAGAAACTATTTAAATGTCTTTGCAGCGTAAGAGAAATAGTTAACACTGATACAACTATTGGATAACAAAACAAAACACAGATAGTAAACATGTTAATTCTACAGAAATGTTTTTGTCAGCTTAAAGTTTGACTAAGGTCAGTATAGTGTGAGAGGCCAGTTTCTCACACAATGCCAATATGAGGTAACATCGTCGTTAAGTCTTTGACTTATCTTTTCTAATGTCATTAACCCTGTTTCTGCTATCCTAACCAATCCTTGCGTTCACAATTATGCGTTTAATTCTGCCCCATAAGACCCTTCATCCAAAACCCGAATGACTGCCGCCGTGGCACAGGTCACCTCCTTGTTTACGCGCAGAGAGAAGGAAGAAGGAAGGGGTGACTGTAGATGCAAAGCTTCCCACAACCTGAAGGTACTACAAACTGTAACCTCAAAAAGAAATTTCTACCTCAAAATCCACAATACATCCTAAAAAAATCCCTAAAGGAAAAACCTTACATGCGATAAAACCCTTGACGGGTAGGCACGCAGCGAAAACCTTCTGACTTTATACAGCCAGCCAGCACTTTGGTCGGTTGGTCGGTCGGCGCAAAGCAATTCGCACTTCAGATGTTCATCTTGCCGGCCCTGATCTAAAGAGTCCTTCGTTTTATTTCTTTCAGTGTTTTAATTCAATATAGTTCAGGATAAGTTCAGGTAAGTTCACTTACTGAAAATATGAAAGGTTGTTATATATGAGAGTAAAATGTGCATAATTTTATGCTTTAATTTATTTTTCTCCCTGCTGCGAAAGAGACATTTTCTGAAAATTTATGTGCTGTGCATGAAATATCTATTGGAATTTGCAACCATTAAAGACACATAGCAAAACAGAAAATGTAACAAATTTATAAATTAAGGTGAGAAGTTACTCACCTTAAAAGTTTAATATTCACTTTTTTATTTTTATACTTTATTATAATCTCACCCTTCTAGATTACAAATATATAGTTAAAAAGTTCATTGGAGCAATATTTTATACCCAATTTGTTAATTATATTAGTGTGTGCTAAGTTGTTGCCACGCCCCTTTTCGTAAGCTTTCAGAAAATCGATCATAACTTCTGTAATACTGAACAGATATTTCTGAACTGAGCCTTGCTTTTAAGGGACATTCCAAGATTTCTGCTCGTACCACTGTAACTCCAATGATGCTAGTTTTTCTTTTGTCTTTGGCTGTGTATATGAACAGTTATTTGTTCTGAATAATTTTTGTACTAGTTATTGGTGAATATATGATATGAGTAGGCCAAAATATTTTGGAAAGAGAAAGTTTTCAGGCAATGGTTGTACTAAAACAGAACAATAAATGTGGAAAATATAAATATAATAGACAGTGAAAGCACGTGTAACATTGAGGTTAGTAGACCCGGTTCAGGCAATACATGTGTTAATCATGATAGTTGTCTTATACAGAAATTGAGGAGCTGCGAGTCCTGAAAGCAGATAAAATGGTTGAAGAACTGGCCTAGAAGGCAATAAAAATGAAGAGGAGCTTGAAAAGAACAAGTGAGAATACAGAGGGTCAAGACTATGCATCAGGAATGTTATGACTCATGTGAGAACTCAGTAATCAATATATAAACTTTAAAGCTATTTTTCTCAGTTTTCAGGTTCCGGTACACTTTCTTTAAAAACTAATCATCCAAAACATATTAATTTTTTGTGTGTATTAAGCAGACTCATAAAAATAATAAGAAGGGATTTTTCTCAGAGATTCATAATACTTGTTTAAAAAAAAAATTACTTGAAATTTCAGTGTGATTTTTACAAAATGTTCAAATAATAATAGGTATTTTTAAAGATTAAGGCTTTAAGAAGATGCCTGAAATTTTCAAGTACATATCAATAATATTTCTTAGTAATGTGCACCCAAAAGTCATGGAAATAGCACTGTGGATAAGGCGTTACCTTCTCACCTTTGGCCGCGCCGTGGCTCAGTAGTTAGACTGCTTGACTCTCACCAAGACGGCTCGGGTTCTATCCCAGGCGACCGCAAAGTGAGATTGGTGGTGGACAACACGGTGCTGGGGCGGGTTTTCTCCGGGATCCCCGGTTTCCCCCGCCATCTCATTCCACCGGTGCTCCATCTTCATCTCATGTATCACCAGTGTCATCGCCTGCGGTGCCGTATGTAGTAAAAGCGGGCGTTAAACACTACACACACATTTCTCACCTTAAGTGAGTTACGCAGGTTCTTCCAGTTTAAGATAGGCTGTGTGAATCATTAATTTATCTCTTACAGTACTCATTTTGATTCTCCTAAACTGTTTATTCTAAATTTTTATTGTGCTTTCTCAATAAAAATCTTTTACTAAATGTGTGAATGTGGGACTTCTTAATCGTGTAGATCTTACAAGAGTAAAAATACCCACTTCAGCAACAAGTTGCCTAAACAATTTTACACAGATGGAATTAAAAACAATACTTCCAATAACAAAGGTAAAGTTTAGTAACAGTGCAGCTCGCACTCATGAAGGTCCTAGGTTCGCTCACCGGCTGAACTTACTTGGAGTTATCGTAGTTTTCCTAATTGGTATGCGAATCTAGGTTAGTATCTTATTTAACAATATATCTTTTCCTTCATTTCCTTCTCATTCCTTTTTATATTTTAGCTGTACACTTTTGTGGTGTATGATGAAAACAACAAATGACGCGATTGCTTTTCCAAAGGAATCAGCATTCCTCGTGAATATTGGAGGGCTGCTTAGCTGATATCTCTCTCTACGCATCTCTAGCAATGAGATCAGTCTTCGAGCTTAACACTGTTAGGATTTTGCATACACCTCTGTGCTTTTCTCCCCGCGGTTCCTTCTCTCATAACTCAGCCTCTAAACACTGCGTAACTTTTGAATAACTATCAAAAGAAAGAAGAAGTTTTATCTAAAGATGACTCCTAAAGCAGATTCTAAAAGTAAAATGCTGATAATATAATAAAATCTACGGATCGGAGACACCAAGGAACTCAGCTACAGTTCTCTACCGCCTTCGCCAGAATTGTTTCCTATGATGCTCAGAATTGACAAATATATAGCAGACACTGTTATAACTATTATTAAGAGATACCTCATAGATACTTTTACCACCTCAATTTTTTATTCCGTGAATTTCACTTATTTTTGTTTTATAATATGGTTTACAAGCCATGTATTATTTTAAATTATTAATGTGGTTATGTTTCAGAAGAATATTGAAGAAAAATTATTTTATGGTTGATTCTAGAAATATCAGGTGGTGAGATACAGTCAAAACAGAAATTTACACTCTCTAATGATTATGTGAATCACATTGATTTTGAATTGCATAGCTTAAACTGCAATACAGCTTATTGAGGTGATAGGTTATTTCAGAAAAACTTCCTTATATACCTCTGGATTTGAAGAGGTTTGTTGCCAATTTCACTCCACGCATAAAACTGAGTTGCAAAAGAAACAATCTAAAGTACGATCACTTAAAAGCGGAACAAGTAAGAGTTATCCCGCGTTTCATTGAATACAAAAGCTATTGTCCTCGGAATCACTTCGCAAATTACGGACGAATATTATCTGGCGGGCTGTGATTTGCGTTAAATCGATGCATTCTTCTCAGGAAACGCTTTGCTATGCCACAATGCGAGCTCTCGACAAAGAGAAACCATGAAAAGCATCACTGGATTGGACCACCAAAGGATGTTACACAATTCACGTAGACTTGAGATTAGGTCAGGTTTCTAGCATACATCCGCAAGTCGTTCCAATGACGACAGATAGCTCCGTTCCTTGCACTCACAATAGTCTGTTTAGTTCATTTAATGAATCGCTTAATCATTTTTGAGGTCTTCCTGTTCTTCTGACAGTTTATTCGCGACGGGAAATGAAACACTCTCATTTCCGTTTCCTGTAGGTCAGTTTCAATTTGATGATAAGTTTCATTGACACCAATGACCGCTTTAACACTTCTCACCGGAAGACCAAATTGCGTCTAAAATAACAGCGGTCAATTACTAAAGACAGCATTAGAAGAAATTACTAGGTGGCACTCACAGAAAAGTGAGGGATACCTAGATAGTTCGCTGAATAAAAATAATGAAGCATGACCAACTTAAATGCCTTAATGTAAGTCCTAACCACACGTTGTGTTTAGAAGGGGCGTCGCCTATTGAACAGTTTTCATCGTATAATCATTAAGGTTTATAAAAAGCATTACTTTCCCCAACTATTGCCTAAGAGGGAGAAAACACTATGTTGGTCTCTAATATTCATTTCTACCATCTCGATGCAAACAGATATTCTGAAACATAAAGTAAAATAAATCACGCGAAAATTTATATAATCTCTTTTGAGAAAGTCGTGTCATCTTAACTTCCTTTGCCATAACTTATTAGATAAAAATTATATTCTATTTCAACTGAAAATTCGATGTCCATAAAGATAAATACATGTTCTTTGGCAGGCTAAATTAAACAAAACTTTTATAAAAGGGCTCATAGTACATTTATGATAAACAACAAATTTGGCAGAAAGATAGATGAAAAATTCAATGCCATGGCCGGGATTTGAACCATGGATCTCCTGGTTTCCGTCCAGTCGTTCCAACCCATTGAGCTACCATGGCCAACGTGTCGTCCTGACATGAAATTCTCCATTTGACACATATATTTCCCCGGTAGACATCTCGCATCCGAGATACACCGTTTGTCGCGACTTACTAGCGTAAGTTCTTAACTCCCAGGATTCATCATTTAACTGTTATTATTTTAGTTAATTGATGGAAATTAATCATTTCTTCATACTAGCCGTATATAGGCTAAGGTTTTTGATAGAGTCAACATGAAAAATTCAATGCCTTGGCCGGGATTTGAACCACGACCAGTCCAGTCGCTCTAACCTATTGAGCTGCCATGGCCAACGTGGCATCCTGACATGAAATTCTCCATTTGACTCATACTCGCCACAAACAGTGTATCTCGGATGCGTGGGCCCCTAGTGGTCTACCGGGGAAATATAAGAGTCAAATGGAGAATTGAATGTCATGATGGCACTTTGGCCATGGTAGCTCAATGGGTTAGAGCGACTGGACGGATACCAGGAGATCTGTGGCTCAAATCCCGGCCATGGCATTGAATTTTTCATGTTGACTCTATCTATAAAAAAACCTTAGCCTATACGGCTAGTGTGAAGAAAGGATTAATTTCCATCAATTAACTAAAACAAACTTGTCATTTAAAATTTTCCAGAGAACTTGCCATCTTATTTTTTTAACGGAATCACACCAGCTTTAAGATTACTCGTATAAGGTCGAATAGCTACAGTTGTTTCTTACCTATTGTGCACAAATATGACATTTACCAGTTTGGATTGGCTTTATCTTGAAACACCCATACTGTCAACTGCTGCTTACGTTCCGGCTCATACGCAGGGATCCATGATTCGTCACCTATTACAATCTTATATTTTATTTATAGGTTTTCCACTTTACAGCAGTTCACCATTTGTTACAGAGATTCCTGTCGTTCCATTGTCCTTCTTCCAGTTCCCTCTTCTTCATATGACCATATATTTCCTGACTCTTCCACACTTTCTTCTGCCTGGTACTTCCCATTTTAGAAGTTGTTTGGGTCACCGTTTTTGCGGCATCCGTGGTACATGTCCATACCACTGGAGAGCTCTACTGGACATTCTGTCTATAACAGTTTCCAATGCTTCCATTTCATGTGTAATGTTCGTGTTTCTAACATGCTCTAACCTTGATATCCTCATACGTCTTCGATGTCCATCCATTTCTGTCGTTGGTATTCTTTTCTGCATTCTTCCTTTTAATGTCAAACTTTCGGATATACTGTTTCATACTGTTTTTAAAATTTGTTGTTTAGTCTTTCTAATTAAATTCCTATTCCATAAAACATTGTTCAAACTTCTAATCGTCTTCCTTGCACAATTTACCCCATTGATACTATATTTTTCACAAGTATCATTTTTATCTATTATAGATCCTAGGTAAATAAAATGTTCGACAAATTTAATTGCCACATTTCCTTGCAGACCTTTCGAATTTCTTCCTATTACCATATATTCAGTTTTAATGGCATTTATTTTTAATCCGCCTACTTCAAATGTACTCATTAATTTTCTAATCACATATTCTATATCAGTTTTATCCTGCCCTATTATAGTCTGGTCATCTGCAAATATTGAATTGTGCAATAAGCGGCCATTGATGTTTAGTTCCATTTCTCTACATGACTTATTTCACTTTCTCAACAACCCTTCTATAAGTATGTTATACAGTGTAGGTGACATGCCACAACCTTGTCTTAGTCCTTTTGTTGTGGGGAATTCTGCTGATACTCGGTTTCCCATCTTAACGCTTGCCTTACATTCATACTTTTAATAAAATATATGAGGGACTTTGGTGTTCCAAAGTTTTCCATTGCCTCTCGTAGTATATTTATAGGCACAGAGTCAAATGCTTTTACAAGATCAATGAATATCATATGCCCTTCTTTCTGTTTAGCCAACATTTCTTTCGGTGATTTGTCTAATCAAAAATACATTATCACAGCATGATTTGCCTGCTGTAATGCTTGCTTGTTCTTCCGATATCTTAATTTGTATTAACTCCTCCAATCTAACTTTAATAATTGTGCTTAAAATTCTGCTTATTGCTGCCATAACACTAATCCCTCTACAGTTTATTGGTCCTCGTTTGTTCCCTTTATTTTTATATATGGGACTAATGTATGATAACCTCAAATCATCCGGGATAGGATCTCCTTCAATCACTTGAAGAAAAACTGTAGTTAAAATTCTTATAATATCTGGACCACCATATTTAATTAATTCTGTTGTTATTGCTCCCGGGCCCGCAGCTTGCCCACTTTTTGTCATTCTCAAAACATTCCGCACCTCATCTTCTCTTATATGTTCCATTAAATATCCTTTCTATTATCCTGTAAGGTAAAATCCATAAATTCTTTTCTTGAATCTGTTAAAAGCATTTTAGATACTCCTGAAAAATTTTCATTGGTACTAAATTAAAAATCTTGGTCCTAGTATTATTTCTCATATTCTTAATTGTCCTCCATGCTTGGGCTGACTTTGTATATCCTACTACAATCTTATATACGGCTTTTGAGGCACAGCCATTTTATTTCTTGAGCATCTTTTTGAGATTGCGTCAAATTATGTGGGATCCAACGAGAGCAAAGTTTTTCCAACACTAAATAATAGTATCATCACATCAATTCCGGTTGTTATCTTACAGGTATTCTCGGATCATTTTAGACCCGATAATGAGAGAGAATACATATGTCTGATGAAGGTCAAACTTTTAAAGGGATAAGCAACGGTATTTCCCGGATCCCACTGTGTATGTGTCTTCACAGTATGAACAAACTTAAAGACGACATAGAACAGAAAATTGCACAAGCAAAACTTACGCTCTTTATGGACATTTCATCATAATACTTTACGAATTTTTCAGGATTTGCTTTATTTTCAATACTACCTGTAACAATGATAACTTATAATTTTATGCATTCTATTATTACTCGAGCATAAATAGCATTCGAAATAAAAGTATAGTATTCTACGCGAGCGGTTAGACAAGCACAATTTGCCAGTTGATGATTCCACAGATACTGACACACCACGCGCCTTCTTGCCGGCCCAGCTGTAAGTGGAACATTTTGTGGGTAACAGACTGGAATTCCTGAACATTAAAAGATTTGGATGCAGAGCTGTGTTACAAAAGATCAATGCAGTGTCCTAGTAAAAACCAAAGCATATTCTATGCGTTTTAGGTTCTCGGAAAGATGAAGGAAGACCTGTAGGCTCAGAAGTTTATAACGGAGAGAATAGTAGTTGAAAATACAGTATAGTTAAAACGTTTAACAAGGATCACCGACCAGTGTTGATTTCATGTTAGTGATGGCTATCTCGAGGGAAAGTATCCGTTTCCTTCTACACAATAGTAAATGAAGGATGGTGATAGCTGTGTTTAACTTAATTACAGATGTACCTTCTATCTCTCAAGTAATCAAATCCTACATGCCCCACACCCACCTTCGTAAGCAGCATATTGTAATATGGCCCTTCCTTTCGCTGTTTGTCAGAACAGTTTTGCGGCTAAGTGGAATCCTTTACTTCGAGAGGCCATTTATAATAATTTATGGTCTTAAATAAAACTGGTCTTGTCATAGTCAAAATTTTAATTTCATATTCATGTCTTGCTCCATGAAGTTGTGCTACAAAGCTGGACATTATTAAACTCCCGAATATTCTGTGGCTATTTTGACATTAAACCAGAGAGAATTTTTGAATTTTATGAAGTCACTAAGTGTCCATAATTTTGTGGACTACTAAGTACTATAAATGTGCATTCATTATATTTTTTAAGATAATGGGTATAATATCAGTCTTAATGAGGGCGTAAACACATGAAAACATCATCAACACTTCTTTTCGTTCGGGTGTTTTGGTTGTTCCGCCCTCCAATTTAAATTCCAGGCAATTTCTTCAAAACCTTCCTTCAGTTAATGGCCCTCAGATTTGTAGTTCATAGTAGTGAGTGTTTGTCGGCTTCCCTGCAGTCATTTGTTCACATTTAATATACTGTCTCTAATATAATGTTGTTATTTTGTAAGAATAATTCAAAACTTGTTGCTGTCCACTAGGTCAAACACATTTTAGATGTTAATATTAACATATAATTTCATGTATCACACACACCTTTTGATAGGAAGGGTACAAAAACATACACACGGTTTGATTCTCAATAACTTTCTAATAAACTTAGATGTGGTGCTCAAATTTGATGACGTACCTTAATGCTCTATTTATTGTAATCAGTTGAGGTTCTTAAGACGGTAATCTTTAGCAGTCAAACTGATGCTATCGGAAATGCACACGATAATGTGAAGTTTCTACATAGAGCCAGTGTATGTAGCGTTGTCCGCTACAAATCATGTTTTGAGTTCCTGGCGGATAACGTCCAATGCATTGATCTGGGAGCCATGCTGGATATTCAATAACTCCTCTTCGTCTATTTCATTTTTCGAAAGACTCATCAACGTACTGGGCATTCCCGATGCTATTGAGCTGGCGCACTATATTGTTGCATGTAAAAACCCTTGTCCCCATACAGCTCTCAAATCGCCGTTAAACATCGATCTTTATGGTTTTCCGAGATAGATCGCATCGGTTTCTTCAAATATAATCTTGTAGTCACCTTTCAGTGTCACTATAAATATTATTTAGGTAAAGAGGGCACATGGTAGCAATGCCTAAATTCACATACAAATTTACACATTCACCAAATTTGATATTTCCATCCCAATTCATTAAAAGCATATTGATGAGCAGGCTATAGGTTTTTGACCCTATCATCATTGCGAAAGAAGTGTGTGGTAGGACTTGTGAAAAAGTTTAATTAATCCGGGCTAGACCCCTATTCTATATCTTGGTCCTTTTCAACTTTTTTTAAATGTTGCTTAGACGAATTCACTGACGCAGTTAGGAATTTGATGAATTTGTATACATATCGATATTTCTGATAGGAAGCCCAAGGATTCCTCCAAGCGGATGTCGGATTTGTGTTTAATGTTCAATATTGCCTTTGAAATCTATTTCGAACAAAAATTATCCTACCTGCAAATATGACCTTATGAAGAACGGCCCTCCTTACTCAAAGTTTTCATAATCCAGTTTAGCTCCATATGAAAATAAATAAAACTAAAGTACAGAAGGGTCCTCCAAACATGGAAAAGAAGTAATAACAGGGTTACGATGAGGAACAATTCCATTTATTGTATCAGAAGTTTTTTCTTTGTATCATTCTTGTGAACTTTTTACCATAGCAGTTTAGGATCAATCTTTTGGATTGATGAAATAATAAAGCAGTTTATTTGTATACTGCCAAAAGTAAACAGGGGCAGATTTATTCCATTATAGTGTTCTATGATTATACTTGGTAAATTTCCCTCCGTTCAGTTGACAACAATACTAGCAACTATTCATAGAAGATGCAAGTCTTATTTGGTGTACATTGCAGCTGATACGTTGGTGATGCAAACTATATTTTGCAAGTACGAGGCGTGTCCGTAAAATGAGGTCTCCAATGCGCTGGAGCCGTGAGGAACGCTATTACGCAATATCCGGCAACACTGGGATGTAGCTTGGTTACACTCCTTCAAATCCCCACTACAACGAACCCGTTGAAACCATTAGTCTTGGCTGGGCAGCCGTTTGCGATGGAGCTTCCTATTACTTCCGCCAAGTGCGAGTTGCGTGCAGTGATCCGTTTTCTCAGTACCAAGGGCACTACCCCCACTGAAATCCATCATCAGTTATGCGAAGTCTATGGACCACAGTGTATGGAGTTCAGAAACGTGTGAAAGTGCGTCAGAGAGTTCAAAGACGGACGTACTCTTCCATGACGAACAGCGTTCTGGTCGGCCTTCAGCTTCAGCCGAAACAATTGCAAAAGTGGGGCAAGAAATGCTTTTAAAGATCGGCGTGTGACAGTTCGCGAGCTGTGCGAACTTATCCCTGAAGTCAATAAGACTACGACTGACAAGATTTTGACCCAACATTTGCATTATCGCAAGGTGTGTGCCAGGTGAGTCCCCAAAATGCTCACCGAAGACATCCTCACCCATCCCCCCTACAGTCCAGACTTAGCACCTAGTGGGTATCATCTGTTTCCTGAGTTGAAGTCACACCTGGGTGGAACACATTTCCAGACCGACGATGATTTGAAAAACGAGGTTGAGCGCTACATGCGCAACTTGGCCGGAGAGTGCTATGACAAGGGTATACAAAAACTGCCACAGCGCATGCTAAAGTTCATCGATCACAATGGTGATTACGTTGAAAATTAGCTGTAGGTTCCGCCTTTCCATCAATGTAACATTCATTGACAATAAATATGTTTTCTGTATTAAATAAAATTGGAGACCTTATTTTACGGACACGCCTCGTATATTGTCGCCGAGGCATTGTTGCACCGCTAGCGCAAGCCACAGCCGGCGCGTGTGCGAACGCTGAATGCTTGCCGAGAAAGAGGGAGAGAGAAAAACAGAGAGAGAAAGAGACAGCGATAGTCTGGAATTTCCCACATCGTGATTGTTATCGAACGATTGACTGAATTATATAACAATGTCTAGAGGCATAAAAGCCGGCAAAGTGTGAGAACAGTCATTTGCGAGTTGCAGTTGTTAATTGAGTGTGCAGCTATGTGGACATTTGAGGTGTACCGCAGTGAATTCTTTTGTTTAGGTGTGGCAGACGACTGCTGTTTGTATTTTACGGCACTTTTACTGCTGCAAGAGGTGTACAAAACGTCTTTTACTGCAATAAAGAGCATTTTAAATTTCCGCAATTAAGAATTTTAATTCCACGAACCCACAAAGTCACAATATGAATGATTTGGTTTAAATAGTGGAGATTGTTGTGCTCTAAATTTGCATTTATTTGATATTGATTTGTGTTTAAATAAGTGGTCCACACTTTTTAATTGTGGGTTTTAAAGTTTAATTTCATATCAGTAGATACATTATGTCATTTAGCAATGGGAAGTGTTGTTCAAAACATGAACATGAACATGATTTGCTGATCAGTTTGAAGCTAATAAATCATTTCGCCAACACTTAATTTTAGTTGACTTCGCAGTTGAACAACGTTGAATTTAAAGAGTTCTCAGAAATAAAGGCAATTCTTGACACATATTGCTTTAAAGGACTGGATTTATGAAATAATTCACATAAGTATTAAGCCACCAATAGCATAACTGAGGTGTGTCGCTCAGTCGAGGTGTAATGCTACGTTTCATATTGCTATGGATCACAGTGTACTTAAGTTATACGGACTTCGATTAAAGTCTTTATGTGTCATTACTATCATTAAATAAGGGGTATTAAGATTCAATTTAGCTACTAATACCATTATAAATATAGGTTTTTATAGTAATTTTCCCTTTTAAAGATTTTATACTAACTTTCTAATACAATTTTGTTTTATTTAACTGAAAAAAATTATAGATTAGGCCTAAGAATGATATAAGTGCAACAACGGTTATAGATTTTAAAATGAACCACCCACGGTTGAACAGCGGCATTAGCAAAACTTAGGCAAGCCACTCACAAGCAATACCATTAGAAATTCATTATTTTAATTGGTAGGTGTGAAGTATGAACGTTGAAATATCCATGTTTTAAGTAAATGGCTTGTAATTGGATTGCTGTTAAGTTTATTGCTCCTATTATCGTATATGACATTTAGTGACAGAACACTCGAAGTTTTACACACTTGACATGCATAGGTTGTACACAATTAGTATGGTAAAAAGGTGTGAAAGCACGTAGCCTAGCTTCTGAAATAAGCGTTCAATATTCAGTGCTCCCACACTGAGGCTGTCTCTTGTCCCCAAAAATGCCTACCTACATATAAAAGTAGTTAAACCTTGTAATTTCACACTTTCGGCTTTTCCATAATTATGTTAATTTCAATCGTTACTATTTGTTGTCATTGCCGTTCATTATGGTAAGGGTAGAAAGGCAGATTATAGGCTTACAGACGTGTTCTAAAAAGATCATTCTCCATTACAAACTCTTTTGGCAAGTCTTCTAGTCTTGACAAACCATCTGGAGTTCCAAGATCCATTCAGTCATTAATAAATATAGAATTGATTAATCTGTCCCCATTTGACCGTATTCCGTCCAATATTTTATACAAATTGATCATAGGTAGCCAGTAAATCAGGAGCTATAATCACACAATTAGTAATAAAACTGATTTGACCTGTAATCCTGGGAAGACGTTTACAGTTTTCCAACCTGATGTATTTATAAAACGAACTTACACCTGGAAGTGCAGTGAAAAGCTGTTTGTAGGACTCCGTTGTGCTCATGGGCATTGTGTTATTCAGGGCAATGAAGAGAAAAACACATTGACCAAAAGCACATGTATTTGTTTATTTACTGATTTATCAAACGCTCAGACAGTTGGCACACTGCCGCTGGTCTTCTGCTTCCCAGTGAATTGCCCATCAGCATTACTCCAATGTTTCCGAAGTGGTTGGCACCGCCTGAGATGTTCCCAGTTCATTATAAAATTCTCTTTTCTCATCATACATTTTGGTGAGCGATGATCTTTGCCCATTCAGAAGCAGAAAAGTCTTTTATATGATTATAACTATGTATTTCAATTACCACGATCTTCGTAACTTTCATTACAAAGAGTTTAGGAAGAAACAACCGCAGCGCTAAGGGAATTTTACAGGACCATTGTTCTAAAACGTCTTATTAAATATTTCATTAATAATCTGTTTTAAGCCTCCATATATGAGGAAAGTAGTTGAGTGATTACTGAAGGAACCCTTTATGAAATGTAGAACTATAAAGCGTGGTTCTGTGATCAAGTGACCAGCGTTCTAGCTTGTTAGAGATTTTAGGTTAGAATTCCGGCTGGTGTTGAATCATTTTGCTCCAAATAAAACTTCTGAAGAATCACCTTCACGTTTTGAAGAATCTGGAAGAATGAATTTCAATTTTCTTTCACTGCGAAAATAGAAATAAAAAACTGTGTATAAAACTTATAGTCAAAGAGTTACCAGCAACAATTAAATTCTTGATGTAGAAAACTCTCAAATCCAATCTTTATGATTTTTAAAATAACAAAAAACGCTATTTTAACAAAAAAGTAATAATACAATCTTACCTACTACCATCACCCAGTTCTCTAGGCCTGACTTTATCACTTCTTTGTTTGCATTCGTTTGATTTTTCAATCTACATTATTTTATTATTTCACGTTTGTAAAGAACAATTCTTACCTCCTGTTTTTTTAACTGTTTCCTTTAAAGAGTGTGCGATAGATGTATCCAAGATAATAGTGCAATAATTTGAACAAAAGTCGCTCATGTCCTGGACACGAGAAGTTTCTGAACAGAGTGACGGCTAGTGTTACATTCTGTAGCTACAACTTACTGAACATTTTAGGGGTTTTCGTATAACTTAATGTGTAAATATAAAAATTGACGTGTAATAAGGACTAAATTTGTATAAAAATTTCGGTTTCTGTGCCAAGCGATTCAATTAGTTCTAAGCTCCTGTTATCACATGCAGATAATAGAGACTTCGCCCATATGTGTTTATATCCAAACTGAACACAATTCATCCCTGTTATTCGTTAATGTGCACAACCCCAATGCAAGAATGCCACAAATAACCAAGAGACTGATATGCATACATTTTATTTTGTCTTCTTGTTCTGTGTGGTCAAAGCCATGGAGTTACATTTCTGGTCCTTTGCTTACAACTAAATTTTTTATATTATATATTTAAAAGTTTCTATCGGTTAAGGCTACTGTATTATCCAGTATAAGTATCTATCAGGAAATTTGTAACAAATGAATATCTATAAATGCTTATCTGGATGAACATGAAATATATAAAAGAAAAACATATTTAAGAATGTTTTATACAAGAGTGAGTGCTGTTATGTATATTACGCATAAAGAAGCAAAATGTTACAGTAACGTAGAAGAGGAGGACATAGGTACAATTCATGTATGACTAATTTAATATCGATGCAGTAATGACTGGAACTTTGTATACCGAATTTTTCTTTATTATCATCCAAATACAGTATTTCTGGAAATGGAATGTAGGTGCACCAAGGGTAATGCAGTAGTTCCTGTTCCATAATACCTGATGCAAAAGAAAGGGAATTGAATAACATAACTTAAAGCCCAGCAGTTTCAACGTCTGGTATTACATTGTCTGATTTAGATGTTCATTCGTGGAGTATATTATCCAAACCTTACTGCTATCTTAATTCGAAGCCTATTTTGTCTAGAACTTTATTTTTGCTGGTTTGTCCAATTACGTTTCTGAGGTGTTAGAGCCCAAACTGTCTAATGAACTGAATAAAGCACTACAGTTTTCGGTTGCCACAGTCCTTACAGTCCTCGAGTCAGTGATACTCTAAATAAGAAAGCAAGCTCCTACCCCAAAAAGGACACAAACACAACAAAAGCTTTTTTGTTAAACAGTTTATCTGTGAACCTCAATTAGTGGCACCGCTTTATTTATATTGGTCTTTACTTTTCAACAGCAATTATTGGGGACTGGCGCTTATGAAGCACTGTGTATGCTTGCATGTCTGCCGTTGTGTGAGTGAGTGAGTGAGTGAGTGAGTGAGTGAGTGAGTGAGTGAGTGAGTGAGTGAGTGAGTGAGTGAGTGAGTGAGTGAGTGAGTGAGTGAGTGAGTGAGTGAGTGAGTGAGTGAGTGAGTGAGTGAGTGAGTGAGTGAGTGAGTGCGTGAGTGAACGAGCGAGACGGTTCAATGGAATGTTGCAGAACAATCTTCTTCCGCAACTTTATGCAACAAAGTTACCAATGGAGTCTCCATGGTTTATGCAAGATGGAGCTCATTTATACTCCGCCTTTAACTGCAGTGTTCATATCGGCGGTCGTTCTCCTTTGAAGCATATCGAAGGTGTTAACTCGTAATCGTTGTGTTGTATCATTAGATCACGCACACATTAACACTCTCATTCATACTTCCAGACTCTGGGGAAGCTGAGGAATCATCTTTGTTGGATAAAAATCCATACCACAGCCGGGAATCGAACCCGGGATCCCTAGCCCAGCAGGACAACCTCGTTTTCAACGATACAATCGTTAGATGTCACTTGTTTTTTCCAGTATTACCAAATGAAATAAACTTTAAAACAGAATCGACTGCCGGTATTTCAAAATTCATTACGCGATGTATATTTTTTAAATAAATATTACGTGCTTTTTCTAACTGAATTTCATTTTAGTTTTCGTTTTCGTACTCTTGAACCATAGGTAGAGGTTTCGCATTTATTGTTTTCTGTGTCAGCTAGGCTATTGTGGGAAACTTGCTTATATTTCCATCTGCTTTGATGTACCAAGGCCAATTATTTGTACCTTTATGTCATTTAGTACACAAATAAAATTTTACCGGAGCAGGCAGTTAATTTCCCCCGTTACCTTTCCTGTTCTATTTGAGGTATTCTTTAAATTTTTCGTAGAAGCATTATTTCTTTCCGAAACTACTTAGGCAGTCCATTTTAAACGCTTAAGAAAGTTTCATTCTAGTAATGCTTCTATTGATCTAACTGTTGAATGAAATTTCTTATGGAATCGAGGAAATTTTCTTGAAAAAAAAAAAAAAACTGTTAGCTTTTAAGGCATTGCATATAACATCACAGTAAAAATCAGTTACATGATTAATTTTACGTAACACACTTGGGATTCTTTCTCTTCTTCATGGATCAAAATAATGGACAAGCGCTGCACATTTATGTTGCACCTGTTCTTGGAATTTCTTACTATAAAAACCCAGAGTCTGAAAGAAGTTTTGCAACAAATAGCAAATAACAGAATTTTTATTTCAGATCATTTATTTTCCAGACAGGAGAGAAATGTTTCCGCTATAGTTATGTAAAATATAAGAGATTTATAGCCCACAAGGAAAGTTCGCGTGCGGTATCTAGAAGCAGATAAATGACAAGAGTTTCGTGACTTGAACGTCTGTAGAATCTCCAGACGTCCTCACGAACTATCAAGGTCTTTCCTCTTCTGTATGAATAAAACATAGCTGGACCTCGCATCGAACGAGAGAACTTCTTTTTGTCTTCATCAGAGAGAGTCGTTAACTTTCAAAATCTGGTGCACAACTCAAATGCTTGTTAACGGAAGGCTAACCTCCTGTAGTCAAGTTTTTGCACGATGCATGTGTCCAGTCTGCGAACCTAGTAACAGTGGCGCGGTGCCTACTTCATGTCCTTGGCAAGATATTTATTGGCGAAAATAGTGTACAGGATATGACCACCGACATATTATTACATGTTAACTCCGCAAAAGAAAACGAAAGTGCAGAAAGATGGTAAAAGAAGTTGTAAGAAAGGTAATTACACTGAAGTGTATATAAGTTTAGCAACACCAGCCTGACAACCTGACAGCAATAATGTTCAAGCATTGACGAGTTTTGGTTAAAAACTTGTCATCAACTTTTTTAGCTTGTTGCCTTAAATAAGTCACATGCTCAGAGAGGTAATGTAATCACCTAAAGCGTAGTGCAAAAGAGGATCAACTGTGCACTAGAAAACTGAACACATTTTCATCGTCTCTTGTGCATGAAAGGAAGGCAAGCAAGTGAATAGAAAATTTTTGTCACCTTTGGTGTTTGAAAACTGTATAACTTCATTCCCCACCCAAAATATCGGTTCTGACACTAGTTTTTAAAGGTAATTAAATTTTTCACAATTTTATATTTATGGTGATAAATATTAGCTAGAGGTAACATAGAGCACTTGATGTCTTTTTGATTTCTGTAAAATTCGTAAACAGCAATCAGTTTTGAATATGAGAAGTCAATATTCCATAAAAGGCTCAGCATAAAAAGAATAATAATAATATGTTTTCAGAACTGAATCGTATAACAAGGGACATTCTGGAAAGAAGGCTATTTGGCATAATCTGCGTATTTTATAAGGCTCTTTCAACAAGATTTTTACTTTACTGCACTTCTGTTTTAATCCAATATCTTACTATTTGCAAAGCTTCACATATTATTTACGGATAATAAGGATAAATATTCAGTTCATAACATTCATGTTTTTGTAAAATAAAGAATAGTCTTACAACAGAAACACTGTTTTAAGAGCGAGAAGAATTCCAAATTTTCAACTTACATCCTTCAGTATGAGCTTCTTGTTTTTCATTTAAACTGTTATCACACGCGTGCTCATGATCGTGTTTTGTTTTCATGGAGCTTTTTCTAAAAGTTGTTTGTGGTGTTCAAGTGATCAATAAAAGTATTGTGTACAATATTTCATTACAGCCCCGCAATTGTTCTTCAACACTGAAATATTTAAATGGAAACTTTGATGAGTCTCTCACCTATTTTCCATGGCCTTCACTGGCGGTGATGTTTTATTCGATGACTTCACCCTCTCGAGTATCACTGGATTGTTTTTTCATCTGTCACTATTCAGGGAAGCCGTGCAGTCTCCAATAAATTAACAGTATAGTTCCAGAAAAGTTTTTCACTTACAAGGAACTTAACACTGGGTTAATACAATTTTGCCTTTAATCATATTTAAACTCTCCTCCGCCTAACATATCTTCTTCTGCTGAGTCATTATCGCCGTCATCCTCGTCACTGTTACCACCTCATTGCCCTCAATTATAATTCTTTCAATTTGTTGTTGTTGTAATACTCCTGCTTTATTTCATCCACAGGATGGCATACTTTTCCATCCAGATATTACGGAGGAAGCCTTAGGATAACATTGTCATATTCTGACAATATTTGGCCAGTCAAAAAGTTCTTCTGAGTCGGCTTATTGGCTAAAATTAAATGATACAATTTTCTTTTGGTGCTGTTTTCATTAAAGGGGATATTATGATTTTGTAAGCAATGAAGCATATCTCTTCTTAAAGAACTTGACGTTGGACGCTTATCTACTTGTGTAGGATTATATATAGCCAGAGGCAAAATGTTTTGCATTTTACGATTTTTCCGAAAATGTTCGCGAATTTTTCCCTTTTTCGAGAATAATATATATAATATATATAATATATATATTATATATATTAGCGATAAATGAGAAAATATCAATTATTGTTAGTCTGTATGAAAAATTTACGTTTATGACAAATTATATAAATACAGCTTTAATTTAACATTCCTCTCCTCAGCTAGAAGTCGTGAAAAAATGTTCAAAAATTTAATGTAAGCAAGATGAAATTTAACACTCAACAAAGCCAATACAGTGACATATTCATGCCACACTGAAATAACAGCTAAGCGGTGCAACAATAAACTGACACCACAGTACCAGGCTGGTCCGTGATACTGAGAACTGTTTGTCGTATGCTAACTACAAATTTTATTTATTGAATAGGACACCTGCACAGCAACAAAACAAAAAACTCCATTATGCTGACTGAACACACTAGCTTTCTTCTAGAAAGCTACTCTCAGACATTACATTAACATGAAAATATTGTCCCTCAGGGCTTCAGAATACGTTCCGAAATGCCCGAAAGTTAAAACATGAATACAAAAACACCTCATTGGAAATCACCCATATTTAGAAGCTAAACTGTTCCCATTGCCTGTACGGACACGCTACTCTAACTATTTTAATTCAATCGTTTATATTGCCAGCTATTTTGATGCAATTGTCGATTGCTTTTCTAATAAAGAAAAGATTTCAGTTCACTTCCTGAGAACCAAATGTGAAATATTAGAGGGTCACTTTGGAAACAGAGTAAGTGTATTTGTAGATCATATGGATCCCAGTGTTAGAGAAGCAGCAGAATCTAAAAGTTTGCTGCCGTATGAATTTGTCTAAATTATACTCCATTATGGTAAAACTGATGATTTAATATCATAAAATGTTTAGATCATTTGTTTGAGACTTCAAGGCTAGTTACTAAATCAAGTATAGGTGATTTAAATCATCTAATGGCAGCATTTAAACAGATAAATGCATTTAAAATCTTTTTTACTTTTAAATGCATTTAAATTTGTATATATTTTATATATTTTATAATTCTATACATTTTTATAATTTATATATTTATATAATTTTATATATTTTAAATTTTTATATAATTATATATTTAAATTTGTATTTAAATTTTTATTTGAATTTTTATTTAAATTTTTACTTTTTATACTTTTAATGCATTTAAAACTTGTGATTCTGATTTGCTTCTTTGTTACAAAGAGCTTTGCGACATTGTTGAATAGCAAAGTCATGATGGTAACGATAACAGATGTAGTAACAGCACTCTTGGCATTGAAGGCAAAAGCTGATTCTTACCGCAATTTCTGTGAAAAGTCCCTTCAATGTCTTTGGTTGCCGATGTCAAACGTTGAGAGATTTTTCACTACATACGACTTAGTTGTGACAGACAAAAGAAGTACGAAAACGGAAAATATCACAACTTGTTGTATGCTGCTGTTTGGCGATGTCTGATGTGTGATATTTGATTTTATTCATGTCACCTACTACCTGCTAATTTCAAATAAAATGTTTTAATTCGGGAAAAAGGGGTTTCAACATTTGTGGTACTCTAGTTACCTGTTACTTTTCATTTCAGCTATGTAATTACTCATTATTTCTCCCGGAAAATTTGCACGAGACTCATACGAATTTGTGGTAAAAACACTAAACACCACAAAACCACAAAACACCACCAATTAAAATTACTAACGTGAATTTTATAAATAATTGTCACCACAAAATAGTGTCTCTGTGTATAGGCATTATGTATTACTAGCATCGATTTAAAGGGTAAATTTGGAATTAACATTATACGTAACCATGTAACATAATTTTCAGTACTAATTCCTTTAAGAACACTTTATATGCATATGCCTGTTACTGTAACTTACAGTTCGCTGGGGAAGGGGGTGGCAGACGATTCACACGGCATATTGTGTCAAGAAGAAACAGGAGCGTCAATTTCGCTGAATATAGCATTTGGAAGGAGACAGAAGAGAAAGGTTAGACCTAGGCTCGCTGACTGTACTATGGGTAAAGGTCAGTGTTCCAGGAGCATGCACGACTTATAAAACTAGTGGTAGCAACTCGTATTTGGGAGATCTCAGGTTCAGTCACCGTCGACCAACCACTCTGTTCTGGTTTTTTCGAAGTTTCCCCTCACTTAGCAAATCTGTGCTTACTTTCATACCACGAGTTCTTTCTCACCATTTCCCCTTCATCCCATTTCCTTCTCAGCCTCCAGGTATACTTGTGCTGTATGGCAGTACCGGAAACAGACGGCGCGTATGCTTGCGCTCTGTATACGCTGTTCATAGGCATTGAGATGACTGTCTACATTTGCTGAAATCCGGACCACGAATTTTGGGGATGCGCGACGGATCCTGGCATCGGGATAAATAACTTGATTAGAGAGTTGCGCGTGTTCTTATGACCATCTGCCTGTGTCCTCTTGTGTTTTCCTCACTTCATTCCTTCCACCTAACAGTGTTCTTTCCACAGTAGATTAGAATACCTTAGCACTTTTTGTTTCACAGAAATACTTCAGATAGGCAATACAGAACATATCTTTTATCACAGAATTTTCCTGGGTATTATTTGACTGTCGCCTGCAATTGACACAAAATTCAGTATTGCGACTGTAACGCAAGGTATCTCCTAAATGTATTATAACAAGGAGTGTATATTCAGGGTGAGACAAAAAACACCAACAACGCTTAGTATGTTGCACAGGGCAGAACACCGTCCATTTTTTAAGAAGGACTCTATGCCCGGAAACGCACGGTTTGGATATTGTAGAAAGTCAAAGTAAGAAAACTGGCGCTCTAAGTGCATGTTTGAGCAGACGAAAATCTATGCGCGCAGATCATTCGAAGTCTCCAACACATGTTTAGCATCAACCTATGGGCTGGTATAATTGCTGTCCATACCATTGGTCCGTATCTAATACCAAACAGACTACTGTCCAACAACGGAAAGAAGCTTACTGAAAGGAATGCGCCCCCTTCCACAGTGGGACAAGGACAGTGAATGTAAGTGACAAAGAACGCATGCTACACAAGGAGCAGCGCCGTTAAGGAAAACATGCGCCGATTCAATCCGTACACCAAAACCAAGAAGATTCATTCACAAAAGTAGAAGTCATCAAAATATTTTTGAATGGTCTGTAACTGAATTGACATGGGCTGACATAAGCTACCGAGGGAGGGTGTAGCAACCTTTTCCAACCCCACTGTGTCTCATCCCCCGGATACTTTCTTTCCTGTGGTATTCTATAACAGGATCACTTTAAATCGCAGTCCTTAGGGATATTTTGCCTACATTATCGGAGCACGTCACACTACACATTCGGCAGGTAATGTGGTTTCCACACAACGGAGCTCCAGCACACTTTGAGAGAACTGTGCGGAATCCCTCAAGGTACATACCCCAATCAACGCATTGGTAGACGGGGAACAAGCGCGATCACCATATCTTGCAATATTGGACTATTTTCTGTGGGGTAGTATGAATCATACTGTACGCTACTCCTTTAACGTCAGGGGAGGGCTACATTCACGACGAGTACATGGAGCGATTGCCATTCTTTCAGGTCAGCCACACTTATTGGAGCATGTACGTGAAGCTCAGCGCCACCGGTTAGGCTCTGTATTGACATAGAAGGTACCCAGTTTTAACCTCGTTTGTATTGTTAAACTGTTTTGTGCTGCATACCGTCTGTTGATTTTATTAACAACATGTGGAACGGACACTGATAATTTACTGCATTCAAACCGTGCATTTCCGGATATCAGCTGCTGATCCATTTGTTCTCCTGCACAACATACTCAGTGTTGTCGATGTTTTTTTTTTTATTTTTTTTTTTTGTTTATTACTCATCCTGTATGTGGAGGAACATTGGCTAGTACATTAACGTACCCATGTATAAGCTGGATTGCGTGAAACCGGATATACTGCGACCTACCGCAACCCAGCACGTACATGAAGGTTTCCACGGCTGCTGATGGCTTGGCCTCTGTGAGCGGTTTTCTACAGAAGTGCCGATAGCCCGCTGCCTGAGTTGGTTCCAAATTCCACTTGGGTCATAAACATCATGTCTTCCTCGTTCATAGTGGTCTGAGTTGTGCAGGGCTTGCGTGAATAGGATTTTAAGCCACTGCAGTGTATTAGTTATGGAGGAACGAGTCGTGTTAAAACTCACACAATAAACAGCAAAGTTTCTATAAAATATGGATAAGAAATAATTATTGAAAGATTTATATTTTAACTGATATGCTGCAGTCAAAAGCATCGTGTGCTCACAAAGTCTCAAGAGTCCTTAAGTGAATATTCAAGTTAGCTTTCTTCAAAACGTGTAGGAATAAAGATTGTTTAAACTGCAGAAGGACGACATAGACTTAGATTGGAGTTTTGAATTACGCCAAAACAGGGAAATGCTGCCAACACATTTTATTTTTCTTGTTATAAACTAGCGATACTTACTCTAATGTGTAAGGAATTCAAGGCGAAATACCAATTTAAACCTTCACTTCTTCTACTCTCATCTAAACTTTTTTCTTGATAATTTTGGATCCCTCAGAGATGAACAAGGTGAATGATTTTATCAAGAAATCAAAGAAAAGTAAAGGAAATATCAGAATCGATGGAAAATTATAAGTGGCCTACTGCTGGTGCATGAAAAGTGAACTTCCTTTTTTTAGAGAGAGAGAGAGAGAGAGAGAGAGAGAGAGATAGAGAGAGAGAGATAATTGTAACTTGCTTTGTAATAGTCAATATTTCGGCATATTGGCTTAATATAGCCATAGAAAACTTTAAAGGAGTAACAGGTTAAAATGGCGACAGAGTCTCTATACATCTATGAACATGGCCGATTTAGTTTTCATATCTTCTACTTTTGTTTTAGAAGGAAACTGCGTGCACAGCTGCGCGAAAGTTAGCAAGTGAGATCCAACTGATCATTTAACTCGGTCCAAACATCATGGAATCTCTGCATTTTGTATCAATCTGCTCTGAGCCACTTTCTGAAAGCAACTGAGTCCGTGCAGTGTTGCCTTTCTGAATATTCCAGGAGATATTTATTGATATTGTCGTATATTCCGCCCTGTTTCCAACCAGCACGCCGATTTTATTTTTAGTGCATTTCTAGATCTCAGATACGTTATTGCAGGTGGTAATTCCGTGTATCTGCGTGTCCACTTTTCCACAACGTTTACACCATGGGACTTGCTAAATTATGTTTACATTTATTTAATTCCGTGGGGATTATTTCATTCACAAATAAGTACACGGACACCTTCCAAACAAGTGGAACGTAGGAGTTTGGAAAAATTTTCCATAGTCTTTGGATATTTTATTACAATTTCCAGCACAGACTCCTTTAACAACTCTATGTACAAGTTTTTGGTCTTAGGCATCCTGACTTCGTTGTAATCAAGGGCAATAGATACTGATAGTCCTTTACTATTAATCAGGACAGCGTAAATCAGCGCCAGCGACTTTCCGGTCAAGGAAAATGTAACTTCACACCTTATTTAACAGATGTACGCGTATCTATTAATTGGTCATAAATGTTGCTTTTTATTAATTTTATAACCCAATTATTATATAGAGATAGTATTTTCAAATTATACTTTTGTGGTTTGTGAGAAAACCGCATGTTATATAGTAAAATGGACATCATTCAATTTAGCAGTTTAAAGATTGGGTAAATAATGATACACTGCCAGTTTCCTTACTACAATATCGCTACTTTGCTCACACAGTGTTGGTATTTTCAGCAAAAGCATGCTTTACCTATTGTCAAACCTCTAGCCGTGACATCACATCCGCCATATTGCTACCTTCTCTTTCTGCAGTTTAATCTAATGATTTTCAGAAATCTATCCCATTCGAAGTAAGAGTTTACCTGATAATACATTAATGTGCAGTTCTGAAGGACAGACGCACTTTAAGAATACTACTACAGCATTGAGATAAAAGCTTGGAAATGAAATGCCCTGTATAGCATTTTCTAAAATATTTACCTAATCTAATTTGCTCTTCCGTCGAAATTGTATAGCGAGACTCTAAAAGGTAAAAAACAATTATTGTCAGAAAGTTTATTCCATTATTACAATGCGTACGGACAGCCAACAGTCACTCTAATGTCATATCAAAGTCAAATACCGCATGGACAGAGTGAGTGAGCGAGTGAGAGAGCGAGTGAATGAGTGAGTGAGTGAGTGAGTGAGTGAGTGAGTAAGTGAGTGAGTGAGTGAGTGAGTGAGTGAGTGAGTGAGTGAGTGAGTGAGTGAGTGAGTGAGTGAGTGAGTGAGTGAGTGAGTGAGTGAGTGAGTGAGTGAGTGAGTGAGTGAGTGAGTGAGTGAGTGAGTGAGTGAGTGAGTGAGTGAGTGAGTGGTGTTTTAGGGTCCGTCGACAGCGATGTCATTTGGGCCCGCGCATGGACAAATGATTGGCGGATTTGACCATGCACCTCCATCAGATGTTTCTTTTGATGGTTAAACAAGTAGAATTCTATCATAGGAATATCATGGCTTCCATAAAATCTACCATAACACTAGTGAAAAGAGGACAATCAAGACCCAGTCAGGGAGAAGCACATAAAACACGTTTTCGTTGTACAGCCATGTTCAAAAACGCTAAGAATAAGGTAGATAGTTTCCGCTTCTGTCAAAACTTACGGCAGTTTTCAGCTCATACAGTAATTAAAAAAGCGGATTCAGTTTTTTATCAGTGTTAAAACTACCAAAACGACTTCAAAACACTGTATGAAGCTGTGAAAAGCGTGTAAAGATTCGAGATGTGTGATGAGGTCTGCGATTACTTATTCGTGTAGGAACCTTTCCTCACAAGGTTATGTTGGATAAATGGTATTATACAGGTTACTTCAGCAATCTCCCCATGTAAGTTGGATTCAAATCCTTCATGGTCAACTCAAAAATTATATTACTCCTTGTTTTACCTTTGGAGGCCTATGATTTGATATTATAATACAAATAATATTTTTATAACTTTATACGTGTTTAGACAATACAATAAGAGTCATGTTTTCCACTGGCAAATAGCTATAAATGTGTAGTTTGTAGTATATATTTTATTGTGGTCGGTATTGTGCTTGACCCATTCAACCAAGTTTCAAACATTTACAAATTCAAAGTGAAACATGACAGACAATGGATGGAGAACAACCAACCACAGAAGCGTGCCATAGGTACGTCTAGCAATTCACGGATTTTACCATCTATTGTGTACAACTCAGAAAGTTCACCAAGTGAACGACTAATGTGTGTTCAAATTGTGAAGTGTGAACTGTACCACTACAAGTACGAAAAAATGGCATTCTCACTAAATGAACTGATAAAAGAGAACAGACAAACTCATTAAATGCTCATTCGAGTTCAACCTTCACTTATTATTATAGCGAAACATAATATTTAATCATGAAACAAAAACTAGGGGTCCCGGGTTCGATTCCCGGCGGCGCGGGTGAGGACATTTCTCCGACTAAGATAATTCCCCATCTTCCCCAGAGTCTGGAAGTATAAATGAGAGTGTGAGAGTGTGAGTGTGTGAGTGTGTGCGTGATCTAATGATTAAAACCAAAGGTAACGAGTTAACGCCTTCGGTATGTTCCAAAGGAGAACGGCCGCCGATATTACCACTGCAGTTAAAGGAACAAGGGAAAAAAAGAGCTGTTAGATTTAATGTCATGACATGCTCCAAAAAAGCTGAAAGCCTACTACGTAACATGGTTTAGAACACCAGAGACGGTACATATTGTAAGGGTCATAAAGTTAAACACCTCTCGTTAGGAGAGTTCGGCGCATCTTCTGTGGTGAGCTAATCCCTGTAGATCCCTAATTATCGGATTGTAATGCTTGTGTCTTTATTTCACAAGTGAACTAATAAAAACAATAAATAAATTAGTAACTAAAATACGGACAATAAAGATAAGGAGAAAGAGAAACCAAAACAACATGACTCGTTTTGAACCTAGTCTTTGTATAACCACATACCAGCAGCTAACCACCTCGGCCAGCTGCCACGTATTGTATGTCTCTCTTTGTGAAAGCATACCTTTGTCACATTTATAATATTTTATGCATGAAAAACTGTCGTTTATTTAAGCGTTTCAAAACTTCTTGGTGCTCATTCAGTGCTGTAAGTTTTTTGCTGGTTGAGTACAGTACGCAATAGAAGGGCAGAGCTGCAAAAGCGGCTTTTATGTTAACAGGCTCAATGTTTTCACATTAGACTATAAACTGCGTGTTGCATAGATAAGAATAAATAGAGATATATATAGGGGATCCTAAAACAGATATTTCAATAAAATTTCTATATGAAATTTTTTGATGGAATACATTACTCTAGTGGTAGAAAAAGTAAATATAGCATATGAGAACCCCTAGTGGTCTACCGGGAAACATAGAGTCAGTTGGAGAATTTAATGTCATGTCAGCATGTTGGCCATAGTAGCTCAGAAGGTTAGAGCAACCGCACGGAGAGCGGGAGATCCATGGTTCAAATCTTAGCTATGTATTGAATTTTTCAGTCTGGCTCAATTCATTCAAACCTTAGCCTACATACGGCTAGTGTTAAAGAAATGATTATTTCCAAAGTAAAGGTACTCTTTTAATCACTGGACTCGACTGTATTTCGTATAAAATCTTGAAATCAAATTTTTGCATGAGTAAAATAGTCACTCTGCTTACGCTAGATGGGAAAGGGAGTAAATCTAACACTTTATCTTGAAAAAATTGATTATGATAAACGTTGTGAACATAAATTGGTATGTTGACTACTCTCCTGGTTTTTCGATACTAAGGTAGTCATGTGAGGAATCTAGCAAGTTTATTACTTCCGTTCCATAGTTTAAAGCACAAATTATGTTTAGGAGCAAGTTTTCTCCAAGACCCAATCCCTTCTGGGAACACAGTGAACCCTGAAGGCTTCTTAAAACATCCAACTTTCCGTGTCAGGTAATACTTCAGCCCATTACTTTATTTACACCATTATCTATTTTATGACAAGGTTTTACTGCGCATTATAATCCCAGGTAGTGTCTGGTAGCCCTCTGGTCTCTGCAGTAAAACTGGATATTCCTGTGCCCATGGCCTTTAACAGCACTTTTATGGAAATGCACAGTACCACCAGGGAGCATTACACAAGAAACCCGCCACGCAGAATCCTGTCCAAAATACTACCAGCTCTAATCTCAGGAACAGGAGGTTTAGGTCGCTTACAACACTAAATATTCATTTTCAGAGCACACAATTATAGCCAGATTATAAACTAACAATATCTTCTTATATCATCCATTTTGAGGAATATGGACAGTAAAAAGGGCAATGAGCAGACCCGAAAACCTGTGGCCCGCATTAGGGAGGCCCGGGTTCGATTCCCGCGGCCAACCTACCTCACCCTTGGGTTTCTTCGGGGACTGGTGGGACAATTTCCAAATCACTGTACGGTGTAAAGTCCGTTGTCCTTCCTTCCCGGGAAGTTTCCATCTAAGTAAAATGTACGGACCCCACCATCTACACTGTCGTGGCTCCTTCGGACGGCCGCACTCTATCTCCTCTTGCCTCATCCTTCCTCTCCGGGGATGTCCCACTTGGGGGCATAGGTACAATATACCACGTTCAGACCTCCGTGCCCCCTCCGAAATAATCTAGCTCCAAACCCAGAAGGGACATCTCGCAAACTTCGACCTATCCACAGATTTATAGCAGCTAACACTCTCAAGAGAAAAGGATGAGGTGAGGAAACCGCAGGAGGTCACAGAGTTCTGACAGGCATGGGTCACCGACGTGCGGAGGTCCCTAACAAGACTTGAGAGGTCCTTGTTCCGACAACATGAGCTGCTGCTCAGCTACCAACATCAAGTCGGTATTGACTATCACCCCAAGTGAGGAAGGAACGCGGTCTGTTCCCCAAAACCCTTAACTCAGACGCGTTGCGCACTATTTCTTTGAGATGGTGAAATAATATAAACAGCACTTATTCAAATTGGCTGTTAAGCATTGGTTCCGGTAAGGTCTGGCATCCATCTTGTTAACGTGAACTGGCGATAGACCTGTTAACATTTCAAGCAACAATGAAGTATATACGCTACAGGTAGACTGCAAACAAAAATGCAGTTGGTGTGCGCATGCGCGAGGAGAGCCTTCTCTCCATCTCGCCATTCAAGCATCGCGTGACTCCCACCCCTTCCTGCATGCGACAGAGCGCAATCCACACGAAACGCGTATATTCTAATGCTGTTTTGATTTTCAAAGTTAAAAGAAAATAATTACCTCAGACATGACCTCACAATTTAACAGTGAATGCGAAAGCAAGTGAAACAGATGACCAGTGCAGCCCGCGTGATGGAGGAGAGGCAACCTAAAATGACGTTAGAGGGGGAAAGCTAGAGTTGGTAAGCCACTCGTCCAACTGCATTTTGTTCGCGGTCTGGTTATAGAAAAATCACGTATGTGTTTTTAAATCAAAGGTGCCAATAACACTCTTACAAGTGGTAATAGCTACACATATGCAACAATACAAAGATTGAAATTCAAGGTGCGTGGAGCTTTAACAAACTCCATGAAGGCCAAACAGAAAATAGCTGAGGTTTGTTTGAAAAACTGTGCATGTGCGATGCAGTTCTATGTCACACTGGCAGGCGTCATTAAGAGACATTAGCAGCCTAGAACAGCACTTCATGGTACAACTGCAATTACCAAATATGTCGATCGACACCACACAGTTATGCAAACAACCCACGTCATTTGTGTTTTTGTTACCCCGCATTCTATACAATTTGGCAACATAGAATGTGGCAAGTGGAAATATTGTCATCTTCTACTTTGTAAATCACGAATGCATGGCAATATGTTATTTGCTAATGAGTTTCTTCGGTCATTCCCTCATCCTACTATCAGTGAGTGGGGGTGAGTGAGTGGTGTTTAAGGGCCCGTCGACAACAAGGTCATTTGGGCCCGCCTACTATCAGACTTTTGGTTTCTCAGATAGAAGAAGATTTTAGGGAAGTTCAAGATGTCTTGTATATATCAGTAGTGCCCTACTATTCTGTTGGTTTACAAGTAATCAATAAGTTTTCCGTTATTTCTTTGCGTTACCATACTTTCTCGTTATAATGTAATTAAGGCAAGTCATTCTTAAATGAGAAGCACCAGCTCGTTCCCCGATATGACAGCGCCAGTACTATGACTCCTGAAAATGCCGCTCCTAGGGATTTCACCTGCTTTGTTCACCTGCTTTGTAGATCCTTGGCAACCGAAGAGGTAAAAAAATCTCTCAGATAACGTTAGCCTTTGAATTTTGGAAGAACTATTTGGAAACAGATTTAGAAGATAGTTTCCTTCGCAATGATTGTGAGTGGCATTTTTAAAACTCTTGAAACAAATCTTTAATTAGATTGAAGAAGTGACAATATTCCTAATTTCATCCAATAATTTTCGAGCTGGATTTGTTTAATCTGTTTTCAAACTATAGAGTTGAAAGTTATACAGTTTTGAAATGCAACAGAAACTGATGCAATCAAGAGAGAGGGGCTAACTGGTATGGTTAGCTAAGGTGGGCAGTACGTTGACTGATTCCAAGAAAAATAAAAGGTGTAATATAATAAGATAATGAAGGTGTAGCTCCATAAGCATGTAACAGACTCTAGCAAAGTACTTATTTTCTCTTCTTACGGTATGACCACTGTTTGTTTGGGTTGCTTTTTTCGACAAAATACTTCCTGTATGATAGTTAATCAAAGCTCCAATTGACTAACTAGAACGGTGATGTAAGGGCAAGAGTTTCCAAATACTCTTTCCTTTTCTGAAACATCATAAAAAGGCACAAAAAATTTACTAATGATGAAAGAAATTACTGCTTTTCTCTGGTGGTATGATTACCTCTCAAAGGGTACACGCGATAGACACGTACGTCCCACCTACATCCGTTGCCTCTAATCGCCATATGTAAAAAAGAAATTAATGGGTTATGTTTAACAAGACCACTGCGGTTACCGGTAGCTCAGTACTATGATCACAGATTTCCATTCTGAAGTATGCCATATCCCGGAGCGGTACCACTTGGAGACTCGAATTCCATTGGGGGTAGTTTAAAACCAGCACACCGTCACTCTTGACAATTAATTCGCCACTGTTGGCATCATCCCCTCTGGGCCGCTATCAAACTTGTCTTACAAATTATATATCTGTATATTTAGAACCTCGCTTAATTCCTTAATATTGCCATAAAAGAATGCCTCTGAAACATTAGGATATCCGCCATTAGCCAAACGTGGCTTAAATTTCTTGTACGTAAGCCAAAAGTGCCTTGGGTATATAGCTTTCCTCTAAGTAGAAAATGATTTTTAAGTACTTCACTAGAATGATTAAAAATAAACAACTGGTCCCGCTTAAACATGGACATGTCCTAGAATAACAGAGTTAATAAATTGATATCCATATCAAGCAAGACTCTAACATCCTTTTCTCACAATAAGAATGAAAAATTGTCCATCTTGACTTTTCAGAATCATGTTATTCGAAACTGTGACTACAGATTTAATAATTTATGCTTTTCTTGGGTTTCTATTTATGAATGAGGTGTTTACTTTATCGACATTCACACATTTTATCTGAGCTAGAACTATCTGGTAATAGACATCCAGTAGGTATGATCTTGAAAAGCTTATACACACGTCTATAAACGTACATTTTTCCTAGTACGTTCAAAGTACAACAACATGCGTTGAAATCTCCTACATCTGCTAAATCAATAGAGCTGAATGCACACAATTCGGCATTGGTGACTGGCGTTTCGAAACCTGCCGATCAGTTTCCGCTGTGCTCTACCAAATATCCCGTGGTTCATAGCTGGGCGTTCATGTGGCCAAATCAAACCCAGTGCTGCAGGTCATTTAATGCAGTAACCCGTCATTAACACCTCTGCCCAAGCTGTTTCTCGAGACCACACCTATACTGAAGCAGTATGAAGCATTGGCTAACTCTAGGTTTCCGTAAATTAGCAACTAGATAAGCGAATATTTTGGACACTCTTCAGGCATGTTAGCTACTGCGTTTCCTTAGCTATGGGTCAAAATTCGTATAACTTAACCAGAAAATGGAAGTTGACTGAGATTTACTGGCACTTCCAAACACACGTGTTGAAGATATGAATGTGATCAGTAACCTAAGAATGCTTTCATTTCGGGAGCAATTAATTAAATTGCCATGTACAGTTTGGAGCAAGCTTCATTTTATTTATTAAGAGGGGAACTGGGAAATAGCTACCATCAAGAGCTGTTAGCCTTCCTTCGATCAGACGTTCTTAACTATAGAGTTCAGTGTCACTAGCAAATAATAAGTAAATATGTAAAGTCAAGTAAACAGTAATCATTTCAAAGCAGCTATCCTAGTCAGCTTGAGATATAATTTACTCATTGGGCATTTGAGTAGACAATCTCAAAATTCTAAAGGAAATGGTGTGCCTGCGTTGACAACATATTCCCGTAGGGGAGAGGATCCGTCCCCTTCAGCTCCTGTGGCGCGAGCGCTGCGGACCCTTAGCACTCGTGGTTCCTCTGACGTTACTAGAGGAACCTCGGGCCGAACTGCCGAGCCTCTCCCGTCGGGGAATTGTTCGGATTGGGTTGGACTCGAGGGGGTTCCCGACACCCACGGGGAATTGAGTACTTCCGGCCAGACTACGGCCGCCGGAGGGGGTAGAGGGTTGCCTCATAAGTCCCGGGTACTAGCCTGCGGAGCTAGTAGAAGTGTGCTAAATCACCAGGCGGCCCCACCGAGGTTTTCGGTAGTCTTCCCTGCGGGGTTGACGCGCGTAAGTGGCGTATCCACTTCCACCCCATGTTGACGTTGCTGTGGCTTTTTAAGAAATCAGGTATTGCCCTATGGAAAGACCCCCGGAGATATCCATCGCTCCCGGGTTGAAGGAGGCCAGGGTCCTTGGACTTTAGGGTCTTTGTACCTTTAGGTATATCCTCTGCATTTAACTGTTGAAAACATATACATTTTAAAGTTTCCAACGACAAAACTCTAAGCGACTTGTGCAGAAGATGCTGAAAGGAATCAAAGTAAGGTGGGATATTCCAAAGTTAAGTCATATCGGACGATGAATGGAGTGGGTGAAATGATGCTCAAATGAGCCCAGAGTCCATAGAGCTTAGAGTTACCCGACATTCGTCTTTCACGATAAGGGAAACTCCACAAAAAGCTTTATCCAGGTAAAATTCACCCTGACCGAGATTCGAACTCGAGACCTCTTGAACATGAGGCAGACACGCTACCACCAGGCTACCGAGACGGGCAAGAGATGCGGATGAACCACTTACATGATCTTCCAAAACATTGCCGGATTCTTATTCTGTAATCGTTCCTGAAAACACATAGCTTATTGACGTCACGGCCAGGAAGAATTGAAAATATAATGTGATGTTTTACTCCTGGCAATCAGTAAGCTTAAAATACCTGCTGCTTGCTCTGTGCTATAAGCCCTCAACATGATTTGAAAATGTTCTCCTACAGTGAAGAAGCAATGTCATAAATATGAATATTCTAAATTGGTTTATTTTGAATAAGATCAATCGTTTGTTCGCTCGCACCAAATGGTAAAGTGCATCTGGACTATTTGTCATATCTAAGTAAAGTATAAAGTATTTCGCATTATAAGATGACAATTAGTTTCAATAGTATACCAGTCAGAAACTAGAGAAGAAACAATTTGCTTATATCTGCAATATACGCACATTCCAATATAATTTTAGTATATCAGGATAAATATCTATTTATTATGAGGCTATAAGTGTGCTGCTTAAGAAATAGCCGACGCATTTCTGTTTCATAGAGATAAGTCAAAATTTTATCCATTAAGTCACTGAGTTTTATGACTGACAATTACAGCAAAACATTCACAGAATCTAATAATTATAAATATAATTATGGAGGAATTTGAAGGGCACTGAAATTTAATATGTTTCTGTTAGTGTTGTTCCATTTGAATTAAAATACTAGGAAAATAAGAAAAAACATCTTGAAAATTAATTATTCTTTCACACTGGCCGTGTGTAAGCTAAATTGTGGAAGCGTTGAGTCAGACTGAAAAATTCAATGCCATAGCCGGGATTTGAACCACGGATCTTCTGGTTTCCGTCCAGCCGCACTACCATTGTGCTACTATGGCCAACGTGCCGATATGACATTAAATTCTCCAACTGACTCGTATTTTCCCGGTAAACCACTTAGGAGTTCTCATAAACACATGAGACAACTACCTCAATGGCGACTTACTACATGTAAGTACTTTAAGGCCCGGGCTTTATAGTTAACCACTATTAGGTTAATTAATGGAAATTAATTATTCTTTCACACTGGCCGTGTGTAAGCTAAATTGTGGAAGCGTTGAGTCAGACTGAAAAATTCAATGCCATAGCCGGGATTTGAACCACGGATCTTCTGGTTTCCGTCCAGCCGCACTACCATTGTGCTACTATGGCCAACGTGCCGATATGACATTAAATTCTCCAACTGACTCGTATTTTCCCGGTAAACCACTTAGGAGTTCTCATAAACACATGAGACAACTACCTCAATGGCGACTTACTACATGTAAGTACTTTAAGGCCCGGGCTTTATAGTTAACCACTATTAGGTTAATTAATGGAAATTAATTATTCTTTCACACTGGCCGTGTGTAAGCTAAATTGTGGAAGCGTTGAGTCAGACTGAAAAATTCAATGCCATAGCCGGGATTTGAACCACGGATCTTCTGGTTTCCGTCCAGCCGCACTACCATTGTGCTACTATGGCCAACGTGCCGATATGACAATGGTAGTGCGGCTGGACGGAATTAAAGTACTTACATGTAGTAAGTCGCCATTGAGGTAGTTGTCTCATGTGTTTATGAGAACTCCTAAGTGGTTTACCGGGAAAATACGAGTCAGTTGGAGAATTTAATGTCATATCGGCACGTTGGCCATAGTAGCACAATGGTAGTGCGGCTGGACGGAAACCAGAAGATCCGTGGTTCAAATCCCGGCTATGGCATTGAATTTTTCAGTCTGACTCAACGCTTCCACAATTTAGCTTACACACGGCCAGTGTGAAAGAATAATTAATTTCCATTAATTAACCTAATAGTGGTTAACTATAAAGCCCGGGCCTTAAAGTACTTACATGTAGTAAGTCGCCATTGAGGTAGTTGTCTCATGTGTTTATGAGAACTCCTAAGTGGTTTACCGGGAAAATACGAGTCAGTTGGAGAATTTAATGTCATATCGGCACGTTGGCCATAGTAGCACAATGGTAGTGCGGCTGGACGGAAACCAGAAGATCCGTGGTTCAAATCCCGGCTATGGCATTGAATTTTTCAGTCTGACTCAACGCTTCCACAATTTAGCTTACACACGGCCAGTGTGAAAGAATAATTAATTTCCATTAATTAACCTAATAGTGGTTAACTATAAAGCCCGGGCCTTAAAGTACTTACATGTAGTAAGTCGCCATTGAGGTAGTTGTCTCATGTGTTTATGAGAACTCCTAAGTGGTTTACCGGGAAAATACGAGTCAGTTGGAGAATTTAATGTCATATCGGCACGTTGGCCATAGTAGCACAATGGTAGTGCGGCTGGACGGAAACCAGAAGATCCGTGGTTCAAATCCCGGCTATGGCATTGAATTTTTCAGTCTGACTCAACGCTTCCACAACATCTTGAAACTTCGAAGGTCAAGCCGTAAACTTCTGAAAGGTCTAAATCACCAACATTTCAGTTGCTTGCACAATTACATCATAACTACATTATAATGTTCATATATGATTATTTCACTATTAATTCTTCAAAACCTAAAAGTTTTATAATTAAATTATATGTTTTTAAATGTTGGAGGAATAATTTCCTTATTACATGCAGAGATAAGTATAATCGTAGTCATGTATTACCAATCGCAGAAGACACATTTTGCAATTTATTAAAGACTAACAATTACATAAAAGTGGTTCTCTAACTGAGAGAGTAAATGACTTAACAGTTGGCACGAAAGAACTCCTAGACAAATCAAAAATCTGATCGGACAGAAAAGTATAATAATTGCCATCAATATAATTATTTATTGTTAGAAATAAAATTTAATTACATTTTCTACACTCTAACTCAAAAGCACACATTCTTTGGTTTCGTTGATTAATGAACAGATGGCCTTCCATAAAAGGATATTCCTGTCTTGTAAAAGATTCCTATTAAAATTGTTTATTGTGTTATTAGTCTTCCATTGCACTTCAAGGATTAGGCAAGAATTCTGTTACAGCTTCAAATGAGTCTTCTTCTTTGTCTTGCAGCTGTATGCATTTCTCAGGGCCCTACGTGGCATCATGCAGTCCATACGCTGCCTCCATTTCACCAAATTTTTGTTTCAAGCAACTTATTTATAGCTCTTTTCCTCTTTTGTTATTTGGGATTTTAGAGAACATAAGTTCAGCCGTCTTTATGTGAATTTTTGTTGTTGTAATTTACGTCCTTTAACTTTATAAGTCATGTCGGACGATAAATGGAATTGGTGAAATGGTGCTTAAATTGGAGCGGCTTCCATGGATCTTAGAGTTACCCGACATTTGTCTATTTTAGGATAATGGAAAACCCTGGAAAAAGCTTATCCAGGTAACTCACCCTGACCGAAATTCAAACTCGGGATGTCTTGAACGTAAGGCACAAACGCTACCATCTACGCTATCGAGGTGAGCTATGTCATTTTTGTCAGCTGTAATTCGTGGTCCTGTTTTACACTTATAATGAAAATCGGGTACTACAATTATTTTAAAATATATTTAATATTAGGAAATGAAAACCATTATTAGTTCACCTTAACCTTGTACAGTATGATGAAGATTAGTAAATATTTTAGATAAATGTTATAAATTAATACTACTGGATTCATATGCGTGTGCTGGTTATATGAACGTGAGTGAGGAGGACAAACGGAGAACTTGGAATGCTGAAATATACAGAGGACTTCCGGCATTTCTTTAAATCTTCAAATGTCATTTATTTCCTGAACAATGTAACCATGCTTATTTCTTAATTACACACAACACATAATTTAATCACATATCAACATTTTGTAACTTAATTTAAAAACGTGTTATTGAAATAACCACATTGCGTTTTAATTTAAAATTTCCATTTATGGGTATTGTTTATAAGCAAAATGAAAAAGAAAGCAATGATAATTCTGATCGCAGTCTTACTGCTATGCCTGTCCTATACACATTACTATATTATGCACTCAAGTTTTGAAATGCTATTTCAAAGGGTGTTTAATTATAATGCTCTGTTACTTCTATACATAAACCATTTTATTTAATTCTATTCCTAGACATTGAAATCGCCTGAAAGACATTTGTATTCATGTAGCCTGAAGTCATTGCCAATGTTTCTCAAACACAATTTTGCAGGTCCTGTAGATCTCTTACAAGAGTTTGTAAACTCGTGACGTGCCACACCCACGCAAACAAGTATAAAGGCGTGAAATCCGGTGAACATGACGGTCAATGTCCAATGAAATCTCTGTCTATCCATCTGTTTCGAAACTCTTGCTTAATTTATGTTCTCACACCTAACACAAAATGAGGGTGTGCCCCATCTTGCAGAAAGACAACGATGTATTCAGTGTTATAGTTGCTGAGCAGAGAATGTTTCGCATAATCGACGAAGTTCCGTTAAGTAAAGCTGATGTAAGATGAAAGAAAAGTCAACTGTGTGCTGGGTGCATATTGAAAAATAATATAAATAGATAATATGGTGTTTAAAAAGCATTATCTAGCATAATGTCAACTTCTCTACCACCCACCAGCAGCAGGTGATAAAATATATTCGTAAAAGTTCCACAGAACAACCATCATTTATATGCATATAAAAGAATACATTAATCTTAATTTTATAAAAATCTATCCATATTTTGACGACATTAATATCGAAAATAAACTTTCTATAGAACATTTTCTGTGAATATGCTTTGCAGTACTTTACATACTCATTGGATATTTCAAATTCGGTTCCATTTTTCTATTCTGTAGAAATAATATTGAATTTGACTCCAACAAAATCGACAGCTTGATTTCATTGGAGTAAGTGGCTTTGAAACACACTATGTGTGTTTGTGTGTGTGTGTGTGTGTGTGTGTGTGTGTGTGTGTGTGTGTGTGTGTGTGTGTGTGTGTGTGTGTGTGTGTGTGTGTGTGTGTGTGGTATGTGTATGTGTGATTTGAGTCCGTTTATCCGATTGCAAGTTTCGTTAAATACTAACTTGCTATTTATGTTCAGTATCACTGAAGATGTAACATGACGATTTCGATTTTGCAATTTTTGTATTGAAATAACTTATTGTCTAAATATCAATATGTTATTATGGCCAGTATAACCTATGTTTTGGATTTTCAATCTGAAAGTGGTACATTTCTGAATGAGGTAAACCACAGATGGGCAAATAAGATAATTCAAAAATTGTCATACTCACATGAACTTCTCTAAATACTTATCTACCAATTATTCTTACAAATACTTATAATTTTTGGTCTACTTAATGTTGATGGAGGTAAACTTTTGCAAAAGTGAAGCGGTAGAGCCGGACTGAAAAATTCAATGCCATAGCAGGGATTTGAACCACAGACTTTCCCTTACCGGGAAAAGCACGAGTCAGTTGGAAAATTAACCGTCATGTTGGCCATAGTAGCTCAAGGGTTTAGAGCGGCTGGACGGATCCCAGAAGATCCGTGGTTCAAATCCCGGCTATGGCATTGAATTTTTCAGTCTGAATCTAGTCTTACGTAGTGCGTTCTACGCACGGCTAGCGTGAAAGAACAATTAATTTCGATTAATTGACCTAATAGTGGTTAACTATAAAGCCTATGCCTTAAAGTACTTACATGTTGTAAGTCGCCATTAAGGTAGTTGTCTCATGTGTTTATGAGAACTCCTAAGAGGTTTATCGGGAAAAACACGAGTAAGTTGGAGAATTTAATGTCATGTTGGCACGTTGGCTACAGTAGCTCAATGGTTTAGAGCGACTGGACGGACACCAGTGGTTCAAATCCCGGCTATGGCATTGAATTTTTCAGTCTGGCTCTACCTTTTCATGGTGCGTCCTAAACATGGCTAGTGTGAAAGAACAATTAATTTCCATTTTGCAAAAGCCTTTTTCATTCTTGATATAGGAGGGTACGCTACTGAAGCGACTGTGAAATATTTAAAAGCAAATGGCTATTAAATGTTATGCTCTATGTGATATAAATGCTAAAGGTAAACCAGTGACTTTACACCTGAAAATAACATTAAGTATGTGACACTTCAAAGCATATAACATCCTGGAAATGATGAAAGCCACAGTCGAATCTATTGAATATGTATATATTTCAACAAAAAATAGAATGATGAATAATTCCAAAGTTATTGTCCTTAGTAACATTAAAGTTATTTATTAATATTGATTCTATTGGAGTTTGGAGTAAGCTTTGGTGTAATCCTTATTTTGATTTGTTATACAAAATTAACATTCTGGAGCAGTTTCTTTGTGATATTTCCAGGAAATTAAAGACGTATATTTTGTTTATAATGTGCAGTACTCATATATTAATAATACCGCTAAATTTTATTTTTGTTAAGTATAAATTAAAAATTTTGTATTACAAAAGACCCTATGGATTGAATTTCCTTGAAACCTTTATATGACATCTTTGAAGTTATTGAACGGAATCTGCTTATTCGTTGTAGAATGCTGCTTACATCATGTAAGCTCGCCGGCTTTTTAACCTTCTCTGCAGTGTACTTGTGAAATCTTGTATTCCTACCAAAATTTTGATACGGATATTTCATAGAAATACATATTTTGGAACTCCTTTAATGCAAGAAGTGTGTATATGGGTGGGAGGATACCTCCATGTGAAGCTGTCTGTCTGTCTCTCTGTCAACACTGTTACAGGGTTTGTGTCGAATCGTATTGATGGATGACGAATTATGCCCCTCGTTGAGGTGACCATTTGGAACAGGGTTGAAGTGGTTTGGGTAGATTCCCAACGTCAATGGGTGATGGAGTAATTATATCCCTCGATGTGGCGACATTTTGGTGGATGGAATAGATGGTTCTTGAAGTCCCAGCTTACCTCGGCGTGACTTCAGTCGGTTGAGCAAGATATCTTCTTTTACAGGGGTGGTACGGCGGAAGGAAATTTTACGTAAAATGAGTAATCATTTTTCTCTGTATTAAATAATGTAGAAACTTTTATTTCCTTACTTCAATCAACACCAGTTCGAACAAAATGTATGATACAACATTTATAACACTATTCTTACACAAGATTCACTTGATGTGACGCGTTTATATCTGGATGCGTGCAAGAATCAAAAGTTTTATACGGTTGTTCACTACCGTGTATAATAATTAAATTGTGTGTCTTCTAGCGATGATATTTAATGTAAAGATTATCTAGTTATACTCGATGATTGTTATGAGAATAGACTTATATTCTTCCGCACACAACGGCGTTTAAGAAGAGAATTTTACATCCGTTCACGGTGACTGTTAGGAGAAGAATAATCAGTTCATCTTCTTCTACACATTAGCATTTCGCTAATCGTTCGACCCCCCTAGAGGAATATTGAATATCCTCCATGGCAACGTAAAATCTTTTATATCTGATTGGTCCACGTTTTACGATATACGCGTCACACCAATCCCAAATAAGTTTGTTATTCAACACTTTTGTGACGTCATTTCCACTTACATAGCTTCTCTGTGCATGACTCACTCTACTTAACCTCACATAATACAATATTTGAAACTCTTTGGGGACAACATAAAATAACTGTTTCAGATGCCCCTCTTCAGAATATATGGAAAATTAACTTAAATCTTCCAATAATATTGTTCCATATATTCTAAAGAATGCCCCAATAATTAAACATTATTACAACAATGAACAATTAATACAATTTAAAATAACAATATAAAATCAGAAATTATTCGAACACAATAATAATAAACAAAACATTTTTCAGTAATTCATAAACATATTATTATTTTATTTTTTTTTTTTATTTGTTCTGGTGAGTGTCAAGGCTTTTTCAGATATAATATAACCTAGAAATTCAATCTCTTTGGCAATAAATTGCGATTTATCCAGATTTATTGTCATACCACTTTCAGAAAATTTTGTAAATATATAATTTAAATGTGATATATGATCGTCGAAATTTTGATCAAAAATAAGAAAATCATCAATATATTGTAGAGCGAAATTTTCTATGGTATCTCCGAAAATATTATGTAACGCTCGAAGTAATGCACTTCCGCTAGTGGATAATCCAAAACCACATGTTTTGAATTGGTATATTTTTCCTCCAAAACTGAATCCTGTGTATTTTCGAACAGATTCATCTAGTGGTATCTGCCAATACGATGAAACCAAATCTAATTTTGAAAAATATTTTCCACGTCCTAATTTTGATAATACCTCATCAACTCCAAGAGGTCTGAAGTGATCGGGTTGTGTTAGTGAGTTTATCTTTCTTGCGTCAATCGTCATACGCAGTGTTCCGTTCGATTTATGTACCCAACACAAAGGATGTAGGTAAGGCGAATTAGAAATCTCTATAATTCCATTTTCTAGCATATCGTTTATTACTTCAGATGCTTGTTGTCTAATAGCGATAGGCACAGATCTACTTTTATGAGTATAAGGAGCAATGTCGTTCACCTTAAATGTATGTATGTACTTATTACACAATCCGGGTTTCGTACTAAAAACGTTCCTGTTCTTTAGTATACATAACCTCAACTGTTCTCTTTGCGCGTGATTTAAGTTGTATGTTTTCCCTAACTTTTCTTTCAAAGTTCTTTGGAATATCATTTCTTCCTCTTCTTGTTTTCGCTCGGTGTCGGTATTTAATGTGTTTATTTGGCAACAATGATCTCCAAGGTCAAACGTATCATTTTCTTTATTATTTAAAAGTAAATTTTCTTTACCACTATCATCTTCTTCATTATTAATTATATCTTCTTCGTATAATATTATATTTTCTACAAACAACCTATCATTATTTATACTATCCTTCTCATCCTCTTTTAATATAATTTCTTCTAACAAATTTATTCTTATTACTTCATTATCTCCTTTGACCTTCATTTCATGTTTTTCGAAATCTATCACACTTTGCCAACCATACAATACATCATTGCCAATAATAATATCACGAGCTAAGTTTGGTATTACCAATACGATAAAATTGAAATTCCTATCATCTATTCGCGCAGGAATTAACGCTTGATATTTAACTTTATCTTTCTTTTTCCCAATAGCTGTGCTACAGTATACATTACACACGTTTAAATATTCAATCCTAAACTTGGATAGTAATTCCTTGAATAAGTTCTCACTTATTACTGATGAACTAGCTCCTGTGTCTATCAATACTTTATATTCGCTATCGCCTATACGAAGGTTAATCTGAGGTGGATTTACTAATTCCCGATCTTTACTTCTGGAGAGAGTGAGCTTATCTTCTGGTAAATTTTGAATTTTGATTTTGCCCTGTGTCATTTCTACCAAACCACTTTCCAAGGCACAAAATAATTTGGTACTCAATTTTCCGCATTAGTGCGGTCGGTAGTTACACTAGCAGTTGGGTTGGTACTATCGTTATTTATTTCTCTTTCTATTCCCTGAGTCTGTGTCCTTTCTAGGTTATTGTCTGCCCTTTCAAACCTAGGACCCCCAAAATCTCTTAATGAAGAGTTTTCAATGCTAGTTCCTCTTCCTCTACTTTGATAACCTGTTCTTAGGTTATTTCCCCTGTAAAACCTCAGTTGATTCACCTGATTACTCCTCACATTTCCCACAGGTTGGTTATTATTATAATTCCTCCTAGGAGTATTTGGAATTCTCCTTCCTATACCTGGCACTACCGATTCATATGTCTTTCTGGGGTTGTACTCTCTTCGTTCATAGTTGTCTCTTGAACGTGCCCCGCCCCAATTTTGGTTAAAACTATTTTGGTTTTGGTTAGTATGGTTGTGATTTTCCCCGAATGTTGGTCTTACTTCCTGTCTATTTACTTGCTTTTCTTCTATATGAGTCTTGTCAGGATCAACTTGACTATGAGTAGAATCAGAATTAAGGTTATGAGCCTCAAATTCTGATAATAACTCAATCATATCATTAAAGTCGACGGGCTTAGCCACAATTAGGTGGTTTCTAATGTGTGGTGGATAATGTCGTATTAGCATATTCACGATCTCGGTCTCTGACATATCTGGATTCACAAGTTTGCTTTTGTTAGCAAGTTTTAGGAAATATTCAGTCATGGACACACCCTTCCTGAACTCGAATTTACCAGTGGCCAGTTCGACTTTAATTCTTCTCTGTCTTTCTGGACCCCAGAACCTATTTATAAACACGTTCCTAAACATACTATACGTTTCATGTGAAGCTAATGTTAACCTCAGCCATTCTAAAGCATTTTTCTTCAAACACCTTTTAACAATCATCATCCTAAATTCATTTGGAATCTTTTTAATTTTAAAATATTCTTCTAATTCCTTTAGAAATATTTTGGGATTGTCTCCCGATTCTTCTTCGAAAGTAGGTGGACTTATGTCATGCAACAAATAATTTGTACAATTTGTGTTACCTTGACTGTGTAACTGTGTATGTGTGTGCATGTTTTGTATTTGTCTATTACCATTTACTTCACAATCAGGTGACAAAGATTCTGTATCGTCACTCTCCAAATAATTCTCTAAGTTTTGTACAATATTACCTGAATTACCAGGTAAGTCTATACATGTAATATTCTTAGATTTTATTACCCTCTGGTTCTCAGAAATTTTGCTTGCCTGTAATGCAATCACAACTTGATTCAGCTTGGTAATGTTTTCTTTCTCTCTCTCTCTCTCTCTCTCTCAAAACTTTCCTGTGCCAAATCTATTCTTGTAATCATTTCACTATTCAACTTACTGACTTCATCATATTTAACTTTTAGTTCATCTTGTTGTGTTTGCACCTCAGTAGCAATTAGTTTAACATCATTTCTGATACTATTTACCTCTCTTACAAAATTATTCTGTATTTCAATATTTTCCTCATGGTATTTCCGTGAATTATCTAATAAGACTACATCTATTTCTTGTCTTATTCTATTCTCTAATTCCCCTATTTCTAATTTTTGTTTTTCTACAAATTCTACTTGTTGTTGCTTAAGGATTTCTGACTCCTTAGCCAATTCACTTCTTATATCTTTTACTACATTTTCCTGACTTATTTTCATTTCCTGAAACATCTCTTTTAACCTAGACATTTCTCCATCATGAGATTCTATTTTCTTTTTTAAAGATTTTATGCCTTCTCTACACTCTTCTCTTCCCTTCTCAATTTCATTTCTTAGGTTACCTAAACCTTGATCTATCCTAGCTTCTAATTTCTCTGAACTTTGATCTACTTTAGCATTTAAATTATCCATTTTAGCATCAAAATTACTCATCATTTTCTCTAACCTGTCTATTATCATTTCATTATCTTTACTCTGCATAATTTCTGTTCTACTTGTTCCTGCATCATCACTAATCATTCCTTCCACTACTTCCCTGACTTCTTGTATTTCTGCTCTCTTATCACTAACTAGTCTTTCCACTCCTTCCCCAATATTTTTATTCTTATTGTCTGTTAATTTTTTACCTTCCATTTTAGGTAATATCTTTCCCTTTCTTAATAACATAAAAATGAAAATTATAATTTTGTCACTTTTTCTATTAATTATCTATTAAGATTTTTCCGTACTCACTTTTCTTCTTTCTTCTTTCTTGATTCGAAGTTACCTGTCCATTACACTATTTATTCTCCTGTGGTGTAATCCTCCTTCTGCCTATTCGAGTCCCCGTTGGGGCGCCATTTGCTACAGGGTTTGTGTCGAATCGTATTGATGGATGACGAATTATGCCCCTCGTTGAGGTGACCATTTGGAACAGGGTTGAAGTGGTTTGGGTAGATTCCCAACGTCAATGGGTGATGGAGTAATTATATCCCTCGATGTGGCGACATTTTGGTGGATGGAATAGATGGTTCTTGAAGTCCCAGCTTACCTCGGCGTGACTTCAGTCGGTTGAGCAAGATATCTTCTTTTACAGGGGTGGTACGGCGGAAGGAAATTTTACGTAAAATGAGTAATCATTTTTCTCTGTATTAAATAATGTAGAAACTTTTATTTCCTTACTTCAATCAACACCAGTTCGAACAAAATGTATGATACAACATTTATAACACTATTCTTACACAAGATTCACTTGATGTGACGCGTTTATATCTGGATGCGTGCAAGAATCAAAAGTTTTATACGGTTGTTCACTACCGTGTATAATAATTAAATTGTGTGTCTTCTAGCGATGATATTTAATGTAAAGATTATCTAGTTATACTCGATGATTGTTATGAGAATAGACTTATATTCTTCCGCACACAACGGCGTTTAAGAAGAGAATTTTACATCCGTTCACGGTGACTGTTAGGAGAAGAATAATCAGTTCATCTTCTTCTACACATTAGCATTTCGCTAATCGTTCGAACCCCTAGAGGAATATTGAATATCCTCCATGGCAACGTAAAATCTTTTATATCTGATTGGTCCACGTTTTACGATATACGCGTCACACCAATCCCAAATAAGTTTGTTATTCAACACTTTTGTGACGTCATTTCCACTTACATAGCTTCTCTGTGCAGGACTCACTCTACTTAACCTCACATAATACAATATTTGAAACTCTTTGGGGACAACATAAAATAACTGTTTCAACACTTAAATGAAAATCAAAAAGTGGCAAGGCACCAAACTTGATATTTAAGCTCAGGTTCGTCCAAGCATGTGGCGTGAAGATACAAAATAAAAAATCCTCCATTAAAAAGTCAACCTTTAAATGGGAGAATGTGAAAATTTCGATTTTTTTTCCAATAATATCTGTAACGAAGTTTTATTTAATTACCCAATTAATTTTTTTACAGGAAAAATAAAATTTTACGCTGCTGTAGCGTAGAGGATAGCGTGTCTGCCTTACGTTCAAGAGGCCCTGAGTTTGAATCTCTATCAGGGTGAGTTACTTGGATAAGCTTTTCCAGGGTTCTCCCTTAGTCTGAAAGATGAATGTCGAGTAGCTCCAAGTTCTAAGGAGCCGGTCTCATTTGAGCATCACTTCACCCATTTTATTCATCGTCCGATATGAATGAACTTTGGAGAATATAAATTAAAAAATTGGATCTATATGTTGAAGTTTTGAAGAATATCCCCTAAAGCCCTCGCCATCATAGCTGACTTACATAAATGTTGAATATGTATATTGTGACTTTGCGGCTTCGTAGAATTAAAAGTCTAGTTGCAGAGATTTAAAATGTCTTTTATTTCCGTAGAAAGACACTTGTACAACACTGATATCAGCAAAATGACGTAACACACACGAACGCAATCTTCAAGTGCGTCTGCCACACGTCCGCACTGCACAGTTGCAACTCACTGACTGACTGCTTCTCTGCATGTCACTCCGCTCCCTCCGAACTATTATTTATACACGAGCAGCTGTTTCTCGAGGTTTCTCGAAACCTGACGAAGCCACACGAAAGCTACCGAATTATCACGATCTTTCATAATGTAGCGAGAACACCATGGAAGTGTCTCTGTCTCTTTCTCCCTCTGTTGCTCTCTCTCTCTCTCTCTCTCTCTCTCTCTCTCTCTCTCTCTCTCTCTCTCTCTCTCTCTCTCTCTCTCTCTCTCTCTCTCTCTCTCTCTCTCTCTCTCTCTCTCTCTCTCTCTGGACGTGGCTTGGCGCTATATGTCTCTTTCACTCCCCGTTTCTCTTTCACTTGGCGTACGCTTACGAGCGACAAAACAATCCCTCGTGACAATATCTTACGAACAATATATGTATATATATCATAACAACAGTTTGCGAAATACTTGGAATGAATTTGATTTGCGTGTTAAAATACCTACTTATACATCTCTCGAACAGATAGCTGTTACTCATCTCTCTCTCTCTCTCTCTCTCTCTCTCTCTCTCTCTCTCTCTCTCTCTCTCTCTCTCTCTCTCTCTCTCTCTCTCTCTCTCTCTCTCTCTCTCTCGATCATGCAAAGTGAAAGGAATTTCAAAGGCACTATAGTTTCCCGCTCTTAAAAAGGTTTGAACATCGCTTAAAACCTACTCTACTCCCTATTGTTTTTGGATCTACAAGTAAATATGTAAGGAAACCATTTTTGCATACGTTTATCTAACTCCACTTGAAGTCAAAAGAAAATAATTTACATAAGAATGGTTGCATATGAAATAAAGGCTAACAGAGAGAGAAATTGCATTGGAATGTGACACATTATACTCTTATTTTTTACAGCTGGGAACTCAAAACACATGAACAAACGCTTTCTACAGAAGAAAGAAAAGGCTTATAAAATACTTTTAACACAACTTATTTTTCTCAACATTAACCATTTTAAATGCTTTACCTTACAAGTTTAAATTTTCCCTGGAAATACACATACTAGCCATGCTTTGGGATATGTGATTCTTATTTCCGTCATTATCGTGAAATCACTCCTATGTAAAAGTATTTTCATTGAGAAACTGAATCTTACAATTACTGTAATACAAAGCTTTTATGGTTAGAAGGTAGGGCAGATAGGATAAAATTGCTACGAACAGTCATCTGTTATACCTATGCCCCAAGTGAGAGATCCCGAGAGGAAGGCTGAGGCTAAAGGAGACAGAGGACAGCCTACTTCAAGGAGTCACCACAGTGCAGAGCGCAGAGTCCCTACAATGAACCTTGGAAACTTCTCGGCTGGCCCGTGCAAACTGTTGTCTTGAAACGACCCACTATGTCGACACCTATAGTCGTTCGGAGACCGTCCTAACGAAGGAGGAAGTGTTTACTAGAAGCATATCGTCCTGCCATGCAGCACCGAGACTCCCGCCGACACTTCTAACCCGAAAGAGACCACCAGATGAGAGATGATGTTAAATGATAATGGAGATGAAATGGAGGGAGAGGATGTAATTATCCAGCTCGATAAACCGTGTGAATCTTCACATTAGACTTTATTCTATTTTTATTTCTACTTGGGTGGATAATGTCCCTGGTCTTTAGATAAAATTCTTATTATTATGTTTCACTACGAAATATTTGTTTTCAGGTTTGTCAGTGACAAAATTAGGAGGAGAAGAAGAAAGAAACAATAATCCAAGGTATATAAAAAATACACCAATCTCCAATATTTATCCTATTTTCAGCTAATTTGACTGAAATTCGTTTTATCTGGTGCAAGAGTAAATTTAATTATTTGGGGTTTCATACATTAATACATTTTGTGATTAGTATATCTTTGGCTGACTGCAACCAGAGCCCTGTACTACAGCTTTTTGCAGGCCTGTATATTTTACCTGCTAAGGTAAATGTCGTCCGAAGTTTTATGTTGGCAGATTCCGCCGGAGGATAGCTTACTCCTGCCTTGAAATCAAGAGAAACACTGAAGGTAATAATTTAGTTGCGATTACGTCAGATTAATTTCTCTTAGAGACCAAAGCTCGTTCAGACCGATCGTCCTTCGGTGCAATCTCCCTGCATGCTTCGAGTACAAGACGATAAGTAAGCATTACCCGTCGACTTCTGCTTGCGTGCACTTCTTTAATACTCTGAGCTGAAAGATAAAATGTTAGGAATTTCTCCATTCTGTTTACACAAATCAGGAGAAGGAGGCATGCGGTTGCATGTGTTAATTCAATTACTGGAATTAAAACGTGGTCTAAGACAGCATTTATTTACTCAGCTGCTAAATAAAGCGACACATCTCCTGAAGGTGTTCCGCAAGCTTACACAGCTGCCTGACTAATCTAACTCGTTCGCCTGTATTCCAATTTTTTAAGTACTGATTTAAATTCGTTTACTTTTTATTTAAAGTTAATTTTATTGTTTTTATCGGAGCAGCTATAGCTGCAGGAAGTTATGCTGAAAATGGACTTTGAGCACCATGGGTATTTATACCGTTATTTAACCCAAGAGGTGGCACGCTGGGTTATAACGTACCCTAGTCTTACACTTTTGCATGTGACAACAATGCTAATGATTACATCATTGTTATTTTGATCAGCATCCTGTTTTGTGAATGTGAAGGGTTGTTTATGGTCGTGTTTGTTCAGCATTTTCGAGCTGTTTTTTTTATTACTTTTAATTTACGTCCTCCAACGTTAAGTCATATCGGACGATGAATGGAATGGGTGAGATGATGCTCAAATGACCCCAGGGTCCGTAGAGCATGGAGTTACCCGACATTCGTCTTTCAGGATAAGGGAAAACTCCGGAAAAAACCTTATCCTGTTAACTCACCCTGACCGAGATTCGAACTCGGGACCTCTTGAACGTGAGGCAGACACGCTACCACCACGCTAACAAGGCTGACATTTTCGAGCTGGTTTATAAAGTTACCCGCGTGCCTGTCTACGTAAGTAAACTTATTTTACTGACTTGTCATAATTACGAACATGTAAGTGTGTGTGCGTGCAATAATATTAGTAGCTGTTATAACATAGCAATAAAAATACTTTTTAACTCAGAAAAATAAGTCCAGAGGAAATGTTGATATTCAACGAACTACCAGAAGACGACCTAATAGACAATCAAGCAAATCAAGCGAAGAATAGTAATTGAATAAAGTGACCACAACACTGAATCTGAACAAGGTTATGTAGAGTAAAGAGTCTATGTCTCTTAGTTCTGGGAACTGTTTTTTCTGGGAGAGATAGCAATTGCAAAATGTAAAGGGTGGATTTTTCAAAGGGTGGTAAAATAAGGAAGAGGAACATTGTAAAACATTTTCCAGGCCGAAAAGTTCAGCAAGAATTCCTAGGGATGAACCCTAATCTTTTCATGTCAGTGTAAATTTTGACATACGTGTCTTTAACATGTAGCATATGGTGCTACATTCCATCAGAATACATTACCGAATTCTTTTATATCTGTTTGCATGATTTTGTGACAGTGAAATACTATGACTTTGTGGGTCTGTAGAATTATAAGTCTAATTTGCAGAAATTCTAAATGTTGTTTATTTCCGTAGAAATACACTTGCAGATTACAGAAGAATAACGTTACATACACAATCACGATCTACCAAGGTCAATGGCCACAACAAACAGTGATCTGTTTACATCTGTTTAAACTCAACTCATTGTTAATTCGAGACTTTTCTGTAACAATCAAGAAATCGAATGTTCTATCACTAGAAGAAATCCGAACCTTCCAGAAGCGTAACTTTATCTGTGACGGCCTGCCTTTTATCTCCGGCTATGTTTATCTGCAGGCTCTTTGTGTACACAAGCCGCGCTTATCTCTCTGCACCGATACTTTTGTGCGCGTTGCCGCGAAAATATTATTCATGCATTACGTTTATACGACAGTGTAACGATTTTTTTCAGATGGCGTTCAAATGCAGTGTGTGTGGAAACGATTCGCAACATTGGTTCCAAAATTTAACTACGTCTTAATAAAGGCAATGGGCCTGAAATACAGGTATCCTTACATTTTAAAGTGTATATATGATTTAAAATTTCGGAGGATGACATTAACCTACCCAGCATTCGCGTGGCGACCCAGAAAACACTCCGGAAGAATCCTTGGATCAGGTAGATCAGCCACGGGAATCGAATCCAGGTCTCCCGAATGCAAGCCATAGATGCAACCGCCTGAGCCATCCCGCTCGGTTTTTGAAGCCTTCTAAGGATTCTGTGTTTGTCGAGAGGTCATTTAATTTCAAGGGGAATTTTTGTTAAACGTTTGACTATTGCTAGGATCTATGTGTTCACCCCGTAACTGCAATGAAATCTATAACTTAAGTATTTCTGCAAACGATTAACATGAAGCAGAGACTAAATTGCCATTCTTAAGAGAGGTTTGTGGAAGCTAAATAAAAATAAAAGTCTTAATGCAGAGAAACTTACGTGAGTGCACCATGGGGTAACAAAGGTTAGTTCACAGATTTTCAGGAATGATAGACTTGAACAATTGTACTACTGTACGACATTTTCTCATACCTACCAATAAAGCATTTTATATGATGTCTTTTTTTTCTCATACCTCCAAACAATACGAGATGAAGAGTTCAGATATTTTAAACTCTTTTCCATTCCCATGCAGATGATAAAATTCTCAAAATCCTATAACAACATTAGATGTCAGAAAAATGCATTTATTACGTTTTAATTGAGTTGCATTCTATATTCATGCTAGGAGAACCGACCTGCAGCGATATCTTTTACCTAATTACATTAGCAAGCGGGTAAATACTTGAGATATAGGAAGAATTATGAGGCATGCAATCACTCTTAGGTCTCAATGAGCCCTTTGATTCCAACGTGGATGCCCGCTAACTTTAGTCTTGCCTTAGTACCACAAACCAGTAGAGGCGAGACAGCTGCCAGGAAGAAAGGGTATCCAGCATTGCCACAGAGTATAGGGAGAAACCTGTCCATACCTTCCTGCAACAACCGACAACCTCTGTCGCATAGTCCTGCAACCTTGAAACAGGCGAAAGGTGAAATGTTGTGGACATTATTTCTTCTTTTTTGTAATTTACGTTCTCCAACGTTAAGTCATATCGGACGATGAATGAAACTGGTGAAATGATGTTCAAATGAGTACAGGGTACATGGAACTTAGAGGTACCCGACATTCGTGTTCCAGGATAAGGAAAAACCCCGGAAAAAACCTTATCCAGGTAACTCATCCTAACCGAGATTCGAACTCGAGCCCTCTTGAACGTGAGGCAGACATTCTGCCATCTACGCTACCGAGGCGGGCTGTTCTGGACAGGAATTCCATGATAGACTACTCCGTCTGTCAACCCGGGAAATCCAGTGGTTGATCAGAGTAGTCGGGAATCGAACGCGAGTCACGTTACTGCGGACCCAATTCGCGCGATTTAAATAAGGACTATTCGACAAGAGCTAGAGCTATATTTTATCCACCTATGTTAACAAATGGACGATATGCTTGAGACATAGACCGCTAGGTTACGTTACTTTTCCATAATTAACATTATATACTTTTTTTACCTCTTCAGTCTCTCACATAATTGGTATCAGAGGTGTGAAGAAGGCGAATAAAGGACATCACTGAGTTTGAAGAACGCTTTCTTCATGCAAGAATGTTGGTATCAGTGTCTAGAAATCAGACCACTACCCAACTAAATCATCCCTGCCCGCATCGACTGACAATTAGCAAGACCAACTGTTCGCTGTCCTATCAATAGATCTTATCGACTTCACTTTAGGTTGTCATCCAACCGAATGATTCAGACTGAAGTTTTACATATCATCTCAAAGAAATATTTTGAAATAATTATATTTAAATTCTACTCCAATACTTTCTATAACGGTTCACTGTCAAATTCTGTTGGAAGTAACATTAATCAGTTTCATAGCATCGATGCACAAGCTGGCACTTTTATCTTGCAACATGCTTCTCTACCTTTAGTTAAAGAGAAACCATTGTATTCGACAAGAGAATCAACCGGAAACGCTCTACTTAAAGGACTCTGGAACCGCGTCCAAGAAGCTAGAAGAGTTTGTGTGTCTATGTGTGTGTATGTGTGTGCGTGTGTGAAATGCGTTCCAAGCACACCTGTAGCATATAAATAGTAAGTCACTAATAAAGGTACAATAGCTCCATTGCAAACAATGAAATAATTACGTAAAATATTGCTAGTTTTTCTATCAATCTTCACCCCCAAGCTTTATTAAAATCCATGCATATTGAAATATTAACTCGAGCATAAAGTGTATCATGAATGCAAAGCATAAACCTGGAGAAGTGTGTTCCATTATCCTTGAGTTTTACATAACTAGCAATTAACTTCGGCAAACACTAATTAGTTAAATCCAGAAATCTCGCCCGCCTTGGTAGCGTGGTGGAGATTGCCTCACGTTGAAGAGGTCCCGAGTTCGAAACTCGGTCAGGGTGAGTTAGCTGGATAAGGTTCCTTTCCGGGATTTTCCCTTATCCTGAAAGACGAATGTCGAGTAACTCTAAGCTCTATGGACCCTGGGCTCATTTTAGCATCATTTCGCCCATTCCATTCATCGTCCGATATGACAACGTTGGAGGACGTAAATTACAACAACAACAAAATCCAGAAATCTCTGTTGTATACGCTACTTATATGGAATTATAATTTTTTTATAACTATGAAATTATTTGCTCTAAATTTTTAATCGTTCTATGATATTCCATATCTCCTATTTGCGTGTGATTTTTTGTACAGTGAACCATATTTACAACATATACATATAATGTTAAAGGTTTAGATGTATGTTTGATATTTAATAGAAAATGAGCAAAAAACAAGCTTTTGAAAGATTAATTTATAGAATATTTGTGGAGTTTTATACCTGGAGAAACTATATAAATATGTTTATATTAATATAAAATAAGCATAAAACTATATTTTGTAAAATTTATTTTTAAAATACTTATAGAATTTTATGGGTACAAAACAATGTTATTCTATCTCAGCATTTCTCTGCTTTTTATTATTTATTTGGAATTAATCTGACAGGCAATTGTTGAAACATGACTCCTGATTTGATATAAGTTGCAAAAGTTCATATTGAAAAATGCTTTAGGAATAATAATTTACTTATTCAAGGGTATTCTGTTTCTGGAATATCAAAGAAAAGAGCTGTTATGAAAAAGAAATCAGTTATATATTATGTGTAATAGCACCAACGTACATCACAGTGAACTTAAGGTAATTGAATCCAGCAAAGCTATAAGGCTACAATCATGCAAATTTTGAAGAGAGAAGGTGCCGACAGCAATCATTGAAAGCCAAAGCTTATTAGCGGAGTTTGTGACTGTGCCAGGCAATAATTAGGGATCTACGTTTGAGTAATTTGTATTTTGATAAGGACAACCTGATTTCATCCTAGAGCTCAAATATGCAATTTGTGGTGTACTATGTCTGGTTAGTTTTCCTCAGGGGTTTTCGGGTTTCCTTGCTGCTCAACTGCTCACCATCTGTCATGATGTGGTACGCCGCAAAGTGTGCGACTGGAAGATACACTACGTGACCAACTCTTGACCAAGTAGCCAAATCTTAGGCAACATCTCTCACCTCCAAAAATTTTAGAACGGTTCTCTTTTCTTAGTAGTGCTAATAGACAGTTCATAGCTATAAGAATCATAATGAAGCATGTTTAAGGGCATTCAACTGTCATTTCACTCGTGCCCTTATAAACCGAAAAGATTAAATATCATGGCAAAAACACAGATAATGATGAGAGGAAGAATGATTGAAGACAGATATCTTAATGTTCACTTCTGGAAACTTGAAATAGATTTCGCACAATTCTTTGTTGAGAATAGTCCAAGATTAAAGATTGACCGCTACCTTACTTTACTTTTTCATGTACAATCATCTAATTCTTGTTGCTGGCAAATAAAAATTTATCACATTAAAGCCCAATGTGATATTATCTTAGAAACTTAATACCAATATTTTGTTTTCAGTCTCTTAACTTCCACACTGTGTAATTTTGCTTGTTTAATTATACAAAAATCTAAACTCCTAGAGTTTAGCAACATTTGCAAATAAATGTTCCTACTGGGAGTTATTGTACATTTTGTAAGTGAATTCCAAATATAAATGTATCATAAACCTTATATATTATATAGGTAACTTTTGCTAGTGTTATGGCTTCCAGTATTTATAGTGCTGTAACATAGCTATTTGGTTAAATTTTCATTTGTGGGATTACATTTTCTCTCGTGTATTGGTCAAATTAATCACTCGTGAAGTAGCTCTTCTTTCTGCTTTACTTACTGGGGCATCTAAGAGAAATCTAATCTAATAGCTTTCTATGGCATATCACAAATACATGTGCAACTGGAACTATATGGCAAATCAAAAATAACTCAGTAACTCACGAAAAAAGGTCGGGAGCACCTTCGCTGATAAAATGCCTCAGGATACAGGGCGAGAAGCTTTGAGATAAAGCCCGTTATCTCTCTGGTATCTCTCTAGCGCTTCTGGAATTTATGTTACGAGAGAATGCTTTTCCGTCACTTCAGTTCAACCGGCCAGATTGTTGGTGCCTTCCACACGATAAACTTGGCCAAAGCTGCGTCACAGTGCGAGATGAGTATATTGACATGTTACGTAGCTATGATATTTTATATGGATTTGAAGTCCCTTACACGCAGGTAGTTATTTTCTCTCTCTCTCTTTCTCTCTCTCTCTCACTCTCTTATTGGAGTTCAGCATGTGGTTTCCAAACTTGGTCCAGTGATTTTAATTATTGGAACTAGAAAGCAATATTGAAAACAGACACTCAGATTTGGAAATTCGCATAAAGTTATTTGCTGAAGTATAATACTTTTCATATATTAAGTTAATGTAAGTTGAAATATGCTTTGTGCTGAAACGGTACATCTGACTCAGGATGCTTTGCCAATTTGAAGCTGTTTTACTCTGCTTCAGGATGATGATGATGCGCCAATGTTGACGCTCTGATCTTGATTCAGTCTCGAACAAAGTCCGACATCATTGTAAGCACGGTTGTGTAATAAAAGTAAGGATGACACCGGAATATATGTTGGAAACGTTTAATAACTTTTTAAGTATTCACTTAACTCGGTAAGTTGCTTACCAATGGAAACTAATATATAAATATCCGGAGTTAACGTATTTGAATCTTATATTGTGCGATGACACGTGATTGTATCATTGAGACAAGAAAGGATACCTCATTCAGCTACATCTTACCCCATCGGCGACCACAGAAGTGTTCAAGATTCTGCCTATAATGTCTTACTCAGCTATCAACATTCTCCAAATAACCTCCCCTTTTGCTAATGGCTTTAACTGTCCCACTACTAGCTTCTAATGTGAGGTGATCACTTCATTTCCACATTACCGATCCATCCTAAACTCTCTCCATACATTTCTAAGAAATGCTCTCTCATTTTCCACGAATGCCAAGCTATGTATGAGAACATACAATTAATTTAATACTAACATCACAAAATGCCTCGAGTACAGATAGAAGAAGAGCAATACTGAATTAACTTTGGCTTTAATTCGCATTCTCCAATGCCAATCAAGACATATATTGAGGTATAATAAATATAAAGCTGGATTGTTCTGCTTGAAATTATTTATTTGGAAATCTGCTATTCACAAAGAAAGGATGTTTCACAAAGCACCTGTTTCAAACATAAATAAACCTACTGCACATACCTACGCTATAAGTTTTCTTCTGGTTTCTTTTAAATTCGGCTCGTATAACGCTGGATTTCCGGGAAGGAAGGTGACCTACCACCTCTATGGTCTTCCTACGCGAGTACTGGGTTTTGTGTTAACAATAAGACCCACGCATATACAAAGTGCAAACAAACAATACCGTTTAAATACACCCATCGCGAGGTGGTAGGAAGATAAACTAACTGATGCCTTTATGGACAATCCAGTACACGCCTTTTCTTATTACGATAGCATCTTGTTGGCGATGACATTTGTGGTGTTTGACAGCTCAACGGAAGTCAGAGTTCTCTAACTGTAAGCCGTTCCAAATAAGTCTCAAGTGAAGATAAATAAACAATTGCAGTATTGTTAATCTTATTTAGCCTATAGCGATTTTCAGAGGTATTAATATAATTTCTCGTCATGTTTACTATATAAAATAATTACATATTCACAAATAAGTAGTTATATCGTTTTATTTTAAAGAGTAGCTGTTCATGTTTTCATATTATTAGGCTAAAGTTTTATAATATTACTATATTATTTAGGAAATTAACATGAATGCAGCCTTAGAATAAGAAATGGACAAAGTGTTGCACATTTAACAGCATTTTAATTCTACTTTTTGCTGTGTCAGAAATTAAAATTGGGAGTCCATATTCCTGTATGTATAACTTCCTATATTCTGACTCTGATATTAATATAGGATTATTTTCTAGCACAGAGCACAAAACGCCCCATAAAGCAAAAGTATTATTAATTTACATATAAACTCACCTAAATTAAGAAACCGACTGTTCTGAGCACGTTATCTTATTCACTATAGTCGTTCATCCAAACATCTAATTGAGCAGTAAATAATAAGTTATATACCTTATAAGGAATCTGCATTCAAATGTTTCAATGAAAACATCAGATGCTGCACTTACAGAGACTCCCATAAATAATCAGACAAAGCACAGTACTAAGTTTTGAAAGTGAAAATCAACATTTGATGTGCTATTTTATTGAAATTAATGATAATCGACAGCCACATGATTCGTTCTTGTCAGAAAATAAATCTTATTTCACATAAAAATCATATCATGCGCACTTTTTTAAGAATTGGGAAGTAATATGGAATTTTTGGCCCTCAAAAGTAATCGGACATAACTTGAGTGTGATACAAAATACGGCTTAGTACCTTGCGACTCTCTCTCTTCTTTCCACTACTTCTCGCAATCTATTTGGCATGCTGTGAACCAGGATTTTCAGGTAGGCTGTAGAAAGTTCACTCCATTCCTCTTGCAACCTCTCCTTTAAGTGCTGCTTGGAGCTGATGGGGTCTTCTCATTGCCTTCTCCACTTTATCGCATACTGCTTCTAAGGGATTAAGATCCGGGGACTGAGGGGGTGGATGCAGTACATGAAAACAGTTGTAAAGTAACAATAGCTGCACAATGTGACACGTATGCTTCGGATCATTATCCTGATAAAACGAGAAGCAGTCCAAAATACCCATCAATTCTGCACTTTGGCACTTTGTTTTACATTTTGCTGTAATAGTCTAAGATAGACTTCCTTGTTCATGGTTGAGTCTATGAACACCAGCTTTCTCACTCCCGTAGAGGAAATACAGCCCCATTCCATTACACTCCCTCCGAGGTGTTTGACTGTGCCTTGTAAATTGCGCTCCTCCAGCTCCGTATTTTGTTTCTTCCACTCAACCACCCTGCCATGGGAACCAGCAAGATTGTATTTGCTTTCTTCATAAAAAATAACTTAGTCCTACGAATTGGTTGTCTTTTTAACAAAGTCTTTGGCAAATTGTAATCGCTTCCTTTTATTCTTGCTGGAAATGTATGGCATTTTTCTGGCTACGCGACCATTAAAATCTTGTTTCCGCATGACCCTTCTGACTGTTTCAGGGCTGTCAGTCCCAGTTCTTCCTGAATTTCAGCACAAGTCATAGGAACACTTATATGCGGATTCCGATTTACCTTCCGCATGATGTAATACTCCTGTCTATCGGTAAGAAGTTTTGGTCGCCCTGGCTTTGCTAGAGGTTCAATTCTGTCTTCATAATTATACCGGTGAATTATGTCACTAACTGTACTTTTGCTATGATTTGCACTCTCCGCTATTTCCCGGTATGTTTGTTCTTTTAATAGTGATAGATCACTGTCTGTTTTCAAAGGTACTCTGCTTACCTCTGGGCCCCATACTATACTCTTGCCTTCTTCTTGGTGAACAGTTGACATACTTCTTCTATGATGTTGTTTTGTCTACTGACAGACTTCACCTACTCGTTTGTATTGCATTTAATTTGTGTTTTTCGAATCACTTTGTGTCTTAAACTCATGTAAACAAGGTTGAATGGGGAAGCTTTTAGTTTAGCCACGTTTTAATCTCTAAAATGGATATTTATAGCAAATGAAATTTGCTTAACACAAGGAGTACTTTGAGATTGTTACACATAATCTATCCTGCTTCATAGAGCACTCCATAGTGAAATGCAAAGTCTGTCTGATTATTTATGGGGGCAGATGGCATAAACTATTTCGGAAACTGCTATTTTTAAACAATATAGTGTTACAGGTCAGCTAAAAATGTAATTCCATCTGAGATGACAATAATCCTGTAGTCATATTTATTAATGGATAAGTGAAGTAACTGTAAGGAAATTAATTTACTCTCCTTATTCCCCTATTTTCTTTCATTAAACATATTTTCACTAAGATAAAGGTTAGATACTTCTCTTTGTAGAAGTATATTTCAATCAACTCTGAAATCCTCTTGAAGAAGGTTTTTGAATGTCTTCTTCTTCAATTGTACACATTGTACAAAATTAAATTCTAACTACACAAAAATTGATGATGTGCAGTTTTTCCCTCATTTCATTACCTTATGTATGTGATACTTAAACAAAAATCATCAGTGATGCTTTTGAGAAAGCAAAAACCAATAAGCAGCCTTTCGTAGAAAAGATAATATTCTGGAGAGAATGTCGTAAAAATCAGTGATTTGCTACATTAACGCGGACATTATACGAAATTTGATTTCTGCATATCCAATTATTATGCGCATCTTTTTCCTAAATGGGCTTGTTTGAATGGTTTAAGGTGACAAAAGAGTCAGCTTTGTGAAATCTCGATACGGCAACACAGTAAGGTTGTTTCAAAACGACACCGAACGATAGTATCCGTTGCATAGTTTATAACTTTACTAGTCTGAATGCTGGTGTCGCAGCTTGAAATTCTCTTAGGTATAATTTTATGTAGCATTAAATATTACATGATTTTGTGATTAGGCAGCGTAAGAACCACTGGTGTGCGAACCTCAAAAGTTGTTATTGGGACGCATAAGCCACGAAAACAAAAACATCACTCCTTGCCCTTTATCGGTGATCATAGCCTAACTTTCTGGTAATGGGGCAAAGGATAGTTATTTGTGCAAAGTCGACTAATAACTCGGACAGTTGCTCTTCAGTGTAAAACTAAACATTCCGTCCCATCAGTGGATGATTTTGCGCGTACTTAAATAGCAAATCCAAGCAATATGGAGCGCTAAAGGAACGCCGAAATGAATATGATTTTGATGTATGGAAGAGCTGAAGGAAGTTCAACGAACGCACGATTAATTTAGTTTCATTAAAAATATGAATTGTAAAAGTAGCTACATCAATGATAATATTTATTTGTTTAACTTCAGAGCATTTTGTTATTATCTTAATTGTGTAATACTTTGAACCACTTACTGTAAATATCAACAGCTTCCTTTTCGGTTACAAATGCTTTATTTAGTATTATCAAACATGTGAAATAAAATGCTTGTCTCATTGTATAAGCCATTTAGTTTTCGTTAATTTATCTACAGTTCTTTGATGTTATTTTCTATTCTGTTAGTCATTTAATGCTTCCATTCTCAACCTCACTAACATTAACTTCCCTCTAAAAGGTATAAGTTGCGTATGTCCACCAGCTTATCAAGGACTGCTATAACGGAATTTTGGAACATGTTAAACATGCATAAGCAATAGCTTCTTTATTGCGGTTTCATAAGCCAAAGATATTCTTAATAGTAGCAAGCTACCGTGGAGTATGCCGGTATGTTTACAAATACCTACAGCGCGCGACACGACGTGTGACCTATACCTGCGAACTCCGACTACGTGAGGCACGCGTCGTTTTTCCTGTCACTGCCTAATGCACACTCACTCTGGAGCATTTTTATGTCGCTCTATTGGCGGTAAACTATGTGTCACATAGAATCTGAGCAACTACTTCTATATAGGCAGGCCGTGCCGTAGCTCAGTGGTTAGACCACTTGGCTCTCACCAAGGTGGCCCGGGTTCGATCCCAGACGACCGCAAAGTGAGATTTGTTGTGGACAACACGGCGCTGGGGCGTCATCTTCATCTCATGTATCATCAGTGTCATCGCCTGCGGTGCCGTATGTAGTAAAAGCGGACGTTAAACACTACACATTTCTATATAGGCCGCACCGTGGCTCAGTGGTTAGATCGCTTGGCTCTCACCAAGGCGGCCCGGGTTCGATCCCAGACGACCGCAAAGTGAGATTTGTTGTGGACAACACGGCGCTGGGGCGGGTTTTCTCCGGGATTTCCGGTTTCCCCCGCCATCTCATTCCACCGGTGCTTCATCTTTATCTCATGTATCATCAGTGTCATCGCCTGCGGTGCCGTATGTAGTAAAAGCGGACGTTAAACACTACACATTTCTATATAGGCCGCACTGTGGCTCAGTGGTTATACCGCTTGGCTCTCACCAAGGCAGCCCAGGTTCGATCCCAGACGACCGCAAAGTGAGATTTGTGGTGGACAACACGGCGCTGGGGCGGGTTTTCTCCGGGATCTCCGGTTTCCCCTGACATCTCATTCCACCGGTGCTCCATCTGCATCTCATGTATCATTAGTGTCACCGCCTGCGGTGCCGTATGTTGTAAAAGTGGGCGTAAAACACTACACGCACACACACACACACACACACACACTTCTATATGTCCGTTCGGTGTCGTTATGAAACATCCTGTAGTTACTATATCCACCATAGTTAAACGTAGAAAAAACTCAAGGTATTAAATTCTCACAATAAATCACAATGGACTTTCAGAACTTCTAGTTATTATAAAGAGTTACACATCTTTCAGGTCATGGCCGAGTGGTTAGACCTCTTGCCGCTCACCAAGGGTTTTGGATTCACTCCTAGAAGATCTATTTGGTACCTGTGGTATGTGCAGCGTCTGAGTGACATTTTTCCATTTTCTCCCCCATTTGTCTCATCCGCTGTGGTAAAACCATCTCTCCTTCCATTCATTTCACTAACATTTCATATCTTAAACATCTTGGCCTTTTTAACAAGCACTGGGTTCATGTTCCCCACTCTAAATATTATGTGGAATACATGTCATTTAGCTCCTCGACAGCGCCTGATCTCAAACACCCATTTTTATGTCCTGCATGCGAGGAAAGTAAAATGAAATGCAAATGTCCAATTACAAAGCAATACTCCGTAGTTACAATGTGACGCCTAAGGTGAATAAAACTCAACAAAGAGACAACGCTGCACTGAGATGAGGATGCAGTTTTAGCACCTCCTCGATTCGCTGACCACACACACACAAATAATCAAAAGGCACGCCGATCGTTACTGAGATCTTCGTGTGTACACCACTTCCATTGTGCCTTCATTCCACAGTGTACCATTCTTCTACAGCAGCCTGACGGTGAGCGAGAACTGAACTTCACTTCCAAGAAGCCATCATATATTGTGACGCGTTTATCAATATATTTCATCATGAGATCCCTCAGCTGCAATTATAACTCTCGCACAAAAAGTTGTCTTTGTCAAACATGACCTACGTAGGCAAACAGAAGTTAATAAACTCAATCGGTATAAAGTAAAGAAAGCAAGTTGACTCTACATAATTACATTGCTAAAATTGATAAACACTGGAAATATATTTGTTTATTGGTCTTTAGAAAACGTTTTGGTTGTTGATGGGTTTATCACTTGTAGGACTTTGGGGGATGAAACGGCGTTCTGAGAGGTTTTCTCTGAGTTCTCCGGCTTCCCCGCGATTCATTCCATAAGCTAGTGCATTATCACCTTTCCTTCCATCGTTTTAATTTCATATTTTCTTCCGTAGACTCTTATCAGGCCCGCATATGGAATCAACCCCCATTCCTGGTACTTGATGGGAGGAGCGCATTATTCGACAGTGAGGGTCTCCAGTCGCTAACCACGTCCCATCCTCCCTACTTCAACGTCAGTCATGATGCCTATTGTGAGCAGAGGTGGTGCTGCGATGGTGTGGCAGCAAATCTTGACCCTACTAGACTATTGTGTCATGGAGCTTACCATGGGCCTCAAAATAGCTGTTTCCCGCATCACTGACCTCCCAGATGCTGTGAAATCTTCGTCCTCCAAAAATTTTTTGAGGTGCGGGAACAGGTGGCAGTCACTGAGTGCTAGATCTAGCGAATAGAGTGGATATTCAAGAAATTCAACTTAAATTCGCACATTTTCCCATTGTAATGACTGAACAAGCTGGAGCAATGTCGTGAAGAAACAATATTTCTTTTTCCGATGCAAATAAGGTATTTTTCTTTTCACCTCATCACTCAAATGTTGCAGTAGGCTTACTTAGTAGCTACCAGTGTTACTTTTACCCTTTTCCGAGTAGTCAGTAAAATAATTCCCCAGAAAGCACTTGCCATAAACTTGTTAGCTGACAAAATTGGCTTTACCTTTTTTTGGAGTTGGCTCATCTGCACAATCCACTGTTTTGACTGTGTTTTAGTTTCTGGATTCCAGTGAAGTATCCAAGTTTGATTCATTTCCTTTTTTTGGAGTTGGTTCATCTGCACAATCCACTGTTTTGACTGTTATTTAGTTTATGGAGTCCAGTGAAGTATACAAGTTTCATTCATGGTAATAAGCCCTCTCAATAATTCACTGGGAGTTTTACAGTAGAGCTCCAAATTCTTAACAGAAACAGTTTTTCTTTGCAACTTGATCAGGCGTTTACAAATGCGGCACCCATTATGCACAGACTTTGTGATAGACAAAAAATTACTTAAAAGATTACCTCCACCTTCTTTTGATATGTTTACAGCCTTTGCTGTCTCAAATAACTTTAATCTGTCGTCCTCTAGTACTAAACGATGAATTTGTTCAATGAATTCTAGAGTTGTGACCTCCACAGGTCGTTGATAGCGAGGCTCATCACTAGTGCTCGTGTATCCCATTTTAAACTCTGCAACCCACCTTTTAATCATTGTATATTAAGGGGCCGAGTCTTTCAATGTACTGTCCATTTCCTCCTTGACTTCTTTAGGCGTTAAACCTTTCAAGTGGAAGTATTTAATGACTGCTCGTTTTTCCTAATCCTCCATTTTCGTGAAACCTCTACGCTTGTCTTGTTTAAAATGCTGTCATTCAAAAACTAAACAAGCTATTGACCTGTAACTATGAATACATAGTCTAGAGTTAATCTACAGAATGTTTCCGTCAATCTGGTCCAGTGACACCATCTCTATGTGAGGCCACGAACTTATCAGCCGACCCTCATGTATGCTACAAACATTCTTACGCAATATGTGGAAAAAAACACTTTTGATGTGTTTTCATTACACCTTTACTTGTAAATGATACCGTGTGAACGATACAGTAAGTTAAAGCAATAATCAATGTTTTAAAGGTGGATTTCTTTATCATGTTTATGAAATTCTATTTTTTTCATGACTACGAGAATGAACGAATAGTGGGTTACCACTGAAAAGGATTTAACTGCATTAAAGTTTTCAAAGTAATCCTTTTCTAAGAATACCTTGAAAGGTTTATAGATTTATGTTATTTTGCGAGGTAAGACTTTGTCTACTCCTTACAATTCACCAGTTTCCTAATATGGACACTCGGGTTTGATTCATGATATTGGCGTACATATCTGGTCCAGCGTCCACCTCCTGGGTAGGCTTCTGAGGGTCGTTTGAGGAGCCACTTGAATAAGAAATAGGCCCACTGTTTTGGAAGGTCACATTACCGGCCGGAAATTACTGGGGCACAAACTACATCCCTCCCCCGATTAGGCATCCCAGTCTTGACACCTTGAAGCAGGATTTTATTGGGATGAAGCTGGATGCTGATGAATTTCTCAACTTTGGTTACGATCTAGAAAATATCTAGAAGTTTCCCCTGTAACTCTTGTAGGTTGGCGCATCAGTAATTCTGGAGCGATTAATTCTGTTTCACGAGATCACAGTTTTGGAGTAGAGGAAGCTAATATTACTATTGCTGAAGAATGGACAAATATTTTTTTTTCTTGACAAAACGTAAAGATTTAATTCTTCCGAAACATTTTTAACTTACGATACAAATTTAAATAATATAAATGTTGTTCTTTAACAAACTAATACTGGTATATTAATTAACTATTACCTTCTTACACACACTATTTATGCATCTTACATGCATACTCAAAAATAATTCTGCACAACCTCGGAGAGATACAAATATACATCTTTCTACTATGACGTTCTTAAGCAGAAGAACAAAATATTTTAAACATTTAACAACTTCTTCTCATATTAGGTTGGCATGGTTACACATTACCTACTTTACATTATATCTCTGTTTACAAAACATGAAAAATCTAAAGTAACTGCTTCAACCTAGAGTGGGCAGTGGTGGAGGACGCACCGGCTGTGACGTAGGTCGGAAAAGCCTGTGGTGGGCTTAGTTATTTCCTTAAGAATGAAAAGGACATTACAGGCAGTTTCATATAAAATTACAAATTTATATTTGTTTGTGGAAATTAATTATTCTTTCACACTGGCCGTGTGTAGGCTAAATTGTGGAAACGTAGAGTCAGACTGAAAAATTCAATGCCATAGCCCGGGCCTTAAAGTACTTACATGTAGTAAGTCGCCATTAAGGTAGTTGTCTCATGTGTTTATGAGAACTCCTAAGTGGTTTGCCGGGAAAATACGAGTCAGTTGGAGAATTTAATGTCATATCGGCACGTTGGCCATAGTAGCACAATGGTAGTGCGGCTGGACGGAAACCAGAAGATCAGTGGTTCAAATCCCGGCTATGGCATTGAATTTTTCAGTCTGACTCTACGTTTTATATTTGTTTGTCAGAGGAATATACAAATACCTTAGATATATGATATTTTAATCAAAATATTTAAAACCACTTTTAAGAAATCAAAGAAAACGAAACATTCTCTATGCAAAGGGTACTTTCGGATGAAGAAATGTTCTTCTTAAATTTCAAGCTGTATTACTCACAAAACATGCACACAATTTTGATCCCAAATGCTTAGTACCTCAAAGTACACATTTCTGATGAAAGCTTGCCATCCAGCTTTTTAAATATAATACTTCCTTTATCCACTACAACAAGAGAACTAATGAGCTCTTTGCCTTCAGACAAGCAATGTTGCACATTTTGGATGTAAACACTCGAAACAACTCATTTATAATTTGCTCGGACTCTAAAAGTAGACAGTCCATCATCGACACATGTTATTGTAAATGAAATTCGGTTATTTTTCAACAAAATCAAGAAGGAGGGTAAAGAAGTCATTTTTATGTAGGTGCCTTCGCATAGGGGTATCCAAGGCAACGAAAATTCTGATCAGGATGCTAGAGAAGCTGCTAATCTCTCTCTACATAATACTAAAATAGCTACACCACATAGTGACTATTTCGTTCGTCAAAACCAAATTATGCCAAAAATGGAAGATAATTGGCTCAAAACACCCCACAGTAAGCTTCATGAATTTGCAACTTCAGCAGGACAGTACTGCATCTGTCAAAATCAAGTCTTAGTGACAATAATAAGAATAGGTCATACCCAACTATCCCACAGCTATATTCTCGAAAACAAACAACCTCCCACCTGTACTGCGTGTACTAACTGTGAAGCACGTCATCATCGATTACCCCCTTTACAACCAACAGCGCCAGTACGATGGTATTCCCAACAAAGATCAAAGAAGCCCTCTCTCGCCATCATCTATTGATAACATCATTAAGATCTTAAAAGACACTGGATTATTTTCAAAACTATGACTGTTGAAATTTTAGTATTTTGTGTGTCCTTACAATCTTCATTGTCGTTTAACAATGATACATGTCAATGTAATGTAGTACTTTTAAACTTAATGTAAATGTAATCTGTAACATGTAAACCAGGAGTCGCGTTAAGACCTACATGGTTAAAGCGACAATAAATAAATTAATAAAAAAGAGAACTAATAATATAAAAGCGACATGTTATGTGGAGCACCTTCCAGAGAACTTTACATATATTCTATTACAATAATTTAAAATTAATTAAGTATACTTATGCGCATCTGTATTCATTTTCCTAGTTTACGAAAGTGTTCTTGTATGAATTGTGACATTCCTTTAGGTATATGCATCAGCTCAAGTCCACGTGGCAGGAAGAAATGAATGTCGAAAACCTGCTGTCGTACCTGGTAGCGTTATGCCCGCAAAGGAAGATTTAATGGCCTATACTTGTCAATTTGTCCAAAGTTCCATTTGTGTTTTCCGCGATTAAAGCGTCCATCCGTAACCTGCGTTTTGGAGCATATCCCCGTGGACCCCTAGGCGATGTGGACGTGCCCACTCGTGAAAGTATGTGATAATAGACTGGTAGTCCATACTGGAGCAGACAGTAATGATATGTAATCATAAGAGGCCATTCCCTTCGCCGCATATTCCACTGTGACTGACAAACTATGGAGCTCTACTGTGATACGAAAATGTACACAACCACGCAGTTGTCGCTGTTAATCACCGAGAACGCCAGCCAACACTTTCACGATTCTTCACTCTCCATTCTGCAGTAGCACTCTTTAGCTACAGCTATACTTCATTTTCAACCTACGTGCCGTTTTGACAGATTTAAAAACCTGTTGCAATCAATAAATTTGGAGTAAATGTTGCAAGAGGTATTGATCAGCAAAATGTTGAAACAGTGCACTATTATTATTTTGCCTCCTTAAAATGTGTGCTACAATTCCACTGCTGCTTTTTATTACTAATTTCGGTATTTTTAGATCTTTTTGTAACTATTTAATTTTTTTGAAGAACTTATTGCTATGATACAAACTTCAATACTAATTTGAAGTATAATTTTAAAAAACACATTTTCTGCAGTATTTAAACTGTTTCGCCATTTAATTTGAAAATTCCCAGAATGCTTCAGAAATTATCATTATCAAAACATATCACAAACCGTTCAATGTCCAATTATCTTTATTAAATATTTTCAGAGTTGATATTCATAAAATCGCAAAATTCATCATTGCATAAGCAGACCTTCATTACAATTATATATATAGAAATTAGGATTATTCAGACAGAAAGGGCCCAGTGACTGGAATAGAGTGACGTACATAGACCATAATGGGCCTTACTTTATGCTTTCAACATGGCATTAGAGGAAGCGATGTTAGGAAAACACCATGTGAGGTACGGATGGTGCGTGTAATGGAAGAGGTTCCTAACGATTCGAAAAAGTGCAACTAACCTTAATTCCAACAAGATTTGCCTTAACTACCCGCAACTTAGTGTTCCCCTCAATGTAAGTAGTAGTATTACCAAAACTCAAATTCCTGCTGTAACACACCAACCGCCGTTGCCTGGTACTACAGCTCTGAAACACATTAAAGAAATGAGTGGGATAGGAAATGGTACCTAGGAAATTCGTGAGTGAAGAAGAACCAACCCCGCATTCACATACACACACGAGGAATTTTTAAAAACACGCATGACCAAAGTGTTAAGTCTCGATAGAAATGGAACTGGGATCTCCTGAGAGCGAGCTTTTAACATTACGCGGAGACAACTCCGTCGGTTGGAACTATAGCAAATACAAGTGCAATGAGCCTTCCCACTTACTCCTTGAATTTTCTAGGTATCAAATATAAAAACCCCTTTCCATAGTTAATTCTTCGGTTGTATAATTCGTCCTGGAAAAAGTAGCTGACGACTGCTTAGAAGCAGAGGAAAACATTTAGCGTACTGCAACCTCCACATCCATCTATTGTGGTTAACCCAACACTGGAAGATGGGATGAAGCAATGGAACCACAAGAGCCCACAGAGTCGCAAATAGACAGAGAGGCGTGGAAGCCCCTAACAAGTGCTGAGAGCTACGATGCCAAGATCCGCTATGCAGTCACCAGCCAAAAGGTCTGGTGATGACAAGCGCCGAACTCTCTCATGAGGATAGGAATTTTGCACACCGCCTATCATCTAGAACCGTATTTACAGTTTACAGGTCTCCACATTATCTGCCTGGCACTACCTGACGGGAGTCAGCCCTCTTTACGAATATCCAGACATAGAAGACCAGAGTTTTGCTCCATTTACCATTTGGCGGGTGATGTGGTTTGAGCTTCTCGTCTACGACATATTAAGGGGATTAAGTACAACCACCACGTATCTCCTTATTCTATCAACATAACAATCTGCAGATAGTTATTTGGCTAATAATGTCGGGCAGGCCATTTATTCAATTTATGGTAGTGAAGGTGGTAGAGATCCATGGAATGGAGAATATAGAGGTTGGAAAATAGCAACATTCATGGTGTGAGACGGATTGTAGAAATGCAGGAACCAGTATTGGATTGAACTGGAAGGTCATTTTCCGTCGTTATAGTCATCACGTTTACAGAATTAATGACAGTAGCAGTTTTCTTGAATATGGTCATTTTTCTAGACGGGAGAAACTGGGAAGACCAAGGAGGAACCAGAACATTGAGGAATCTCAGGTAGCTCAAATGATCATGATCGATGATAGGACTAACAATTTTATAAAGAAATGATAAAAAGGTAAATTATTTCTTATGCTAAATCAGTGCATGAACAGCAAACAAAATATTTACTATTTTGTCAGGGAAAAGAAGCCATTAGCTAATCTAGTTCCATTTTAAGGAAAGGAATAAGTTGTCAGACCCAACACAATTATCATTTTCAAATTAACTCGACAAGAAAACAATTACATTAAAGGTTCGACATTTATAACTCAGTGACATAAAGTTGCAAAATACGTGTTGCCTAGTTCTCAAAAGAAAAATTAATTCATAAAGTTTACCAAGTGACAGAATAAAAACTTTGTTTCAGATGCAAACACAATTAAGATTTGGCAACATAAGTACAAACATTTGGGTGGATCTAATAGGTAATCGAGACATACGGTGATAAGGGGACGTGAATTTCTAAAATTCTTATGATTTCTTTAGCGTCTTATAAACTAATAGTCCTGTTTTACTATTACCCATTATCGGCATTGTAGCAGCAAATGATGGAGCTTGGTTTGTCTATACATACGGTCATCTCAAGATAATATTCGGCAAAGTATTTGGAAGACTCACGGCAGCTTATACTGCTCACAATTATTTGAAAACAGTCATTTTACACCTCGAAGTTACTAATACTTAAGTAGTTAGAAAATAAATACGAGGGTTGTTCAATAAAGAATGATAATAAGTTTTACGGTCATAATTTTTCGCACTAAAATTCAATGTGAAACAAACACGCCGTAGTAGTTTCATTGTTGGTACTCCTGTTTGCCACCTGTGAGAACCAGGCAAGTTCAGACATGTTCGGTGTCGCCTACCGCTGCAATGGAGGTAATATGCAGTTAAAGTTGATGTTAGAAGAAGATCCGGTGTTTCTTTCAAACGTAATCACTGCTGATGAAACTTGGCTACATCATTTTGATCCTGAGACAAAGCTCAGCAAAGCTCAGCAAAGCAAAGCTCAGTGTGAAAATCTTCTTCATCACCAACCCCCTAAAATACAAAAGTGGTTGCTTCGGCTGGGAAAGTTATGCTCATGTCATTCTTTGATATTCATGGAATGGTTTATCAGCGTGTTGTACCTGCACACACATCAGTAACTGAACAATACTACAGGAATGTTCTGGAAACATTGCAAGTCCATTACAGGACACATTTACGTGAAGCAGGCTAGATGCTGTTCCACGATAATGCGCGGCCGCATATTGCCAATGTGGTTTATGAATATCTTGCAAAAATCAACGTGAAGTACATCCCTCACCCTCCCTAAAGTCCGGATTTAGCCCCATGCGACCTTTTTCTATTCCCTAACTTGAGGAAACGCCTTTGTGGGAGGCATTATCCATCATCAGAAGCAGTGGTGAAGGCTGCGGAGGCGATTTTGAAGGATTTCTCAAAAAATGGTTTCCAGCATGTCTTTGAAGACTGGCAGATACGCTGGGACAAGTGCACCGCATTCAGAAGAGACTATTTTGAGAAGGACCTTCAGAATTATGAGGATGAGTAATTATGAGTACGTTGTCAGAAAAAAATTGTAATCATTCCTTATTTAACAGCCCTCGTACTTCAATGGAAGTAAGATACAGAAGCAGTTTAACTATATCCTCAAATAGTTTAATAGCTAAGTTATAAGCGTCCATTAAATTTATTAGTCTAGTTATTTTTGTCTACTTCACACCTACCAAAATATACTAAGAGAAAAACATCACATCGTTCAAACTGTATCAGATGGCATCAAATTTATCGCACAACCAGATAGCACGGAAACCTTATCATTAAAATTGAATTAACTTGAAGGAATGGAAATATTAATGTCTGAGTTTAAGAAGAGAGGTCTAGAATAAGTTCCCTTAAGAAGTAGGTATATCTTGCTGAAATGCCGAATTGCTTTTGTATTGCACGAATATTTGAGCTAGTTCAAATGGAAATTTCACATTTTAGAAACCTGCTTGCCAAGGTATGTTTTTCTCAATAACTGTTTGCACCCACATGACCGTCAACTTCTTTCTCAAATAAAGCACAAATAATATTTATGGTTTACAGCAGAATTGAAGTTACAATTATAAATTACACTAATAAATAATAACGAATAATTACTATGTTATAGACAAGGTTGCTGTTCCACTGCACTTTTGAAAATATTTACGTGTGCATAGAATTTTACCGCAACCTCTAACTTGCCAACCACAGCCACCCACTCACAAACTCAATAGCGCAAGAAACTACTCCTCCTTTCGCTTGTAAACAAGTATCAGTGTAACAGAAGTGATAAAGTCAAGAGCGAAGCCTAATAATTACCATTAAAATGGTTGAATGCTTCTTCACAGTAAATCATCCCTGGGTATGACGGGTTCAATCCTATGCTATTAACAGAGGCTCCACTGCAGCACTTCTGACAGTAGCAGATGCATACCAGACAACCAGTAGCAATGGACATTAGAAGGAAACAATAAATCTGCAAAAGCACAGCACTATCACCTACCACTGGGTCAAAGGACATGCTAGACTACAAGGCAATGAAAGGGTTGACTATTTAGCCTAAACAGTCGCAAGCTATAGAACTACCTTAGATTACAATTAAGTTCAGAGGTTCTACTCCCATTAATCCTGGACCCATAGGACCAAGGACCCGGGCCTCCTTCTACCCGGGAGGATGGATACTCCGGGGCTCTTTCCATAGGGCAATACCTATAGTCTAAAAAACCCCCCGCTGTGCACAACGTCAAGACAGGATGGAAGTGAATACGCCACTTACGCGCGTCAACCCCGCAGGGAAGACTACCGAAAACCTCGGTGGGGCCACCTGGTGATCTAGCACACCTTTTACTAGCTCTGCGGGCTAGTACCCGGGACTTATTAGGCAACTCTCTAACCCCTCCGGGCGGCCGTAGCCTGGCCGGAGGTACCCAATTCCCCGTGGGTGTCGGCAACACACTGCCCCATCGAGTCCAACCCAAATCGAACAACTCCCCGACGGGAGGGGCTCGGCAGTTCGGCCCGAGGTTCCTCTAGTAACGTCAGAGGTACCACGAGTGCTAAGGATCCGCAGCGCCCGCACCTCCTACCTTAGATTACAATAAAATTCCTCTGAGCAGAGGAAAGTAGTTACTAAAAAACCACTACATAACAATCTGGAGCCCCATATACACTCCGAAGTTGCAGCCCGTACAAACCTGTTCATAGCCACATACGGACTCTCCTTACCTTTGGCCAAAGGACATACTAACGCAGTTCTTAACGAGTCAGGTGCCCCCACAAAATTAACAAAACTCTCTCATTATTCTGCGAATGTCCTGAGAAACCACCATAAACGGCGCAACGCCTTTTGACGGAATCCAGAAAAGACCAGTAATGTTTTGAAGACTTCCTCTAAGTTACTCAAATACCACATCAGCACGTTCAAAGTCACCAGCTTCCTACAGTTCATCTTCGAAGAACTCAAGAAATAACATGTTTGTACTATTTATAACCATATATGATCAAACTTGAAATACTCTGTGGTATACCTATAGGTACAACACTGTCTTAAAACTAGATAGAGTAAATTAGAAAAGAAGTAGAAAGCTTACAAGCTTCAATGAAAACGTCTTTCAAATGAATGCTAATACGAAGCGTTTGATCTATAGCAGGGCCACAGATATATGCATCTAAGTGTAGTTATCTCCTACACCGTTTGTTTATGCATTCAGTACGAGGTATAAACATTGTTCATTGTATATCTCAAAGTTGAATGTTTCTTCAAAACAACCGCATTTCTATAAATCGCTTTAAAGTGTTATTATTATGGCCTTATTATTGTCTTGTTATTAGTCTACAGATGTATTCACGTTTGGCCAACAATCAGTTATGTAGAATATATAAAAACCATAATCGTAAAGTTTATAGGAGCAATCCCCACATCAGAATATCGTTATCAATATAAATCATGAACACAAGCAAGAAGAGCTTATGCATATGAATGAAAACTTTACCCAAGATGCCAATAATGTCTCAATGTACTTATAAGGTTAATACTCATTAAAATGCACTTCACTCGTAAGTAGCGTGAGAGCTTTTGTATGGAAAAAACTGCAGTGAAAATTACAGGCACGTGGAACATGCGAACGCATTGTAGCTTTCCTGTAGTATCAATAGATCAGTTCAGTTTCTTATCACAGAAACCTTCAAACTGCCCTACGATCTGATAGTTTAATTTGAAAATACTTCAGTGGGAAAATTCCTCTTTATCTGCCATTCATGCACATTCAAAGTGAATAAATATCTTTAACCTTTCACTAAACAGGAAGTGATCAAATTATTCTGACATTATTAATAAAATTGGCCATGAAATGTGAATAATACCCTTTCTTTTCCTTAAATGCATTTGTAAAGAAACTAAAGCTCTGCTTCTGTGCATTTTAAAATTTTTAAGGAAATGGAGTACATTTCATTTGTATTTCTCAAAATGTTTGATATTTTGGATGAAAATGTTAAATGTTTAAGACACTTGCAAGACAAATAAGCAACCTAATTGCTAGATTTTAGATTAAAATTTGGTTGTCGTTCATTTAGAAAATAATAGAAAATGTGGTAAAATAAGTTAAATAAGGTTAATTAAGCAATAATTATTTGTACCTTTCATTGTGTACAACTTGAATGCATGTCTTGAAATTAATCTCTTCTAAATGAAGCACATTTTAGGCTGTTTCTATAATTATAAGTGCAATATCATTTTAATACATAAAATACGATAATAAATCAGTATGAACAGAGAATATTGTGCCTCATACGTCACATCTTTGGAGACAATAGTCTTTAAGTTTAGCTGTGGCACTACGATACGTAAATTTAAGATGCATTAAGTACCAAGAAGTTAACGCCACGTAAATATAAATAGAAAATATATCCCATTCCGTGCTAAGGTTTACAACATTTAATGCAATATTGAAAAATTGACCTTTTTCTTCATCTTCAACAGGCTGTCAACCTTATTTAGTTGCTCTAACTGTGAACACTTAAATTGTGTGGTGTTATTTCTTCTTCCAAGTTAATTTTGTTTGTGTCTCGTCGACGTTTCTTCTGGCAGCTCTCGAAGTGAAGGACGAAACGTAGGCGAAAGACAAGGTACCAATAATAAGTAGGAATAATATTAAACAACGGCCGCGGAAGCTGCACATTTATTTGTGAGGGATAATGATTTATCAAAGATCACCCACATTACTTGTACGCAACATTATCAATATTCTAAAAGCTTACCTTGCTGAAGAGGTGAGACCAGGATGTTCTCCAACTTATCGTGACGGAAGAGCTGAAGATAGTACCGGCTCTAGACTCTCTAGACACTTGTAAACAATGATACACGACCTTCACATTTTACAACAAGGAGACCTTGGCCTTTGTCAATACACCCACACTAACACTAACACCCTGAACATCTGCAATTACACACTTTTTGCTTCCCCGTGAAATTCCTGTAGGCATAAAGAAATCATTAAAAAGTTATAGTGGAGGTCTGGTTGCGAGAAACATGACTTGTAGAAGTGTAACTCATAATAAAGGCAGAAATATATGTATTATGTCTGACTTTGACCTTGAACATTCATGGCAAAGAACTCCAGAAACAAGAACGGCCACGAAAAGTGAGATAGACGGTTGCCTCAAGGTGATATTCCAAGAGTACTGGCATACTTAAAAATTCGCGACTTTTAAATGCAGATCCATTCGAGATTAAGTTGAAACAAAATGGCCCATGAAGGGCTTTATGTGGTCCACTTGGCAGTTTCATTACCAACCGGAGCCATCTGAAGACGAAGGTAATGGAGATCTTTTTGTAATGCTATTGCCGCTGGTGATTTGTGAAACCTCCGCAATGAACCGTTTGGGATGGTCTTCGAAACAGAGTGTAACGATATGACGTATGCATGCGAGGTAAAAGAACCGCTTCAACCTTTATGGCCGATAATTGGTCTCTCTCCTATGGCCATACAAGGTTGCTAACCTAGTTGTAAATAAGGAAAAATAGTTTAAAGCTGGGCATTTAAAAGAGAAGGAATTTTCTAAAGTTATAGAACAGAAGTACCGCCTCTATGATTTTGTTTCCTTCCTTCTCATCACTTCTAGGATCAACTTTTCCTGATTTTACAGATGCTTGCGAGATTTTGCATGCCTTATTTTGACCTCTTCTATCAAGTGGTTTGTAATTTAATATTAATTTGCAAGCCTGTAACTTCCTTTAGGTTACCTTTTACGGCCTGCAACATTTATACGTAAAAGGGCAATATTTTTGTTTTCAGGAGATGGGATTCACCAATGTATATATCTCCAAGTTATTCATCTTTGTACATAAATATGGCTGTACCGTAGCCGAGCGGTTAGGCCGCTTGACTCTCACCAATGCGGCCCGTGTTCGATCCCGAATGACCGCATGTGAGGTTTGTGGAAAGGGTGAGTTTTCTCTGGGATCTCTGGTTTCTTCCGCCAACATTCCATCAAGTGCTCCATTATCATCTTTGCTTTCATTCATTTCGCGCTCATTCTGTCATCCACTTCTCTCACTCCTATTCCAAGTATCGGGCTGATCGCCGTCCTGGGATATCTGATCAAGAGTTTCTGTCCCTCAACCCCACGGCATAGCGGCATAGGGATGCCTTTAAAAGGGATGGAGATAAAAGAATCCCCAAGAACCACGATAGTAGGTGTTAAAGAAGATGAAAAAGAAAAGAATTTTATACAGCAAACGACCATTTCTGTCACAACTTCCAGACGACCTTTGTAACTTACCAAAACATACAAATTAGCCCGTCTCAGTGAGGTAGGTCTGCCTCACGTTCAAAAGATCCCGAGCTCGTATCTCGTTTAGGGTTAGTTACCTAGATATGTTACCTAGTTAGCTATATAAGGTTTCTCCAGGGTTTATCCTGAAAGACGAATATCGGGTAACTCTAAACAACAGGTACCCCGGACTCATTTGGTCGTCATTTCACCCATTTCATTCATCGTCCGATATGACTTAACTTTGGACGACGTACATAAAATAAAGAAGGCATACCAATAACATTCTTTTCTCTGTAAATATTCACTATGAGGTTTGTAAGGTTTATTTCGGAGGACTTGAATAATCCTATTATTTAAATATCCACAGATAAGTTCATCAAGAGCGAAATTTTCAGCTATCGGTTGTCATAAATTATCTGCTTTTTTTAGATGACCATTCCAAAATGGGCATGGAAGTTCTAGCTGTGTGTATACTGGCTTTACCTTCTGTTACCACTGTAAACTTAATCCACTTCCCCTTTAAATCTTAGTTAATTCCTATGTCAAAATGCATCATAAAAATCAATTGTGGTTGAGCAAGTGGGACCATTTTTCTACATGACTTTCAGGACCCTCTGATGCCCTTCATGTGTGATTCTATATAAGTTTCTTAGATTAACCCAACACTTTGCACCATTATGAAAGGCTGAGTTCGTTACTTTGTTAGCTTGTGCGGTTATGGTAGCGATACTCAATCTTATGCGAAAGACGGGAGGGTGAATTTGCACCCATCTACTTTCCGCCGAGCTGATATGGTCATTTATAAGACCTTTTATCCGTTATTACGTACTTATAGAAAAATTCTATTAATTCATATTATTCGTATATTCACTTTTAAGCATAATATAAATTTATGCAGGTAATAGCTGAATCACTGACCGATGCAATGCTAATTTTATATGAATATTATGAAACCCGTTTTACTATTGCTGATTCACTTTTCGGATCAACTTTCTTTGTAGCAATAGGATTTCATGATTTACGTGTTATTTTGGAACAACATTTCAATGGAATCAATGTGCTTGTGCACCTTAATTTAAAATGTTTTCAATTGAAATGTCATCTAGGATGTGATACCTGAAGAATGTTTTCCGAACTCTATTTCTATATATGTGAGGTCACTGGAGCGTATGTCTCTAGCGTTCCGCCGTGTGGTCGGTCGCGGTTTCGAGTCCCGCCTTAGGCATGAGTGTTTATGTGTATAGGTGTATGTGTAAAAAAATACAGAAAACAAATAGCAATAAAACATAAGTAATAAAAAAGGTAAAATAAAGAGAAGAAGTATACATAAAGGTATATATTTTTATTTAAAAAAATATCGGGTTGCTCTAGGCAGCATGGACAAGTAGATTTCACAATTGTTTTACCCAATATATTCACCGTCCAACATGATTTATCTAAAAATAGGTTAAAAACTCTCCTCCGCCCCAAAACCGACCTTTTTAAAGTATCAGGTGCTTATATTGACATTGCTCCCAAATCCTCTTACAGTATATTTTATCTGGATAATTTAGCTGCATCTTTTACATACGTGCAGAATAATACCAATACTGTGATTGATAATCTTATGGCTTAGCGAACTCACAAACGAACATTACTCGGAATACTCACCCCAAAAATGTTTCTAATCCCAAACAGTTACGGAATATACATGGGCTGTGTGTCCTGGTGCAGTACACATAAGAAGAACGTTCTATAAAAACCATTTAAGTAACGTTGGGCATGTTCGATTTCAGATACTTCAGCGCTTGCGTGCAAGATCAGAAAATTCCGATAAAACGTGAGATTTTTGTTCACTGTACCTATAATTCTACATTCCCAAGTAATTAAAAAGATTTTATTTGGTATGTTTGAAGAGTCGAATATTTCATCTGTTCTCTTTGAGAGGCATATGCTATGATAAGTTAACGAACACTCGTGGACTTATTACTGATGTTTAACAGTTTTCAGGTAGTGTTCACATAACATGTATGCAGTTTAAATGGTATTATTTAATTATGAGACAATGTGGAATTTAGTTCAAACTAAAACAAGTATTCCAAAGATTATGTCCCTGTTATGTGCACCTCGTCTGTTATTAATATCATTATACTGTGTTGCATTTAATAATCTGCTGCCTATAGTTTCACAAATTAAAATGTGAATGTATACTGCACTGAAATATGATTAAAAGAAATTTATGGACAATTATTATACCTTACGTCAGAAAGTATTGAAAGATTGCATTTAATTTTTAATATAATAGTTTTAAAGGGGACCAAGGTGATTCAGGGCAGGCGGTACATCTAATTACCAGTCTAAAACAATAAATGTGTATAACACGAGGCGAAAATTTGTTGGAAGCACTTTCACCAACAATAACTCAAACATTACGCAACATTAACCTTATGAGCCCCAAAAATTTCGAGTTCATAAAATCTGAAGCACTAACATTTCTGATCAGAACTGTGTGCATTAAATTTGACATTTATCAAAATATTTTAAGAAATAGTTAAATAAATTTAACAGTGCTGTTTTTCCTAATGAATTTCACAAGCACTGGCCAAATATTATTTACTAAGCAGCTTTAAAAACCAAAAAAAAAAAAAAAAAAAAAAAAAAATGGCCGTAATTTTAACCATTAGCATATTTTAGCCTTACAAGTATATGGAAATATTGGAATTCATTTAATGCTTTTAAATTTTCCTCCAGTATCTAACTTTTAAATAAGGGTTTAATGGAAGAATTCAACGTTTGATTAGGAAATTCTGAACAACCTAGTGAATACCGCTGGATTATCTCTAATTTCTTTAGCTGCTAAGAAACTGCAAAGATGCAGCTCATCCACAATTTCCATTTCATCCCTACACACTTCTTTCCATGGATTCCAGTCTGGTGATCTGGCAGGTTAAGTCACAGATCTAAATTACTGACCAATACATCACCTCGGGAATGTCTTCATCATTTGACGACGGGTTGCAAGACTAATGTGTGGTGAGCACCATTATAAAGGTGCCACAGCTTCCTCCTTTCTCCAATGGAACGTCCTTCAACAAATTACGCAATTGTCACTTGAAAAATTGTATATATTCCATGCCAATAAAACGTGGCAGAAAGACGAATGGTCCTATAAGATGATATTCAATAATGCTGGCCCAGACGTTAATCCAGAAACTATGCTGAAAATGCCGCTGTTTGAGTCTCTCTCGAGCTCTCCACTACCCACGTCTGGAAAGTTGGTGATGTCACTTAACGCCTAACAGGCCTCGTCCGTCACCAACACATTTGTTACAACATCTGGATTTTGTGCAAACTGAGGAAGCAGTCAGTCGGAAAATCCAAAATTTGAAAATCACTTAGATAAGCATCGTACTCACTGGATATGATACGGGCGATATAACTCTTCTTTAATAGTGTTAAGTACATTCCAGCGCGTCATTACGACTGCTCCAACCAACTTTGATCAATCAAATTTAGCACTTCCTCTTTTATGTTGATGGTTCTGTCATATCGTTTTCACCCTCGATAACGATAATTCGGAATTACACTACCTGTACCACGTTACATCTGGCAAATGGCAACAAATGTATCTGAACTTGGTATGATCCCATTAGGAAATTTTTCAGCGTAGAGAACTAAGCAGATAGAGAATGGCACTTCGCTTTTCCTTAAATTAAGGTATGTCCAGGTATTTGGAACTTGAAAATTGTGCCACTGTGTATGTTGTTCTGTAACAAGATTATCTGTTTTCGCTGTGTTTGACAGCTCTTTTCTTAACTTATAGCTTCGAAAATAAATAGTAACAACAATTGCATGCTGTTTAGCAAATATACCCCACGATCTATACCGATATTCGAAGAAAGTGCAGTTAATGCAACTTTTCCAGTTTTAACAGAATTAAGAAGACAACAAATGATAGACTTCTAAGTGTAACTTACACAAAAGTAATTCATTCCGATGAAGTCTACCAAAGGAGAAAAGTGTCGTTTATTTTGTTATCGTAAATATAATCACCAATTTTGAACTTTTTCGTATAAAAGGATTTTTGATAACCATAGGACTTTTATATTTTTGATAGACAATCTTGTTATAATAAGACGAATTCACTCTTAAAGTCTGTAGGTTTGCTTCATTTCATCCCGTATAATTTTCTCCGATTTCGCTCAGGTCTCACTAGTTCACTAATGTGAACTAGTTCGTTTGCCATACACTTCACTTTCTTCTCGTCCAAATTAAATACGTGTGACGAAACCGTTTCTTCCGATGGTTCACTCACTAGCAGTTGAAACCAACATACCTTGCAGCACTGACTGCACGTCGCCAGTCATAAACTCGCTGGCAAAACTGCACCTTTTATCACAACAGAAACGCACCCTCTGCCTAACTCGTTCACTTAGTAACTCCACGAGACTGGTTCAATTTACATGGCCATAGAAAATGTTCAGAGTTCCAGAATATTAGAGAGGGAGAAACTTTCGTACGAGTGTGGTTATGTGGCAGCCTTACGGTTCTCACCCTGGGCGAGTGCGCTGCTTACAACCTAAAACCATAGACGATGCATCGCACTATGTCGTGATACATTATACATCGCACATATATAATAATAAAGAGAAAATTGCTCTTAAATATTTCTGCGATATTCCCAGAATATTTTCTTCTATATTTAAGCATTTTAAAGTGTAATTTAGGGTAATAAAACTGAAATTATTTTCTATAAAATCGGAAGCTGTGTAGCAATGACGACAACCTTATCTGATATAGATACTAAAGTAAAACAAAAACGCTTTATAATATACTATAATCTTTCAGAGTTTTTTAATATTCGCATTAGTTTAGTACTCATATCTCACTTACCATTTATTGTCCTAAATGTAGATACTGAATACTTTCGATTATTCTGGGTCCCTGCATCATAAAAAGTTGAAGAGGAAAGGAATAAATATCTAATTTAAAGTATCAGAATAAATATTTCTAAAATATCGATGCAAAGGTTTTTCAACTATACATTTTAAGGTATATATGGAATTCAAAGGCTTTATTCGATAACTTATTATATTGTGTCTCTCTTTGTTATAAAATGCTGTCTAATATATTCGAATTTCGTGAAACCTAAACAACAAAACAAAGATATAATAATAGTAGCGTTAGAAACAAAACAAAAGCAGGAACGTGAGTAACAAAGATTGGGTTCATGCAACTTTACCTGGAAATAACATGTCCGGCTAAGATTTTGTTAAATAATAATAATAATAATAATAATAATAATAATAATAATAATAATAATAATAATAATAATAATAATAATAATAATAATAATAATAATAATAATAATAATAATAATAATAATAATAATAATAATAATAATAATAATAATAATAATAATAATAATAATAATAATAATAATAATAATAATAATAATAATAATAATAATAATAATAATAATAATAATAATAATAATTAACACTTTCCGAGTCAGGCACTGTCAAGCACGGATAGATGAGGTAAGTGGAAGGAAATTGCTATATACGTCCTTCATGAGGTGTTTCACATTGTACGTGAATTTATGTTGAGAAAACTTAACAAAGTTACTAAACCTGACTAAAAGTGAAAAGGAAATTGTTTGTACAGTCCGTAAATTATAACAATTTGTCTACTTTGTGCTAAACAATTAATATAATTATATTTTCTTGTCAATAGCAACAACTGGTCACTCGATCTAAAACAAACATGTCAATTCCAAACATAACTGTGATTACTGTCCTGTACTTAAACTTAAAACAACGTAAAAACTGTAGGTCTGCCAAAAGTGTATATAAATAATTGCTAACACTACAGATTAAAGTAGAAGTTTCAACTTCGTGTTTCTCCTTCTTTGATACAATGTATCTAACTGTGCTAATTTTAGTAATGTTAGTAATTTTTAGTTATTACTTCAGTACTTTTGGCAATTTACCAAAACATGATTATTTACTAAACAAAATTGGCAGTTAGAGCGTACTTATTAAGGAATCGTGAATGGGAAACGGCTATAAAATGAGCTTTACCTGTTATTAAACTTTACTAACGCAAGGTGTTTATTTACAGAGTCGAAGAAGAAATAGGGAATCAAGGAAGCTTGGGAAAGTTAGATTACGAATTTAGAACTATACTTTGGCAGAAAAGTGTATTTCAGGGTACACATTAATGCTAAGACGTTTGCAATTTCAGCATTTCAATCTGTATTATTACCTTCTGTACTACATACAAGGGGGCACCCAAAAGAAACCGGACTCCGAGGGCGCTGCCACTCCTAGACGTAGTGCAGGGTTCTCACGCTAGATGGTGTTAGTAGAGACCTTCATGAAACAGCTGTGCAGACGGCGTCAGTGCAGAACTGAAAGTGCAAGTGTGGTATTGTGTTTATCTGACTGTTGACGGGTTACCGCTGCGAAGTCGTTATGGCAACTTTAAAGGAACAAAGAGTGTGTGTGAAATTTTGTTTCCTGCTTTAAAAACTACAACGGAGACACACCAAATGATTCAGGAAGCTCTCCAGGAGGACGCTATGAGCTGCACACAGGTTTTCGAGTGGTTTGGGCACTTTAAACGTGGTGAGATTTGTGTTGAAGACCAAGCTCGTTCTGGACGCCCTTCAACATCGCGAAATTAGGAGAACATTGAAAAGGTCCGCCAAAAGATAAACGAGGATCGCCGCCAAGCGATCGACAAAATATCAGCAGTTACAGGAATCAGTTAGAAGTCGTGCCAGCGGATTTTGAGGGAGGATTTGCACATGAGACGTGTTGTTGCTAAATTTGCTCCGCGCCTTCTCACACAGGAGCACAAAACTATCCGCATGAATGTGTGTCAGGACTTGAAAACAGAGATTGCACGTGATCCAAACTACTTGAGCAAAGTCATTACAGGGGATGAGAGTTGGTGTTACGGGTATGACCCAGAAACCAAGCAAGCGTCAAGCCAGTGGAGAACTCCCAACTCTTCCAGACCAAGAAGAGCAAGGCAAGTGAGATCAAATGTGAAGAGGATGATCATTGTCGTTTTTGATATTCGTGGAATTGTGCATCGGGAATTATTAACCCCTGTCCAGACTGTTAACCAGCACTTTTACTTAGATGTTTTAAGGCGTCTGCGAGAAGATGTGAGGAGGAAATGCCCGGAACTTTGGCAATCAGGTGACTGGTTTCTGCATCACGACAACGCTCCAGCACACACGGCCTTACGAGTGACCCACTATTTGGCATCTCAGGGGTGGTCTGTCGTTCCCCACGCTTCGTATTCATCGGACCTAGCCCCGTGCGATATTTTCCTATTTCCACGAATGAAAAAAAAAACGCTAAAAGGGGAACGTTATGACGATGTGCAGGCGGTAAAAACAGCTTCGCAAAGGGCACTGGACAGTATCAAACTTGAAGAGTTCCAAACATGCTTCCAACAGTGGGAAACGAGACTTGACAAGTGCATCGCATGTAATGGAGAGCATTTTGGAGGTGACTGAAGTAATTTTGGAAAAATGTTCATCAATAAAGTTTTTATGACAGCAATCCGGTTTCTTTTGGGTCCCCCCTCGTACGTATAAGAGAAGTATATTCCATCCAAAAGTTATAAATTGTATTTTACGGTAAATATGTTTTGAGACTTTCTGATACATAAAACAGCATTTATAGTAAAATACCTTGTCTGTTTATCTATCTCTGTCTGTGAATAGCGTAAAAATTCGGATTAACCCCATACTTGGTAATAAATTCAGTAACTTCCAAGGATGCCACATGAAGATTTCAAGAAAATCCTCCACTTCAGATTATCCTTTACGTGGACACTTTTAAAATATTAATTTCTTTAAAATTTCCTTTAGCTTTTTAAATCTCAATATGATTAACATAGTTTCAGCACAAATGAAATGTATATCTGGAAAATTCCTATAATTTTATGAGAAAACTTCATTTTGCATCACTTTTGATTAACCGGTAACCGTAAGAGACAAACAAGTCTTACTATACCGGTACCGTCCTTGATTTATAACAATAATAGAGAAATGTACACTCAAGTTTGAGCATTAATTTTTTTTTAAATTACGTCCTCTAACGTTGTCATAGGGGACGATGAATGAAATAGGTGAACCGATGCTCAAATGAGTCAGGGGTCCATGGAACTTACAGCTATCCGACATTCGTCTTTCAGGATGAGGGAAAACCCTAGGAAAACCTTATACAGGTAACTCACCCTAACCGAGATTCAAACTCAGGACCTGTTGAGCGTGAGGCAGACACGCTACCCTCTACACTACCGAGGCGGGCGAGCATTAGATTAATTTCACTTTTCAGTCTTTGCTATAGTCTGTAATTGTCCTGGTGCTTTTCGAGCATGTTATGATGTGATATCTACAACACTTCTGCCCGCACAATATACACTTGCAGTCTTCGTCTGGCTCGCAGAACTTCTTCTTTACACATATCTTGTGGTGAAATCCGTGGATGGAGAGTCGTGTTGTGACGTGGCGTTGCGTATTGCACTCTCTAGTCCATCTGTCGTCCATCATCACTGGTGAGGTGTAGAAGTCGAGGTGGATTTCACTTTTCTTCCTTTCCCTGATGTTTACTAGGGCCCTGTTTGCTTCTGTTGTTTGTACAGTATACCACAGGAGAGAATGTATGCAGGGCAAGAGACGCAGGGGGGTATGGAGAAGGTCCCCACACCCTCCTTGGATAGATTTATGACACCCAATGTCAGTCAAGTTACAGACAATTCTAAAACGTTCTGGCGTCTTCTACTTTTGTGAATGAATCTTCTCGGTTTTACTGTACAGAGTGAACAGGGTGCATGTTTCTTTAACGGTTCTGCTCCTTGTGTGGCATGCGTTTTCTGTCACACACATTCGCTGTGCTTATCCCAATGTGTAAGGGTGGCACTGGATGGCACATTCCTTACAGGAACTATCTTTGCGTTGCCGGACAGTAGATAGAATTGTGCTCGTCTTTATTCTATGAAGTACGTCTCCCTCATCATTTCAAATACTATCCCTATGGCACTGTGTTTCCAACACGGGTAATCCTCTTCATGAGCATTGCTTTGTTCTTTCTATTCTCATCAGGTCTCCTATCTTCAGCTTTTCCCACCGATCTCAATTCATTGGTTTATGGGGAGATATGAAGTAAGCGTGAATCTCTATCTTTCTCCTAGTTTTTATTGGAAAATAGAACACCCTGTTCTCTGATAACTGACTGAACAAATTTTGAATCTCTGTACCTTCAAATCTTTTTCTAGCCTCCTTCCAAAAACCCATAACATTTGTTTCCTTTGTCTTCTAAATTACACTTAATGTTATTCCATGATTTAGTTACCCATCTTAAACATTGAAAGCTCGTTTCCTGACATTTTAACCATTGTTTGAATAAGTTGGCATCACCTAAACTAATAATCCTATACACATATTTAAATTTATCCATCACTAGCCCTTTTCTTGTTACTCTTGTCATTTCAAATTGAGCTCCTTCATTTACTGCAGCTATTGGTAATCACAAAGAAACAAGCGTTTCTAAAACTTGGCCCTTAAAAAAGTAAATAAAGTCATGCAAGTGCACACTACATTTCTCCAAATATATAACACTAAAAATAATATTTAATAAAACAATAAAAATGGTATTAAATCAATTAATAAGAGCAGATGTTATGTTTGAAGAAGATATCGTTTCCCCGATGACGTGAAAAGTTAACATTCTAGAGACCCTGACTTCGATATCTAAGGATAGTCACTCTGATATTGGGATTGTTTTATGGTTTCCCTTGGATTATAGGCGATTGCTGGGATTAATTATATAATCAGTGAATATGCCTCCCCACATTTCCTATAATTTAATTGCCTTATATGTTTGAGAGTCGAAGGATCAGACCAGGGATGGACGAGGCATAAGGCATGAATTTTCTTTGAGGAATTGCCATCCTTGACATGTCAAGTCTCCCCACCCAAAAAGGATCTCTACATGGAAGAGTTGAACCGTGTGGAAGTTTCCGTCTGCCTCAGGATCTGGTGACATTAGGGACCTCGCCTTTATGCAAGCCTGCTCCCCGGATCAGGTCTGCTGCTGGAGATTTCTAGAAGTGCTATGTATCGTCATGTGAGCTTTAAGTACCACAGTTCTCCAGCACTGATATCAATTACCAATAATAGAAATATCAGTCATTTATGCCAGTGTCCAAACACGGCTCATCACGGCCTAGTGAAATAAAATTTCGAAATATAAGAGTATCTATGATCCACTGAACAGAGAAACTACTAGATCTTGTTTAATGTTTTTTTTTTTAAATACTTCATACCTTTGGAGGCCTCCCTCCTGCCTAATTACATTTCCTTCACTGATCTTATGAACTGCCAGTGTACCATCAGTTTTCCGTAAAATGATCCATTCCTAATTCTAAAAGAAAGGGGGTGTTGGTTTATGATTCTTAGTTTGATGAAAGCAGGAACATCTACAATGCTAACATATTTAGCTTTCTGGGTTAGTACACAGCATTCTTATGTTTCTTTCTTGGCTGTACTCTCCTATTCGCAAATCAAGCTTATTATTTCATATGTACATTATGCTGACCCAAGAAGAGACCATAAGTCTATATGTTACTGCATATTTGCCACTTTTGCTAATTCCATTTCAATTTTTCAAGTACCAAGTCATGTGACATGGACAAATCGGCAGAATGTGCAAGTGGTACAGACACTAACGTATTGCTATTATGAATAGATTCATGATAATCAACCCTTAATTGAAAGCATTGATGTCAAAAGACTTCTATTTTTGCAATTATCAACTATGGTCACTGATTCTTTACCGAAAACGTTTTCTACATATTACTCTGCTGATATCATACAATTATGATGTTCAGATACCTGTGAAATAATATATCTACTTAACATTTTGATATGAAATAAAGTTTTCAAGTAAGTTTATTTGATTATTATTTAATATTTTATGATTTTATGATTAATGATATATAAAATTAATTTTTCTTTTCTTTTAGGCTTCTGTAGGATCTTATTTTGAATTAAGACCAAGAAATAAGTCATTACACAATGTATCTGTACAGTATACTGTAATACAGCGGATTCTATTAAAGGTTTAACTCCATAGCTTCAAATACACTGCTTAATATTTATATTTTTAGGATGCATGACACAGTAAAGTTAAAATCTTAAGTGTACCTTCTCATTAGAAGATTACGCATCCCATTAAATTTGGATGCGGAGAGGGCATTAATTTCTTCCAACATCTCTATAACTAATGCCCAAATAACGACTTTCTTTCAGTTTAAGTGATTTTACTGGTATATTCTTGATTTTATAGCTCAGGTACCTCCAGTTGTTTTGATCATAAACTATTTGTTTATGATTCGCATTTGTGAATGTAAGCTTTTTTATTTTGGTTCAAGAACCGGTCGCTGCTATTCATATGTGAAACTGGATCTCTCTCCACTTCTTGGAAGCTAGAGGGTGGAGTTACAAGAATTCTGAAATTGTTTTTGTGAACGTTTTAAATGTTGATTCCCTCCTACTAAGAGAGGTTTAAGTCTGTTTTCTTCAACTGTAAGATAAGGGGATCTCGCCTACATACCCAAGTTTTAATAAGAATTTTGTTTCAATATGTAGTGTATGAAACTTGCACGTATTATAATTATTAAATAGTATTAATATTTAACCATCAGATTGCATTTGTTGATTACGACTGGAACTCAATAGTAATTTTTAAATTGAATAATATAAATGTACATTTAAAAACATTACATGAAAAATAAGAGGTAACTGGATTCAAGGGTTTTGAACGTTAATGAGAAAAATAATATTAAATAAAGTTAATGTGTGTACCATAAAAGCTAAAATAATTATCAATGAAAAGTCACTCAAAATATAGTTTCTTGTTGAAAGCAATTCTATCAATGTAAGTTGGTCACATTTGAGCATATGAATTTCATCGTCATCACCCATATCTGAACACAAATATCACTCAACCAACTGGGCCACCCCGGACAAGCTAAGAAATGTTAATGGCAATTTTGGATTCGTTTTAGAACATTTAGAGCATTTTTAACCGGTGTGTCACAGCGTGACCTTTATTCGCCTTTTTATTCCGCTGTTATAACTCATAGGCACAGTAGTACCCGCGGCGGATCACAAATATAAGAGATACGAAACGTGTTCCATCAGAAATGCTTACATTTATAGGAGACTGGGAGTATGTAGAAACATTACAGTCATGCCAACGTTGCTGCAAAAGATTGTTATCAATTATCATACATTTGCTTCAACACTAAGAATCAATATTACGGCCTTGTTCTTGTATGATTTTAGAGAAGCCATAATTATCTGAACTTCCTCAACAAGTGAATCAATTGAGTGTTGCAGGTATATGAAGATCTTATTCTAACCTTCTCTGGGAATCTCCCATTTTTTTTAAAAATTTTTGTTTCCAAAACTCAGTTAATTTTAGAAGAAAATGCCAAGATCAGTATTCCACTTATGTCATTAAGTCATTATGGGAAGAAGCAGGATGGGTCATCAGAATTAACAACACATTTTTTGTTTTGCTAAAGTCCAACATGAAACAAAAGTGTCGTAGCTTAGGTGCCCAAGAAGAGGGAAAACGTATACGAATATCTATCTGTATGCTACTTTTATGTTATTATTACTATTGTGACAGCGACGGTTACGTAGAATCAAAAGTCTGGTTTGTAGAAATTTAGAACGCCTTTTATTGTAGTAAAAAGACGCGAAATTGTCAATCATCTGTCTTCAAGGTCGACTCGGTGCTCCGCCGCACGTAAACAAATGAAAGAAATCACTGCGGTACGCTTCAAACGTCAACTGTCGCGATAACCATCATACACTCTCCTGCTTCTAACACTTGGCGGTATTTATACCTACAGTCATTGTTTCTAGAATACCGTAGAACTTCCGTGAACATTCGCGGCGGCAAGAGAAAGACAGAAAATTCCGGAACTTCACCCACGAGCCCGGCTCCTTTTGGTCGCGGCAACACAACAATTCCATCGGTGACATTATTAATTGTAGGGTCAGCTGAATTATGACCTTTCCACAGAATGCGACATACCAGTTACACCAGGAATTTTGAGCTAAAGTTCCGGTAAAGGATAGGACGTAATGGGAAAGGTGTAACATCAAACATATATCTTGAACATGCCCATCATGAAAAATGCATCAGATTAAGTTTATAATTTAACATAAATATGATTAATTATGCGAGATTTTCCCAAAAAGATATGAACATTTATCTCAGAAACACTGAGTGAAGAAATATTCGGATCCCTTCTCAGAAAATCCCAGGATATTCTTTACGTGTTTACACATATATCAAATTTTGCATTTCAATGACTAGTATCTGCAGATGGCACTTCAATAAAATGCAAAATGTGAAACATGGTTACATTTTTCAAATCACAAAGTTAAGTAAAACGTTAGGTTATTCAATTTATGGCGATATACAATGAGATATGTATTCTCTGATTATGGAACATTAAATATTTGATCTTCACTTTGTCGTAGTTGAAGTATCATGTGCCCCAAAGATGCTTATTTTATTATACAAACATATAAAATTTGAAATGGGCCATATGTTGGATGGAGAAGAGGTTTTCTGTGCCATACAATGTACCGACAATAATAGGCTTTACACCACTCTGTGTAAGAAGAGCATGTAGTGATGTCGAAAAACTTTCGTAAGATGTGTTAATGTTACTTGATAAGCACTGACTTACTGTGACATCATGAGTCATAAGCCCACTTCTTGAGAGCCACAAGGGATGTGCTCGGAGGAACAGAACAATCCGTCTAACCCAAGGCTAGATCAAACTTTCGTTCCAGATGCCTGAGTAGTGTAATAGGACAATTTTCGTTGTGTTATGCTTTTTTTCTCCATCGATCCTATTAACCATTTTGGTATTCTAAACTCCATACAATATGAGTTATTATCTCCGCGTTATTATTTGTTAATATCCTCCAATAATGCACAAATATATAAAATATTGTAAAATATTGTGATAGAGACAATAGTATTCTCTGCAAGTGCATACTAAAGTGATGGCTCTTAATAAGGAAGATGGAGACAGCTGAGTTAATACAAACATCCTATTTATATTTCTGTTGGATGCAGTCAACAGGGATACAGTAAAAGCTTGTGACATCTCAAGGTAAGCGAGGCCGAGATAGTAAACAATGGCCTTTCCTGTTTGTTTAGCTTCACATTTCATTTGTTAAATCTTAATAAAAGTAATTGTGCATTTCATTAGTCCTTGAGAATGTGTTTGATTCTTCTGAATTCTCTTTACGCAGGGAGAACAGGTAAATGAATAATTAGGACTCCTCAGCTAAGTAAATACTTGAGTGTCATAATGCACAGGAGCACTTTAGGAAGCGAAACTTGTACAGTGTATACGAACCTCTTTTAAGCAATGATTATTACTAAATGGTTAATATCCTTTTAGAAGCTAGTAAATGTGACAACAGGTCATTCATACGCCGCGTATTTGATGTTAACCAATAACAATAAATAATGCTTCGGATATCGATCAGTCCCACTAATTTATCTTTATAATACTTGGAGGAATGGTACTTAATTGGATAAAATTTCTGCTTGCTACTGAACAATAATAGTAATACAATGAATTGACTAATATGCTACATCATTCGTTTCACATTCAACAATTCTTGATAAATTATGAAATTCTACAATAGCAACATCTATCATCGAAAAACAGCAGATTTAAGCTTCGAAACTTACGGTGTTATCAATAAAAATTCAAGTAGTGACAATTTACAAATGAACACGTTGTTGAACAAAAGTTTCATTATTGTGGTTTTATTTTAAATTACCTTAATATTGCGGATAGCTATATTTTCACTCCCACTGTTGGTAGCATTGATTAGCATCGCGTAATACTTTCAACTGTCCACTTATATTGTATGTCGTGAAAGCAAGTAAGAAAGTAATAATTATATAATTTGTTGTGCTTTATGCAGGAGTAGTCTTACTAAAGCCATTCGAATTACAAGTTTTGACACAGAAACACTCTTCTTTCGCTCTTGAATCTATTGATATTCTCACAACCTCACGAGAAATTACGTATTGTAACGCGGGCGCTGGAGCACCCTGTAAAGCAGCTGGCAGCGGAAGGTAGGGGAGGTTCGGTTAGCCACACCTCCTCCTCGTTTGTCTTGTGGTGGTGACAGACTGTGGTCAGGGAAAAAACATGACTGTGTCGCCTGTTTTCTCTACACCTGTTTCTCGAAATTACGTAATCCGGAACATTCTCCTGGTCACTAGAAACCGGCGATATTCCTATATAAAGAGAGTTACAGACAGACAGAGGGAGTTGGTCAATCAGTTGGTTAGTGTGTGTGAGTGAGGACAGTTCTTGGTGTAAGAAGGCAGTGTTAGTCAGTGACGTGTTAATGAACGGAAAGATTGTGCAACGGAAGACTGTACGTAACTGTGAAGGTGTACCGGAGCTTACGTAACCGCGAGTACAAGGAAATTGTAACGGACGAACTGGTGAATTGTAATTGTGTGCAGCAAGTAATTCTGTGTAATTGGCAAGAGTTTAACTGTAAGTCGGTGGAAATAAAGAACATTGTTGAGTGGTGTAATTGGACTTTTCATTTCACGAACCCACAAAGTCACAGTATTATACTCCATGGCATCTTCAGGAAACCATCTGCCATTGCTGCTCATATTCTCGTACTGAGTGAAACCAGTTATTTCAGACTCTGTTCTTGATATACCTGTATAGGATATTTAAATTATAATCGAACCGAATTACGGCTTCTCTCTACTGCGCGAGGTGACCAGCAGTCGCCAGGGAACTTATGCCGGAGAGGCGGACTAGAACACTTATGTTATAATAGATGCTGGAAATGCGGACCTTCTGCTCTCAAAGTAAGAGCATATCTCGTGTAAATGTTCTCGCTTACTCTCCGAAGCTTAGAGCCAGGTATTCTTGTGATTACTTTCACAATGCTTTCTCTAGATTCCTGTACTGCATGATTGGAAAGATGAACGTTTGTTGAAACTGAAGCCCTATTGCTACACACGTGTGCAAGCATTAAAGCCAAATTACGCCACTAAACGTGTGACTTATTGTAACTGGATTTTCCAATTGACCCACAGCTTTTGTTTTTCAGACACTGATGAATCTTGGTTTCATTTAACTGCAAGTTTGGATACTCACAGCAGTCGACACTGGGCTTCCTGAAAACCTGTGTTTTTGTATGAAATGCCTCAATATGATCAGAAAGTTCGACTGTGGTGTGCGATAAGTTCTATAGGAATAATAGAGACCATATTCTTTAATGAAACAAACGCAGAGCGATGTCAGAAGCTAATTGTGAGACAATTTTTCAATCGCTTGATAAAAGAGAAATCCTTTCGTTGATTCCAGCAAGATTCTGGAAGAGCAATATAGCTGACGAATCATTAAATGCAGTAAGAGAGGTGTTTGATGACAGAATAGTTAGTGTTAATTTGTGGCCACATCGTTCTCCCTGACCTAACGAGCTGTGATTCTTATTTATGGGGTTCTTTAAAACATAAAATGTATCCTTCCAATCCTCATACACTACAGCGACTTAGGGAAAAGATTGTGTAATAATTCATAAGAATGCCTGCGGCTAAACTTCGGAGAGTGATATAGAACATTTACACAAGATATGCTTTCTATTTGAGAGCAGAAGGTTAACGTTTCCAGCAACTATTATAAGGTAAGGATTCCAGTCCGCCTCTGCCGGCGTAAGTTCCTCGGCGACTGCTGGCTGTCTCGCGCAGTAGAGAGAGGCGGTGAGTAGGTTCGATTATAATTCCACTATCTATAAGCAAAATTGCTGTATTGTGAGCCTAGTATTTCAGAAAGCTTTATTTACCACAACCCTGGGTTGAGTACTGCTTGTCTTCTTATGAATTTCCCAGTTAAAAGTAGTAAGAAATACATAATCAAACATTTCAAATTCACTAAAGGAGTAAGTTATAAATCATTTCAATATATGATATATTACTATTAGGAGCATGTTTATAAATATACTTGAAATTAGAGAGGAAAGCGGGGAATATATTTATACACCTACTATCCAAGTTACAGGTTCCAATAGGATTTCTGGTCATTTTATCCTGTTACGCACTCTGTTGGTAGATGGGAGATGTTATTGCGCATAAAAGTAACAATTTTGTGTTCTTTTATTCCAGCCACCGTCAGCTGCATCTAGAAATCAGCAAAATTATTACTAATTTCACTTATTCGTCGATCGTTTTTAGGTCATTCAGTGTTTTCATCCTCTGCATCTAAAGGCAAATAAATAAAATAATACAAACAGTTCAGGCTTCTGCTGGATAGAAACGTAGGTGGATGGTTCTCATATATAATTCTTAGAGGCACTGTAAACAAGAACCTATAATATAACAGCACTGCGTCAGTAATAAAGCGCTTCCGAGAAAGAAAAAAACTCTCAGTTTCCAAACATGAAATGTACGAGCATAACAGCTCCTTTTAAAAGCAGCAGAGTAACCTAGTTATGACCTAATTTCGGTAGGAAATATATTACATCACATAGGGCTTTGGAATAATCATTCTCCGAACACCGTAATGTGGTTGCAGACATAGACAACGTTGCTAGTTCAAGGTGTCTCACAGAGATTAGTAGATTTGTTTCCCACACTACCCTTAAATCAAACAAACACGACGAAAGTTATGTTATTCTTTAATTAATGTCTGCCAACTTAAGTCACATCGGACGTTGAATGAAATGAATGAAGCGATACTCAAACGAGACCGGCGTCCATCTTCGAGTACCTGACATATATAATTCAGGATGAGCGAAACCCCCGGAGAAAAATAAACCTTATCCAAATAACTCAAACCGACCCAAAAATCAAATTCGGGATATCTTGAAAGTGAGGCAGACTGCGCTACAGAGGCGAACTGCGACGAAAATGTGGTGCAATGTTTTGTCGAAATAAGATCGCTGACTGCAAAGCATGCCATACTTACGTGAGCTTCTCTAGAGGTTCCACTATTAGAGCACGATTGTACTACGCACTGATAAAAGAACGTGAGGTACTTTTAATGGATAATCATTCACACAGCACGGAGTTTACATGATGCAAAACCTTTTCAAACCGTGAGCACCTTTATATGTTATTAGTGTATAGAGAAACTGTTCAGAATGTTCCAGCTGCCCCAGACGCCACACCACAGAACGTCTGTACTGACCACACTATACACGAGCGTGCAGCCAGCATACGGAGAGCAGTCAACAAATACCGGCGCCACTGAGGCAGTTATTTTAAATCATGTAATTCCGACTTCGAATCTTGGAGAGCATCATTTTCTGCCCGTGGAGGAAATACATAATGAAATTGTCCTTGCTAAATTCTCCGTAATCGTTGCAAAGGTCTGAAGCATCACTTATACAAATAGTGGATATTTTGGAAAATATCTGCGAAATGTGTGAACCAATTGATTTATTATATATTAGTGTAAATGCCATTCTTAAAAGTAGTATTTATTGCATCTTGTAGTTACTTTATCTGCAGTTCAGCATACAATACAATCTTACAATTCCAATCACAATTTTGCAATTCTATACTTTGATTCATAGATTAGATTTTTAGTCTTCATATTCCAAAATTTTACAATTTACAACCTTTGGCTAAATTTATTTGCCTTTACCTTGTTGCTACCTTGGCTTGCATGATACCCTGGTCTTCTGCTCCGCCAGTTAGCTCTTAACTTCCATGCCTCCTTGTTACTTAATTAGTTCCATTCTTGCCCCCTTATCTTCCTTTCTTGTATTCTTTACATTTCTGGCCCATTTTTCTTTCACTTTCTGCAAGAACTCACCGATACTTCTTACCTTCTTTTCCTCCCTGCCCGTTAACATTTTTATAGCAACTATCCTCTTCTCTACTTTCTCCCATTTTTCCTCCCAAACCTTTTTTCTCCACATTAAAACCTCCTCGCATTCTGTTACGTAGTATTCTATGCATTCTTTTCCCCCACACAATTCACAAGGATACACTTATCAGTTGCTGATATTTACGGGCTAATTGTGATACTGGCTCCCTGGACGTTTACCTCTGTTCTAGCCCTTATGCAACCTTGACCTATATTTCGTTGTGTCCTCCATTTCTCTACCTCTTAACTTCCTTGCCCGTCTACTCCATTTCTCTTTGAATTTGTCTGCATACTACCCCACCTCTCTTATTCTTTTCTCCCCTTTCAACGTAAGTAGTTTTATGGTTACTACGCAAGCCCCTTTATTATCCCAGATCTTATCCCATAGGTATTAATTTCCTACAGTTTTCTATTTCTTTACATTCTACTACATAATGCTTGCTTATTTTATTTCCATATAAAATGCAATCCTTTCTAAAAGCTGAACTATTGTTTTGGGCGTGTCTTAACACATCAGAAAGGCCGCTTATATCAATATATTATTATCAGTTACCAAATGTATTGAACTGAACAAGCTCATTATCTGTAGATTCTGAGCTTAGGTTACAAAATGTGTCACTGAAAGATACAGATGAAATTCTCACAAGTATATCTAAGGGAAACGTTTGTGTACACTCACGCACCACGCTCCAGAGGAAAGGTCAAACTGTTTACGCATTAACTCAGTTCTGGTTTTGAAAAACTTAGCGAGATTCCCGCCCTAAGCTACCGTGCAATGTTGCTAGCATGTGCGATAATGATCTCTAAAAACTTAAAACATCACTAATTAAAATTATCATAGAAAAATTTTAAAGACACAGTGTTCCAAATAGTGAGATGTGCAATTGGCATAAATTAATGTAATGAGTTCTCTACCACCCGGTACATTCTGCTGCATATAAAAGAAAACAGAAGCGTATAGGTTAATCTACTGATACTATCAACTGTCAGTATCTAAAAATGCATTCTGCATGAATAATCTGTGCTTCTAAGGGTCATAAATAAATTTATAAACCAAACATTCCCCACAACGCACGCCGTTTTGTACCACCTATCCTTACTGCAGGTAGTCAACTGTTTAAGTCATTGCTTCAACAGACATAAGGATTTATATTCATTCTAACTTAAATCAAGCAGAATAGAACTTAATATTTCTACAATTATATTGCCTATGAAACACAGTATTTTTGTGCATGTATGCAATTAACATCAAATGTTCAACACAATGAAGAGGGTTAATTATGAATGAAGTTCCCACATTTTTAAACTCTTGGTTCAGAACGTCTTATCCAAACTGTCGGTGTAGTTTGCTTATTTTCTCTCTCTCTCTCTCTCTCTCTCTCTCTCTCTCTCTCTCTCTCTCTCTCTCTCTCTCTCTCTCTCTCTCTCTCTCTCTCTCTCTCTCTCTCTCTCTCTCTCTCTCTCTCTCTCTCTCTCTCTTTCTCCATCTCAATTGCATAATAATACGTATACGTTATGAGATCAACTATGAAAATCTAACTCAATATACAAAAATTGGATGAACATAAATTTCATATTTAAGTCATAATTTCAGCATACAAAAGAAGTTAAGAAGAATTTTCAATACTTCGAAATATTCTTTAAATGAAAATAGTTTTTTTTACAGAGGTGGAATATAATACTTTGCTGAAATTACATAGTACAGAAAGAAAAAATAACTATGGGTGGATACCTACAAGCAAAAGAAATTCTCACCGGATTACCAGTTCAAGCAGAGAGTTTATTCCCATTAAAATAAAGACGCTCTAACATAATGAAAAACATTCTAAGACCGTTTTGGTTGTTGTCTATAATCAGGAAGTACACGCGCTAGTTCAAACTTGCGAACTGCCACTCATAGCTCGAAACGAAACCAAGTTCGCTCACGCCATGCGTTTAACTGGAATTTCTGCGTTGCTTTCTGCAACTGTTTTAGCGCACGAAGGGATATCTGCTTCCATTAAAAACGAGGGAGTTGTGCCAATTGGGTCACGTGGTATAATATTCAGTTAGAGTTCCAGAATGTTGTAGAGGCACAGAAAACGAAAGCTTTCAGAAGGTCCAGGTTATCTGGTGATATAACTTCTAGTGTTTAAGTTGGCCGAATACGCTACTTATGTTTATCTCCCCGACTGATCATCTGAAGATAGTGCTTCCGGTGTTTGGGTAGGGCGGTGGTGTTAATATATTTATCTCCCCGACTACTAAGCGGCGTCATGAATCTTGGAATCCAGAACATTCCGTTTCAGCGATTTTAGACAAATAAGTTAGAAATCTGAATTATCTATAAGTTAATACTTCTTATAATTCTTGTATGGTTATATCATTTGAGCTAAGAGTTGACCACATTTATTCATTAACAGGCACTGAAGATTATAGTAAGTATAGGGCAGGCGTACCCTGTCTCGCCTGACGGATGATTGATGTTTAAATTACATGTATCAGAGCTATGAAAGGCGCACATTACCACGCATTCTTCAAGAGCGAAAACTTTATCCTCGGGTAATACTCCCTTCTTTTTGGTCCGTCACACTGTCATACGTCAGACATATCCCAACATTTCACGTACTCGCCATTTGATCCGATACGGCAAGGTGAAACAATCTTGAGTCGTTACCTAAAATGGAACGAGTGTATTGCAAGTGCACGCCTTTCGTGAGAATCTTGATCTCTTTATTTAATGGTTATGTCTTATGCGCTCAACTACCTTTCCCGTAAAACCCGATAAGCCGCGAACACTCAGCACTTTCTTAGAGAATTGCAACAACAAAATGTTTCTCAATATCTCCAAGGAAACGAGGACGTGCTAACACAGATACTGTATGAATAACAATTTTAATATTTTCTTTATGCTTTTAAGGGACAGTGAGCTTTAACTGACCATTTTTTTGGTAATTTTAAACATGCTCCTAATGATAGCGAGAGTTTATCCGTAAAATTGCAATTTAATATTATAATTACAAATGCTTTGAAACATACTAAAATGTTATAGAACGTTCGAAATGGTTCATATAAGTATAAAAGGACCTTTAAACATTCTTTAATACATAAACACTGCGGTGGAGTAAAAGAAATTGTATTCTCTTTTTAACTTAAAATCCAGGATCTTTTATTTGCATTAAAGTTAGACATTTTGTCATTGATATATTAATGTTTCTATCTTCATATTTAATTTTAAAAAATCCGTACAGTTTCTATAATTAACATATGTTTGTAACTAGTAGCATTACATAAAGCAATACTGGAGTCGCGACCATGTTTACGAATGTCAATGGTAAATGTATCAAACTGGATTAATGATGAAAGAAGAATTTATATTTTAAAAAATACAAGTTAAAGAAAGACGCAGTTACAAATTATTATTATATTTTATTTCAATAGTACAATTGTTCGGTCAGTTCGGTTTACTTATATACTCATTCGGAAGTTCCAAGTGACACACATTTACAAGTACCAAAATAAATTAGGCGTTTCATATCCATTGGTTCTAAATGCAGTCATGTGTAAAGGCATGAAATCCTACAATGTAATGCTGTTTGGTCCAATTTGTGTTTCTAGCTGGATAACCAATCCACACCGATTCTCTAAGTACTCTGCATAGCTTTCAAAACCTCACAACCTACATAAAATAATTTAGAACTAAAATATGACCACGGTTCTGCAGAATAAGTAAGATGGTTCTGCGGCAACATTCGTGGCTTCATTCGCAAGCCCTGAGTTCGATAAACGTATAGCTGGTCACTGAGATTTATGGCCTTTTTGATACATTGCTTGGTTAGTATGAGAATCATGGGGGTGATTGTATAACACACCGAAAGTTATATAATTGCATCTGCGTATTGTGCCTTGGGATGCAAGTGTCAGACAGACGTTCTTTGTGAGACGTCCCACAGCTAGATCTCTGTAGGGTAATGCAGATCTCTGCAAATAATTCCGCTGGCATCAGGATATAATATCCGCAGACGTGAGTTTGACTACCTGTGTCCTTATCCTCTTCTACTAACATGTATTTTGACTGTGTTGAGCTTTGGCAGAATGTGTATTTTGGGATCTGGGACTACTACTTCTTTTGGAATATAAAGTATTCAATGAGATGACAGAAAACCCCAGTTTCATTGGGATCTTCCTGTACCATATGCCTAAGCAACGTTTTATAGATGGCCTTTCTATACTACATCTCTTCCATTATATTATTTACCTCTGTATGTGGAATTTAGGGTCACGATGTTGAATACCCAAATTAGTATTTTGCTGCAAACCGAGGTAAACATGAAAACCACCACTCACATTGCATGGGATTCCGCGGCTCTCCGACTTTTAGTAATGTCTCAGCTATTTTCCTCTGTGTGTCATTCGTAACTAAATGATAATACGTGGTTACTTTTGCCACATATCAGATACAAAGAACAAATTGGCCAAATTAAAACCATTACAAACAAAATTTATATGAGTTAATTGTTTCTGGAATTTATTCAAACTTTTTCTTACGGGAACCCTTCACTGCAGAAACAGAACTTCTGCGGTACTCGTATTATACACATTACCCCATGTTGGCTTCTTACCCGCCTAACGATTTATATTCATGAGGTAGTGATTCTTTCAGTCGCAAGGAATAAAAAGATATTAGCTGCGAATGGATGTGCTCCATCCACATACTATCTGATATCCCCAATGATGGTACCAACGGCATTCACATTCAATTCAACCAGTATCATTGTCGACTTTCCTGTTTTTGTTTGTTGTAATTTTCGATTATCGTATTCAATTTTTGCATCTTTCAGCCAAATCTGTATTGCATCAATAACCCTCTAGATATAAAGAAATCTTAAACAAAGAAAAATGAGAAAGTGTTAGAGTAGGACAGGTGGAGAGGTCAGTTTGGAAACTTGAGGCATGATCCTAAAGTATGAAACGAAGGATACAAGGGGAGATCAGGTAAGCTTGGGTAGATCGAACTCCGGCATGGCCCCTAAGGTCTCAATGTGAGACAGTTCATTTGAGCCGGGAGCGTCGAAGCCTCCCTTCCTAAGGAAAGGTCTCATTGGTGTTAGCCACACAGACGGTTAAACTTTTTGTAGTGCTGCAGGCCATGGAAAGTCCTGGGCCCGCCAACCCGACTATCAAACGCGGAGGTTGACAATCGTCAAACCGATATGAGTTAGTGATGAGGCCGGCCTTACGCATTCTTCGGCTGAATGGCAGGAAGCCAAGGAGAGACAGTTACTGAAAGAAAATTCCACAGCGTCACCCATTGTCCATTCGCCTGATTCTCCGATGCTGAAACTGACAAGGAAATAAAATAACGGAGGAATTCCAAACATTTCACAAAGCATTCAGCAAGCATTCACCTACCAATCTGAGAAGAAGTATAAGGTCAAAATGGCCAATACTACAGAAATTGAACCCGAAACTTCTCGATTACGTCCTCAATGCACTGCAGAGTCATATCGGTAGGTGAAAAGAAGAGTAATAATTACGCAAATTTTTCATTTAACTTTAGAATTTGCAGTAACAATTATTCAATCCTATGCTTTTCGCCTGTTTCTATGACACTATCAATCATATTATTGAAACTACTTAACATTAAAACCAAATGAATAAATAACTCGTACGCGCGAGAAAGCGAGTGAAGTGTCCCACAGTAAGGTGAGCGGTTCATATTCGAATGAACGTAGTTTCTATCACCAGATCGACTTTCCTGACCCGGGAGAGGACTCACTCCGTGCATCCGAGTCACCAGATGAATGCGAATTTCCTTTCCCTCCATTGTCCTTAATTTAACATTTCACTTCTCTTTTTCTTCATCTGCTTGATTATTCAGGTTTCTAAGTGCCCACAGGAATGTCGGTGTTACATGGAGGGGAATATATTCTCTGTAATCCTTTATTTTCCGAATCGGGGTGGTTTCGAGTACCGATAGGAGTGAAAGCCTGCAGGCGAGAGGGGTGCTGATGTATAAAGTTCCACCAGAGAATCTCTAACTATAATGTATTGGAACCCTGTACTCCGCTTTCCTAGAGCCAAGTAACCCTATCCTCTCTCAATTTATCCGTTCCTTAGGGATGGTCATATAAGTGGCTTACAAATGATATTCCATAGGTTGACGTGCTAAGCCATACCGGCGATCTGAGTACTTAATTATAATTGTTACATCTAATACGTGAGGTATCATCGTTCGATTTCTTGCATTAGTTTAGACGTTCGGTACTATTAGAATTTGCCCAGTATTGCGTATTTCTTTTCAAACTGGTTGTATATTCTGTCTGCTTCTCAAACATTTCATTTCTCTTTTTCTGTAATTTTAGTGGAATGAGCAGAAGCGCGGTTGCATTCCGGCGAGAACGAGCCTGCATACCGCGGTTAAAGTATACCGTGTACCTACAACGGTAAGGGTCACGATCGCCCCAGTGAGCGGGTCAAGGAATATTCATTCACCGTGCGTTCGTCGGCGAAGTACAGGACTAGCAACGCGGTGGTCCTGCTGTGCACAGTGGTTCTCAACTGGCGAGACACGAACCTGTAGAAGCACGCATCACACTGGGTTCGCAAATTCATTAGCAGACATGCCGTTGGCTTGTATGCTAATACGCAATAAATCATTCTTTAAAATAATAGACGTTTTCTGTGCTTGATGGATAGTAATCTAGTCGTTAGTGGTGATGTATGTGGGGGTGGTTCCTGTTCACGATGTATCAACTGCCCAAAGAATGTCTGTTCCGGCAGCGTTCTTGTTCAAGCGTTCGCAGGTTTCGGTTTGTTGTGATGCATGTTTGTTTTAAAGGTCTAACAAAAAGCAGCCATTACGCCATTAGCAGCCATTATTATTCAAGATATATCTATACGAAGAATATGATCGCTAAACGGTAGACGAATGAGGTGTTGAAGATATTTATTTACTTCAACACTGGATTTTTAGTGCTAAGGGCATATCTCTAATATTTGATGAAGGTTAAAAGTACATAATGAAAACAAATTTACCTTTAATCAAATAATACTACATTTTTGTTCATAATTCTCTTATTTGTAGTGACATTTCATTTTTATTTTCTAATATTCTCTAATACGAAGCTGTTCAATAAAGAGTGATCATAATTTTTTACGGTCATAATTTTTCGCACTAAAATTCAATCGTATTATTTTCTGTTAGCTCAATATAAAACAAACACGCCGTAGTAGTTTCATTGTTGGTACTCCTGGTTCCCGCCTATGAATACCAGGTATGTTCAGACATGTTCAGTATCGCCTACCGCTGTAATGGAGGTAACCTGCAGTTAAAGTTGATGTTAGAGGAAGATCCGGAGTTTCTTTCAAACGTAATCACTGCTGATGTAACTTGGCTACATCATTTTGATCCCGAGAGCAAACAGCAAAGCTCAGTATGGAAATCTCCTTCATCACCAACCCCCAAAAAGCAAAATTAGTTGCTTTTACTGGTAAAGATATGGTCATATCATTCTTTGATATTCATGTAATGGCTTTTAAGCATATTGTACCTGCACACACAACAGTAACTGGAAAACACTACAGGGATGTCCTGAAAACATTGCAAGTCCATATCAGGCGCAAAAGACCACATTTCCATGAAGCAGGCTGAATGCTGCACCACGATAATCTGCGGCCGCATATTGCCAATGTTGTTGCTGAATATCTTGCAAAAATCAATGTGAAGTACATCCCTCACCCTCCCTATAGTCCGGAATTAGCCCCTGGTGACTTTTTTCTATTCCATAACTTGAAGAAACGCCTTCGTGGGAGGCATTATCCATCATCAGAAGCAGTGGTGAAGGCTGCGGAGGCGATTTTGAAGAATGTCTCAAAAATGGTTTCCAGCATGTCTTTGAAGACTGGCAGAAACGCTAGGACAAGTGCATCGAGTTCACGGGAGACTATTCTGAGAAGGACCATCAAAATTATGAGGATAAGTAAAGCTACGTTGTCAAAAAAAGAATTGTGATCATTTTTTATTAAACAGCCCTCGTATTCTCAAACAACACTGGATTTCATTTATCTCTTGTCATTAGATGATAAAAGCTCCAATAAAGAGGCATTTATGAGAGCGGATCGAAAAGTTACGCACCACGATTGCTTTTTAAAGAAAGGTTTAATAGTTTTAAAAAATCACAACTGAACTTACATCTGTTACTTTCCGACTGTCACCAAGTTTCTCAACACATTTCTCCCATCATGGTACCACTTTTAATGTGCCTTCTTCGTAGAAGTTCGTTTGGTTAGTGCAGTGGCCACCATCTCAATGCACAGTGTGCACAGTAGGTCGTGCAAGTTTACCCGTTGCTCGCCGGAATAGTCTACAGTGAACTCCGTAGCCTCCAGAGCAGTGGCGGAATGCCGATCTTGCCATTTAAGTGCACATTTGACCGTGCAACAGTAATAATTGTATTTTAATATGAAGGATATAATTTATATATAAATTGTTTTAATTGTTTCTTTGATTATCATTCAACTATGCACCTTTATTTTAATATAAAAAACAAATGAACAATAAATTGAAAGTTTAAACAAAATGAAAATAATCGACAATCTACTTACAGTACAACAGTATTGAATAACAACTCGAAGAACAGCAATAAGCACAACATACTACTTAGAAGTGGAACCTAGATTTCTAGGTTTTTGTTGTCTCTTTTGACACATTAGTTTTTCAAAATTAGGTATCAATGTTTGTGCAGCAGCTAGTCTAAGTTGACATTTCGAGTTCGGTTCCGACAATTGCAGCGGTTTTTGTTTAATTTTATTACGGAAGAAATTGTTCGCATATATATGTGGATCCGAACATACTCAGAAAACGAGCGGCATTTCTATGTAGTCGAGGAAATATATTTCTTGGAAAATGTGAATAGAAATCACTGAAACTAATTCTATTTTGGAATTAATTTTTCATTTGACGACTGCATTGTAAATCGATAAGTTCAAGTTGCAATTCAGATGGAACATTATCAACATCTGTAGAGTAAGGCTCAGCAAATATTTGGAAAATTGGCTCTAATTATACCACGTCTTGAAACCTTTTCTGAAAATCTTGGTTCAACTCTCTTAATATTTGAACATATTCTTGCAAGTCCATGACCTGAACAAACTGCTGAACTATTGATAGCTTTGGGAAATGTACCAAGTTCTTTGAGGTTAACTGTCTTTTCCATAAGGACAGCTTCATTTTGAATGCTCCGATACTATCACTTTCTAAAAAAGAGAAACACTCTTCCCATTAAGGCATAAATGTAGGAGTAGATGTCCTACGCGTCACATTACATTCTCCAACCGACATTATGTTTACGAAAACAGAGCGCAAGAGACGAGAAAACACTGCTGTCCAATTCCACGTCTTGTCTCAAACTGAAGTCGCACGTGGCAGAGCACAGTGCTACGTTATTTGCTCTAGCACAAAATCGATCCACTTGGTGACCGCTGGGTTAGTGTATAGATTTCTATGGACTGCTGATTTCACTTTCGCATTTGTCGCAAATCGTTGACCGGCCAAGAACTTCTTCATGGGGCCAAAATGTTGCAAGATCCGGACTATATAGTGGTTGGTGGAGCACCTACCAACCATATGCGTTGTTGTTTTTCAAGAACAGAAGCAGCAACATGGGGCCGAGCATTATCACGCAGAAGCTAGACATCGTCTGCATTAATGTTTTGGCGTTTGTCACGAAGAGCACAACGCAGCTTCGCCAAAGTTTTTGTGTAGGCTGCAGCGTTTAAGTGGCGTCATGTTCAGCCAAGTCCACCAATAAAAGCACCATGCATATCCCAGAACACAGTGACAAGCACTTTCCCAGCAGATTGAGTAACTTTGAATTTTTTCTTTACTGGGGAACCAGAATGTTTCCACTCCTACGAGGCCTGCTTTGTTTCGGGCGTGTAGTGGTACGCCCACGAATCATCACCAGTGACAATTCGTTGCAGAAAGCCATACCTTTCTGCAGTGTGCCACGTTAGGCAATGCAAACTTGTCATCATTCCCTGACGATTGTGGTGTCTCTCAGGTTTTTATACACCCAGCGAGTATTGCCTTTAGGAAATTTCAGCGTGCCATGAACGATATCGTACACAGCACCTTGAAAACTGTTGAACTGCTGTGATAAGGCACGAGTTGCACTCGCCGGTCGTTCAAAATCGCCGGTTCAATGGCTCTGACATTCTGGTAAGTACCGGCCATTACAAGCCGCCCGGAATATGGCGAATCAGTCAAGCTCACACGGCCCGCTTGAAACAATGCACACCCCTGGAGACATTGCTACAGTCCAAACAATCCTGTCCATACCGTCATGCGTTTCCCTGTAAATTTCGTTCGGTTTATGCCCTTTGGTCCATAATAATCGAACTAAACCTCGTTGCTCTTCAAGTGTGGATGCCAGTAGCGTGTGCGCCATCTTTGTTACATAGTTCACGCTTCTCCCACTAGAGCTGCACGTGAACAAAAATAAACTCCCTGTAGGGAAAATTTCAAACTACATTTATGTGAAATTTCAACATTCCAGCTGCAATACCATGGCAGAAAAAATGTTGTGCGATGTTTTTCTATCCGCCTCATATTATGTATAAGTTATCATTTGTCCTGATAAAAGCTAAGACCACTCTGAACGTAACTCATGGCGTAGTAGCCCCAAATGGACCTGAGCCTACCAACCCATCTACCGGCCTCACGCCCACTTACGCACGGCAGAGGTGGGTGATCATCCAACCGATCCGGGGAGGTGATGTGGTCAGCATCTCGGCATCCCCCAGCCGGAATGTTGGTTTTCGTGACCAGAGCCACTTATCTATCGTAAGCTCCTCACTTTCCTCACAATACTGAGTGGGCGCCGGTCCTATAACCGAGACCTAAAATCCCCACCACATGGGTGGAATCGAACTCGGGCCGCATTCTGTGACCAGGGAACAAGGCAACGCAACATAGCAGCATAATGCAATACAACAGTTAAAAATATAAACGTAAAAATGTCTAAAAAATATATAAGATCAAGAAAGAAAAAAGAAAGAACCAAAATTGCCTTAAATTGATTACTAGATGGCTACTACTCAAAGAGTTTAATATCCAAAGTTTCAAATATTAGTAGATAATAGATTAACAGGAAAAAAGAGAATGCTGTGAGATATTTATTATTAATGTTTTGCAATAGGGAATGAACCAAAAGTGATGTTACATCATTCGTTGGTTCAGAAAAAAAAAAAAAAGTTCAATAAATTCTCTACACAAAGTAGAGGGTCATTACATGTTAAAATAGTGTTTAAAGTTCAAGTATAGATGCACATTATTGGCTCGTTACAAGATAGTGTCACCCTGGTGGTAGACTCGCGAAGCCGATAAAAAATGATGGCCGATCGTTACCGGAAATGAGAGACAGTTGAATGTAGAGTTAGAGGAAAAATAAACAGTTTAAGGTTAGCTAGCAAACTGTAATGGTGACGAATGTATTTGCTAGGAAAATAAAGTGTAGTTTTTGTGTTTCGTAACCTCGTTTTATTATTTCACGAACCCACAAAGTCACAATAGTGACACCCTATGATGGATGGTGAGGTCACTTTACAACAGCTTCGCGTAATTTCACAACATGTACGCAATGTTTAAAATAAGTATCTTACATACTGTAAGTAAACTCGAAGTAAACTCCAGTCATTATTTATTTTATCGAGAAATATTTCATAAACTTTAGGACAGCTATGAAATACTAGTGTAAAGATTTCATCTGCGAGACTCTCATTGAACACCACTGCGACTTTCACAAAAATTGTAATGCAATGCTGCTATTACAATACATTTAAGTTTTACAGTATACGAGCTGAATTCCATGCTCCTATATTTTTATTGGCTATTCGAATATATGACGACATTAAAATTACGTTTATTTTTGTAATATTTTGGAATCAGGGGTTATCATTACAAATAATGCACACGAATACTTAAATCTGCATATGAATTCTTTAAATAAGTTTGAAAATACATGGGATTTGCTGGAAAAATTTATGAAAGTAAATTAAGTTTGTGTTAGGTATAATCCAAAAATAATATATTGAATCACAAACAGAGGATGACAGAGAGCTATTTGTTATAATTTGTTATAAATGTCTATTTTTTTTTTACTGATGCTCTGTGTGTTAGCTTGCTAGCTTCCAAACCCGGAAGTCTCGGGTTCAGATCACAGGAGAGTGAAAAGCGTTCTTTAGCCCGAGTTAATTCGCATTCTCCATAGAGTATGGAAGTGCAATGAGTGTGTGTGAATTCAATTAAGTATATATATATATATCAAAAATAAGCTCAAAACATTAATAAAAAATTTGAAGAAACATCATCGCTAACGCCAAAAGCCAGTGATGTGACCTTGGCTCTTAAAAGGTTATATAAATTGAATAAAAATAATAAAAATAAAAGTTCTGCTATGAACTGTTATTTCTTGTAGTCCTTTTTCTTAATGAGACTTGTTAGCTGACAAGTTACCGTACCTTCGGCTCGGTCTATGAATACAATCACTTAGATGAAGTTAAGTTGTTATTTCTCCTTGTAATATTAGACTGTAGACTCACATATCTTATATACTTTTGCATGTACTTCTACATCTTGTTTATGAAACGCTTTGTTACCCTGACGTCAATAATGAAATCCGAATTCGAGGTTATAGATTTGCAAGTATTATCTACACTACAGCAAGATCACTTCCCATGAATGTTCTTGTCAATTGTTTTCTCGACCTAATTTTATCATGATTGCTTCTAGACTTGTTCAAGGGCCATTTCACCGTGGTAACCTGAAAGTGTTTTCTATTTTTAATCCTGCCAGGAATTGCACTTAGTGGACATATGTTACAGATTATTTTTATTGCAGTCTTCCAGACTCCTGCTGAGCTCATTGGATAGTCGTGGCCGTTTATTAAAAGCAGTGTATTCCCTAAACAAAATTACACTTTTAAATTTGGGAGTTAAGGCACATCAGGATCGATATTCTTTCTCATTCAATTGTTTTCGATGTGACAATTTTAGTTCGGGAGCTTTGAGTCCTCTTGATAAATTCTGCAGAAATCATGAGCATAATCCTTTAGAATTCACAAACGCGCTGGGCCGGGGTTTTCGTTTTAAACGTTATATGACATAACATGTCCAGTATGAAGCCAAAGCTTTGCTTTTTCACTACTGTACGTCATTGAGCATTCCGTTTCTCCTAATGAAGCTTATTTTAACTTGTATAAAGGTGCCTTACCCACGCAAAGTCACGACCCGTTTCTCTATGATGCTATCAGTACCGAGATGTACTCCATTCTCACCTGCCGCTAAATGCTATCTTAAGAAGAAAGCTCAGCAGTTAAGTTTTGGAAGCTTCGAGCACCTTATCTTCAATTCCCTTCCGCGATTAGTTTTTCAAAGCATTTGGCACAGATGACGGTTGACCAATTTTTACATATTATTTAATTTGTATTCTGTCATGTGACGAGTCTGAAGACCACATGAAAGAAACAGGTTTGATTTTTGTGATAGCTTCTTTCAGAAAACACAGCATATTTAATTAGTTTCCTTATTAAAACTATTTTATTCTCATTTGACAAATGGTTATAACACGTTGACAAGATAAATGCTTCTTCTATAAGAAACGACATTCTTATGCAATGATGCTATGAATCACTATGCTCAGAAGGTGTTAACTAAATTAGTTATGTTATTATAATATTTACCGAGAAAATGTCGTGGTGATTTCTCACTTGAGTTCAATGGACCTCAGAGGCAAAAACGCCTTAAAAATACATCCTCTCTGATTGTCATTCTCATTTTGGAAACTTCTAATTAAAATAGGATGCAAACAAATCAATTTAAAATCAGTTTGTATATGTTACTTAACGTTTCGGTATTGAATTCAGCATCAATTTAAGATACGTTGGTATAGAAATTGATTTAAGCTGGTTCACGTAAAACATTAAAATCACTTTGTATATAGTTTCATACAGCATTCCAGTATTTTGAGGAGAAATATTTAAAGACTGTCTAAAGATTTATTTTCTCCGTCACTTTTGTGTGTTAGGTTGAGGAAGTACATAAAAAATTTGATGTGGAAATAACAGTGAAAAATTACCCTCTAAAACCTTCAAAGTACCATTTAATGAAGCAAGAGAAAGACAAATTGGACAAATAAGCCTAAAAGAACGAAAACTCTGAGAATATTCAATCTGAATAATTTGCATAAGTTGACGTAATATATCGTATTAAAATGCATAACTTTTGAGGCAGCTGGTCTGCAACATTATCCGTTATCAAAATGTTATTTTTAACATTGTAAGGTATTTCTTCCAGTGAAATTCTATTTTATCATCCATAAAGCATCGTATCTTACTCTTCTCTCTTCCAGCATAGGTTCACCACTGATACAAAGAAACAAAAGCAAAAAGTAACTAATGGGCGATATGGGAACGATTGTACTTTGTTTTCATACTGTGCATACGATGTAAATGAGCACATATTGCTTTTATTTAAAATTATTTTCACTTTAAGATTTGTGAATAAACGTATCATGAAAGTGGCAAATACTTGTATATATGAATGAGCAATTTATGAATAATTATACAAAGTGATATATAAATTGTGAATAAGTTGAATAAGTGACTTCTTATAATAAAATCTAATGTGAATGTTTTGTGCATTTGTGTTCAATGTTAAGGGGGTTTAGGTTTAGCGATAGATTATAAGTAAGATTTGGCTCAAGTTAAGATGACATTAAGTGCGGTGATTAGCGACGGCTGTTTCCAGGCTAATTCATAGAAGAGTTAGGTAAATTATGTTAGTGAAAGGGGTGAAAATATTCAACGGTTCCAAATTAAATATGGAAGACCAGCTGGAATTTTTGGAATATGAGAGAGTATTTATTAAAAATTTACAAAGAGACTTTAGGTTGGAAAGAACGAATTTCAGAAATGTAGAAATGAAGTGGCAAATTCGTATTAAAATGTAATAGTGGGTGTCTTAGAGTCATTAGGAAAAGGGGTGGTGATTAAGAAAATATTGAAGCTGAGTAGGACATTCTGGTAATAATATTTTACACTTCTGCTCAGATTGCCAGTGGAACAAGACGTTACATCATTTTTGATTCAGGTATAGAACCACATGTTATGTGATTCAAATATATTAATTACATATTAGTTTCCATTGATCAGCAACTTCTCAATTAGACGGGGTACTGCTTATTAAAAGGTATCAAACTCACATTCCTGTGTCATTTTTATTTTGATTACACACCCACTGTTCAGAGTGAAGAACATTGCCTTAAAATTTGAATAACAAATTGAGACAGACGCATCTTGTTACAAAAGTGAGTGATATGATGGACTACAGCTTTCCCTGTTCATTAAGCGATAGAATACCGTGTTTAAATGTTTATAACTTAAAAGTAATATTTGAATTGAGTTACTTCCTTATTTTAACGGGAAAATAAAGAACTTGGTAGTGAATATTATAGTTCTGGACGTTTGATTACCTAGCGTATGTTTACTTCTACACTATGGAAAATGTTAAAGCTCTGAGTTTCCTCGTTTCTCACAAAACGTTGCCTTAAACTGCTGTCATTCAACTGGCATAAATATAAAGAAAATACATGTGTAACTTAGAGCATGGTGTAACGTTTCTGAGCGTTCCTATTAAATAATTTTCGTTTATTGAAGTTTGCACTTAACGCACATTCCATTAGTAGTCCTTTTTGCAACCACAACCAGATATATTAACTGCGAAGATATCTAAACGAGTCATCAAAAATAATGCCCCTATTCTTGTTTGCCACTTGCATTTGGTAATAAACGAAGAAAAAAGCCTATGAAGAAATAGCTCCGAACAACATTTTTCAATTTACGTCTTTAGCACGTATCTCGAGGAGTAAAGAAATAACGCAATAATCTACAAAAAATAACACTAAAACAATAACAGGGAGAGCAAAGGTTATCTTCATTTCTGAACAGCCTCTAAAAAAGTGTTCTTCCGATTTTAATGGTCCTTAAATTTTCTAGGCACACCTCTTGAAGTCCTCACCATAACTTTTACTGTAAAAATAGTAGAAGTATTAAATTTTTGTATAAATTCCAATTAATAAAATTTCAATGTTAAAACACATCATAGGTGATAATTAAAACTAAACTGTTTTAATTAATACACACATATTACGTATAACTCAGAGGAACAGAATTGAAGTGGAAATCAGTGTGCCATGAATTCAATTCCGCATGCAGTGTAAATAATTATATGACATCTGAAATTTAGGACAAAATTATCATTATATCTCTTCATGATACCTTTTACATTATAACCTATTTATTACTATAATTCTTTTAAAAATGTATGATGCTTAAAAATGTTTAACTCTATACTTCTCGCTCTATCAGTCACCTGCGATAGAGGAGTGAATGAGTGAGTCAGTGAATGAGTGAGTGAGTGAGTGAGTGAGTTAGTGAGTGAGTGAGTGAGTGGATCTAACTCTAGAAGGCAATCTTAGCAGCTAGATATTAACAATATAACATGATTATGATAGGAAGATGAAATTAAACAAGGAAAGAAATACAGCGGAAAGGAACTATAAGGACTAAATGTATATTGAGGATGGCCTTTTCATTTTTCTAAATATTTTCTTTGAGAAATTTAATCTATCTCAAAACGTGTATTTCCAGTCAAATGTCAATGTGGTGTTTTGGTAGTACACAATACTTTCTCTGCTTCCATAAGTAGCTGATAAAAATATTAATTGCCTAAAACTTTAAGCATAAATGAATCTCATAGTTACATCACTAATGTTAACGTTTTACTAAAATTCAGGGTATCATTCTGATCAGATGTTATATTATTCAAATGTAACTGAGAATTATCTTTATGAATTAAACATTAGCTTGCTGCTAAGCTGTAATTCTAAACATCACTACGAACATTTAATTTAAGTTTCAAAACATTGTTTAAAAACAATATTATGCATTTTTTTCACTTAATCACGGTACTCCAAACTGGTTTGGCGAGTAGCAGCCAATGTGTAACATTCCTGTGTGTCCGTCAAAGATGTAGCTCAACCCTAAAGAATTCGCAAATCTTTCGCGAAATCACTTCTACACACGCTAAAGCGTTTCCATATGACCTCACGCCTTCATTAAATGGCGAAGGTTACCAAAGGAATTCTTTCTCTATTGTTTAATGCGAACTTTTATTGAGTGGAGAAGAATTGTTAACGGATCTTTACGGCTCCTTATTGTGCAAGTAATAATCGTAAAATACGGTCAACTAAAAAATCAGAATGGAGTTGGAATGACGCAGCTGAGCAATGAACATGCAATGGACAAATCAAGCTACAGTGTTAAATCAAGTATGTCTGTTGCTTAGCTACAATGTAATAGCTAAGTTAGCAATTACCTCTACAGTTACTTTATTTCTTGTTACTATTGTACAATAATTAAATTTCTAATTGGTATTTTGTAATTTGTAGCTCAATAAAGAAAACTGGATCTAGCACAAAGTTGCTGTGCTACGTGATTGCATTTAAAAAATAAAACTGTACCTTAGTAGTAGTTAACTATGTATAGGCAAAAAGCTTGGAAACATTGCTTTAAGTTATACAAAGGAAGGAAACTCCTCGCATATTTATGAGGTGCCTAGTCATTTTGGAAGCCTACATGTTACAGTTACATAGGACATAGGGATGCTCAGGAATCCGGTTAATATTTAATACGAATTTTCATATGACCGTCATTTACCAGTTACTGTACCTAGGACATATTTGATTCATTATATTGTTCTATCTTTAATACTTTTATCAAATATTTTAATTTATAATATATTATGTATTAGCTCAGCACTACAAAAATAAATAACAAAACGTTTCTCTTTTCTTGTGAACTTCATGTGAATAAGTTTATTTTTATTTTATTTTATTTATTGTTATCTGAAAAGGTTCCCAGAGCCATAGCTCATGCTAGGGAACAGTACAAAAATATATAAAATGATGGCAAACAGCCCTTAACAATACTTATATTGCATTTTCATAGTAGGAATGAATTACCGTACAAGAATAACATATATGAAACATACAAAGATACAAACATTCACCATAACTCAAGAAATAATAGTAAAGAAAAAAGAAGCGACATATTCTATGGGACATTAATCCATATTAATTTTTAAACAGTTCAGCTTTCAAACCAGCTATAAATGTGTAACACTTTATCAGCTATCAATATATGCCTTCAGTAAATTTTCAGCAACTTTCCTTTTAAAACCTTTTATGTTCCTGCAGCCTTTCAGTTCCAATGGCAGCTCATTACATAAGTTGATAACGTTTGAGGTTAAGCTGTTCAGACCATAAGTAGAAGTGTTCACTGTTGGTTTTGTTAAGTTTCCTTTATTTCTTGTAATATATATATATATATATATATATATATATATATATATGAGGAGCTTTCAAATGTTAGATTGGACTTTAGAAGATTATTTTTTATTTTGTGGAGATATATTAAGTTACACTGCGTGATAGCGTTGAAATCCTACTATTGGAGCTGCATAAAAATGACGCTGTACGACCAATCAACCAAGCAGCCCTTTTGTGAGGTACTCTTCCCTTTGAGAAGCATATCTGAAGAATGAGGAGAAAACTAATGAAAGGGAAATTAAGAAAAGTGCATCGTGGTAGAGAGAAAGCACTCCAGCATTCAGCTATCATTTAGGAATAACTACAAAACGCCCAAGGTTGGAGTGACTACGAGAACCCTTAGCGTGGGGCTATCTTGCTCGATTGTTATATCTGTAACTGCATAACAAGATATTAATATGTTCCACAAAGGATCTGCGTTGACTGAATAACAAGCCAGCGATTTAAACAATATAAAGGGAATAAAAAGCTGAATGCAAACTCAGAATTAAAATATCCAGCGTGTCAAAAGAACGTACTCCTCTTAAGCTTAGTATTACATGGCTTAGATGGGTGGCCTACCCACTAAGGGGCTGTGTGCCCTCGAGTACGGGTATTAAAGCACACATTTCTTGCCAGTAATATTCTTTAGCTCAGTAACTGTAAATAGTGTCCCGTTATTGCATTTGGATCTTTATTTGTGTTACTACTGACCGGCCATATTACAGAAACAACGAAATGGCAAATAAGTATATACATTTCAAATGATTTTAGCTAATGGAATGGATTGGTTTTCATGAATGGAAGAAAAATGCCATCTCTATGTGTCTAATTTTAAAATACGTTTACGAGGAAAAGACTAAGCTATTGTTAATGCAGTAAATGAAGCCGCTACTATAAATGTATGTAGCTTACTTTAGGCTATATGAGTTTCCAGTTTTATAGTGATTGGAGAATGGGCACACAATCTGCGGTCAGCAATTTTGGTGAATGGCTTTAATCCTGGTATAGAATTATTTATTGTATTCCATCCAAAAATTTGACAACAAGGACTCGCCATAAATACAAATTATGTGATCTCCTAAGTACAAGAAAAGTATTTTAGGAAAAATCTCTTCGCACAAGTGGTGTGTTTGTGTGTATTGAGCTAATTCAAAAATGAAAAGTTGGAATACTAAGCTTGGAATTTTTGTTCAAAATCCTTAAAGAATTCAGCCAACATTTTCAAGAAAAACTGCGCATCACAAATTAATCTTTGCATGGACTAGTTTTCCTACATTTCTCTCTCCTTTTTTAAATGACTAATGATATTGATTTAACTACACGTGTTTAAGCCATTTGCATCTCAGAAGAATGTGTATCTTAAATGTTCTGAAGAGCTCTCTTCATTATGAATTATTTTTGTTTAATTGCTTAGATAGGAGTCTTATTTCATAAGATTTGAATCACGTTTAAGTACACAGTTTATGCCAACTATGAATTTTTGTGACGTTAACCATCTCCGAGACACTCTTTGTTATTGGTTTTGAATTATCAAATACTTAGCAGGTTACTATTCTTGGTTCTTGTACTCAAACAAGAAATATAGAGTTTCCAAGTCATATTGGACGGTGAATGAAATGGGTGAAATGATGCTCAAATGTGTCCAGGGTCCATGGAGCTTAGAGCTACCCGACATTCGCCTTTAAGGATAAGGGATAAGGGAAAACCCCGGAAAAAACCTTATCCAGGTAGCTCACCCTGACCGAGATTCGAACTCGGGACCCCTTGAACGTGAGGCAGACATGCTACCCTCTACGCTATCGAGGCGGGCAGGCTAACGCTTTAGCTTACTGTGTCATACTGGATGTACCACAGCATATACGTGTAATGGAACTTATGTCAAGTAACAATAATCAATATAGTAGCAATATGATGGTTATGCTAAAGTTTTTAGCAGAGATTCATAAATACATTTTATACACAAATTAACTATTACAACTTTTCAAAATACTCTCCATGAGAACTGATACAATTTTCCATCCCTTGCAACCACTTAGAGAATGTCTCAGTCCAAGCTTCTTTAGAGCACTATTGTACGATGCAACAACCTCTTCATCGGATGAAAAAGAACTGCCCACGTAGTTTTTCCTTTGTCTTTGGGAACAGGAAAAAGTCATATTGGGCCAGGTCTGGTGAATAGAGTGGGTGAGGTAAGACTCGCATTTCTTCTTCTCCAGGAAGTCCATGGTTCTGGCACCCGTGTGTGCTGAGGCGTTCTCATGATGCAGAAGATGCCCACTCTTCACCTTGGAATGCTTTCACCTCCAAGTTGCAAAGACTTTCGGCGGACATTCAGTCACATACCACTCTGCAGTGACTGTGTGGCGTGTGTCCAAGATTACAGAGGTGAGATGACCCATCTCGGTGAAGAAAGTGGCCACCATCTTCTTTCCAGATCTCTTAGTTCCCTGACTATTCGGGGTGGTTCCTGACCTGGAAAGCACCATACTAATGACTGCCTCTTGGTTTCGGGGTCATAATGGTGTACCCATGTTTCATCACCTGTGACGATATTGCAAGTGACTTTGGACCATCCTTAGTCAAAGTTTTCAAGCATAAATTTACACTAATCCACTCTTGCGTTCTTTTGGGCTTCTGTCAGGGTATGTGTCACCCAACGTGCACATCTCTTGGTTAGGCCTAAATAATCATAAACACTGGTCTGTGCTGCAGTCGACCCAATATTTAGGGTCCCTTCAATATCATAAGATGTGAGATGAGGATCCTCTTGGATCATTTTCCTCACAGCATCAGCATTTTCTTGGTTCACTACCGTAGAGGGGCGACCAGAACGAGGTTCATCTTCAAGAGACTCCCTGCCCCTTGAAATTTTACGGAACCAATTCCCAAAGGTTGACCTATATGGGGCACACTCACCAAAAATACGTAATAGTGAAGAGTGGCATTCTTCTGCATTTAACTTCATTTTGTAGTCATAAAAAGTCATTGCTCGAAAATCACGGTGCGACAGATCCATCTTGCACTGTGTCTGACTCACCTCTACGTCTTCACTCGCTGTCCAAGCAAGGCCCTGTGGTGGAGGGACTACCACACGCATGCTCCAAGTTCAAAAAACATCAATCTTTCAAACCACAATAATGTCATGGTTGTCCGATTTTCCGTCTTAACTCTGCTAAAAGCTTTCGGCTTGGCCCTCGTAGCATTTTGTAATAACGTTTCCCAGAAGGGTGGGTAAATTAATTTGTATGAGCGCTACACATTCTCTTTCTGTTGACTTCGTGTAAGTCCAAATGTAAGCAATTCTAAAGACTGTATTAGCCATGTAGTTGTACAATTTTCCCACAGCTAAGCAAAAATGCTTCTTCATGCATCACTTTAGTTATTTGAAAAATAAAATATTCATTGTGTATCTCTTCAATAAGAAGCACGTAAAACTCTCTACAAGAAATAAAAAGGGTAAAAGAAAAAGTATATGAGCGAACATTCAGCATCGTGGTAACTGGGAAGGATTTACTTAAAAGCAATAAGAGAATCAATCTGCTCTGGATTTTAACGTACATTTATGTACAGCTTCCGACTTAATTTTTATTAAACTTAAATGCGAATAAGAAGATTGGCCGTTCATAGTGTTCATGTAATAATAATTAGCATTTGCAACTTCTTCAGGCGTTCATTGGTTAGTAATACTCAGTCACCGCCGTGGCGTAGTGGACTAGAGCACATAATGTTCCCGAGTTTGATCTCACCCATGGCTTGAGGCTGTCATTCCCGAGCATTCTTCCTTCAATTCATTGAACTTCTAGTAAGGCATAGGGTTAACACAAAAGATCTATAGATCAAAAACCGAGGGCTGCTGAGCACTGTCCAATACTATATGTATACGAGGTACGTTCAAATTATAACACCTAATTTTTTCAGGACTGGGACCAGATAGGAAGTTCTGTTCATTTTTAAATACTCGTGGATTCTTTGTGAATGTGTGACAGAAATGGCAGCATTGTAGAGTCCATAGCACTCTATTGGCAGCGACAAAAGTTAGGATTGTTTTCGATACTTAAAATGGCGACGTTTTCATTGCAAGAACAGCGTGTAATCGATGTTCCATTCATGCCGTCATTACGCGTCAATATTGCCCGACAACTTGCAACGCGCACAGTCTTGTGATCATCCGTCAGCATTCATGGCACCCACCTGGAAGACACCACTTTCTGCATTTTTAGATCTTCATGCAGGATTGTGGAAATTCCAATTTTGGGGGCGATGTCTCCAACGCTCATTCAGCTATCCTCCAAAACAACGTTCTCCACTCGCTGGATCATGTCGTCAGACCGGCTGGTGCGAGGCCGTGACACTTTTGGTTTGTTGTCTCGCGATGTTCTGCCTTCATTGAACTGTCGCAGCCAGGAACGCATATTAGACACATCCATGGTACCATCACCCCATGCCTAACTCAACTGGCGATGAATTTCAATAGGCGTCACACCATGAAAATCATTACACGTTGTTCTTGCAATGAAAATGTCACCAATTTAAGTATCAAAGACAGTCCTAACTTTGGTCGTTCCAATAGAGTTCTATGTACTGTATAGTGCTGCCATCTTTATCACGCATTCAAAAACAGTCCACGTGTATTTTTAGAAAGAAAAACCAGAAGTTCCCATCTGATCCCAGTCCTGAAAAAGAGGTGTCATAACTTGTACACACCTCGTATCAATACTACTACTACTACTATTACTACTACTACTACTACTACTACTACTACTACTACTACTACTACTACTACTACTACTACTACTACTACACCTATTACTACTACTTTTATATAGAATTTAAAAGCTTGCTAAAGTTTACCCTTGTCTTCTAAGCTAGCCACTCAAGTACATTGTTATCGAAACTGAGAACAAACTTTACAGATTTTTACAAACATTGAGTCTTGATTGGAACCAATTTACTGCCAGTAAACCTCCACTGATGGTATCATGTAAAGATAAAGCCGATATCACACATATAAGGAAGTTTCACTATGTCGTTGTCACAGTCGGTAAATATACTTGACCGATATTGTGAGACGTAGTGGAAGAGTAACCCCAAGTTAGTTGCATACATTTATATAATAACTCAGGAGAAGGTCGTTCATTTAGTGCTTGAAGATTAATGCGTGACAGGCCAAGTGGGATGATAAACAGTAGATGGCCACTTTACAACACGTTACATGACATGTAACATGTGACTGCACTGTTTACTTCACCCAAAGTAGTTCAGAATAAATTTGCGTCATACCGTATAAACACGGAGAGCATCAGTGCTGTACATTTACTACGTGCGAGTATCATCTGCTCTGAGACAGAACTGAATACCTAAAACACGTATATATAATATTTCAGATGTTTTCGAAAAAGAGTTTCTCTTATGATATTACACATTCTCTTCGTGATATTATGATGGGTTGGAGTATGTGTTCTATATCATTGTTGATATTTGCCTGAGCAGCTTCAAATCACAAGAACCAGCTTTCCTGTCGGAGAAGCTGATGGTGATCTCATCTCTGCATATTGCCTAAGTGGTCTACGCCTATGTTGAACATTTTAGCGTGAGATCGGGTTGGTAGGCCAAAGGCCATAATACTGCTTCATGCCATAGATTTAATTTAATCGGAATTTCATTTTTGGGAACACTCCAAATAAAGTAACCCTCCTTCAAACTAATTTTAACTTCTACGGTAGATTTCAAACGAATTTGAAATATATAAATAAATGGCGTTTCGCGTTATATGCACATATGAGTTCACACTTCGCAGTAAAGGGTGATGATGTAACTTTGCAACATGTAGGGTGCTTCTCTGGGTGCAGGCCTGAAAATGTAACGCTTAATGACGTGATGAAATTGCATCTTCTGAAACGTGAAATAACGTCAAGTGACACCTGTGATAAGTGCGTTGAGTAAAATATAAACACTTTTAATTTAAACCTAACCTAATTCCTCTCCATTTGTCAAACGCGCAGCTGAAACACACACACACACACACACACACACACACACACACACACACACACACACACACACACACACACACACACACACACACACACACACACACACACACACACACACACACACACACACATTGGTTTGATGTTTCTGAAAATTACCAGAAGCATCGTAACTATCTTTCATTTAGCAGCATACGTTACAATATATACATATATTTATTTTTCCTTCACGTAATTCGCTTGAATTATTTTTGTGTAACCTAAGTATAAACAAATATGGGTAAAAAAATTTTATTCCAATGATGTCATAGAGAGTATACAGGATGTAACTTCTGAATTTACGATCATTGTCACAGATCGTATTATTTCGTTGAAGCCGCGCAAAGCCGGAGCTAAGCGTGAACAGAGACAGATAGTGGCGCGTAGTGCTAAACGCTTGCCAAGGGAGAGAGAAATAGAGGGAGAAAGAAACAGAGAGATGTCTGGATAGTTTTTTCCCTTTGTCGCTGCGTCGTGAAAGGCCTTGAAACTTCGGCAGATTTCGAGAATAATGACTGGGAGGTATAAATAGCACCACGGACAGCTGCAAGCCCCGCCTAATGTAGGGGCACAGGTCTATGTACCTATATGGAAGAAAATAAACAAAACTCAAACTCAGTGGGACAGTTGCAGTTGTGCAGTGTGGAGTTAAGTCATTTGTGAATTGAGTTGTTAATCGAGTGTGCATCTGTGTGGACGTGTGGCAGATGACCTTGAGGAGTGCGTTTATGTGTTACGTCATCCTGCTGCTGGCAAAGGGGTGTACAAAGTGTATTTTACTTGTAGTAAAGAGGATTTTATATTTCTGCAAACAAGACTTACAATTTTTCGAATCCACAAAGTCACAATATATATAAATGAAATGTTATTTATATAGTATAGATTATGTCATGAGGAGATCCCAAATGTAGAATAGAACACCCCACATTACCAGTGTGACCCTTGCTGTTCTAACGCAATTCTTGGGAGAGAAATGAGGGAATATTCAAAAGGTGAAGGGCTCTGTGCGCAAGCATGAACCACCGTACTCCGATCGACCCTACTTATAAGTGCCAAGCCTTTCGTCGACCCTTAGCCCGTCATCAGTTTAACTAATGCCCTGGAGAAATTCTCCAAAGGTACTTCACCGTATCACAAAGAATGCCACCGACCGTGAAACAAGCTATGGAAAATAATGGAAAGAGATTATTACGGTCAGGAAATTCATGGTAGAAGAGAAACCACTAACAAGATTGGCCTAACGACCTGGGAAACCAATGAAAGTGAATGGCCGTGGAGCCATCCAATCGTAATACAAGTAACCAGCTCCTCTAGATCTGGACACTCGTCCGGTGAAACAATTACTCAACGTTTCTATTGAAGGAACAAATCAGTCTAACAGACCCGGGGTATAAATAACAATGTTTCTGATTGTTCCAATGTAAATACTGATTATAATCATATTAAACCTATATAATTATTGCATCTAATACATACTTCAATTTTACACATTTTCAAGTAAGTTGCTAAAGCGCGTTTAATTCTAGCTATCCTTTCCGGAGGTGCCTGACCTACGCTTAGGCTTTGAGCTTTTCCCCAGCTTAAACATTTTCACACTTTAAAACATCGATCATAGCTTTGGCAGAACGTAGCACGTTCTTAATGCCCGTGATATAATTGCGATGCGCAGACTTGCACGCAATATACAAACTTTTTTCGGTATTAAAAAAGAACATAATTCCATAGCTTCTTAATTGCATAGTAACGCAAGCTTGTCGTGGCTTTCTGGTGGTAAAACACTACACAAATCGCCGTAATTCACTGGCAAATTTATAGTTTTAGATTGTCCGCCATTTTTGCGTGAAGCATTTTAGTATCAATCACTCGTAATTACTTTTGAGGCATCATAACCTAAACTAACAATAATTATACAGCGATTTCAAAAATGTTTGAATTTCGTAATGTTCTTCAAATTTCTAAATACCAGTATAAAGTTCAAATCCTTACTTACAGCGGTTTGTAAGTGTTTAACGTACAGCTTAAGGATTGATGGATGATTCATCTACTAGCAAGCACTTTAAATGGGCAAAGTATTGTAACCAGCTTTCTCATTTGGCCAAAATTATTGGAAATGTTTAAGAAAATATAGCATGCCTATCCGAGATGCAAATCAAGACTGAATACGACTTCATCGCATCCAGCTCTTTCTTATAATTAACAAGTCAAGAAGTCTAGTGCAGACCAGGAATCACAATAAGTCATAAACAATACTATTTCTTAAAAATGGAATACGCAGCTGAGTCAAACGCGATAAACCCAGACAATCCCTTACACAAATTCAAACACATCGAATTAAATAGCACAAAAGTTAGCATCAGAGGCTTGAATTCCATAGCCGCGGGTTCAGATCATCTGCGCTGGCCAATATGGTCCCTTTCTATCAATTTGTTTCAGATTCCAGATAATTCGGGATCGGATATAAAATACCATGACCAAAATTCCATGAAAAGTGCAAAACAATACATAAAAATATATTGAGTTTAAAAGTGTCACAACAACTTTGTGTTCAGCTCAATAATACTAAAGTTGTGTGTCAAAATGCAACAGTATTAAAATACTTAGGTGTTACAAGAAGGCCACTACGTAACTAACACCAGCTATCGGCAGCTTACTCAAAGAGGTGGTATAAGAAGGCAATTGAGCATCTAAAACCATTTCTCCATCATACCCTGAAGAACGAACCTACAGTAACCTTTGCGATCTGATCAAAAATAAGTTAAATTACATTAAACATTTTAAAGTTATTTGACGGCATTCTATAATATGCAAACAGCTTGTGATTACAATGCAAATGTGCAAATATTCCGTCAACTCTCGATACTCCATCGTTACTTACGGAGACTTAGATATTTCGTAATGTTGAAATCATATCAAAAATGTCAATTTCTCCAAGTTCCAGGTATTTTTTCTGTATTTCACAGCTCGATGTTATCATGTGAACAAGTGGAACACTAGTGGCCAGGGGCAGCACACGAAGTGGTAGTGATTCGAAAGGCTAGCACAATACGGTCAAGGTGCACTATAGGATTCCGGAATATCATGTTAACTTTACATGACTAATTACCTACTTCAACACTTTACGTATCTAGGATAGCAAGCTTTTCTTCCACAGCTTTCGCTGTAGTCAAGGGCGTCGCTTCGGGAGGTGCGTGTGCTTCTCAGTTCTACATTCCTTAATGAAAAAATACCATTAAATGTAACAAAAATAAGTACTACCACTGTTTTGGAATACATGTCTTTTATAATGATGAATGCATAAATCTGTAAAAGTTTCCATTGCTTCCTTTGACTTCTACAGGTTATCTCGGGGGCAATTAGAGATATAGAACACAGAGGTAGTCCAATAAGCACTGCTATGTTACTGTAAACCGAGAATAAAAGATTGGGACAGAACGCCAACGTTCAACTTAAATGTCACGTTTTTATGAAACGATATTAACCACTATTACTCTGTAAACATTATGTTGACTTTTTCTAGGTATTTTATAGTAGACGAAGTACTGCATTCCACCCAAAATCTAAAACAGCGATTGCCTCGGAAATACATATTTTAAGAAGTTGAACCCAAGAAAGACGTACTTAACAGATCATATGTCTGTATGCATATGTGTTCGTGAGAAAGAGAAAGAGATAGAGACAGAAAGAGAGCCAAGAATATCATTGATACAAAAGGTTGAGTATACACGTTCAGTGTCCTATTAACATGCTATAAAATATTTCAATAAAATATCCCAATGTAAGCTATTGTTTACTTGGAAACGTTTTAGTTATGTTGTATCTTCTCTAAAATAACTTAAACCAACTAATTATGTAGTTTTTAATGACGCTGTCAATTGCCAGAATAATATAATGCCACCAGTGTGGCAGAAGTTTGTCCCGCAGGCGTTCTTTTACTTTCATCTAAACCAAGTGACATGCGTCTGTCGCTTTTAAGCACACTTAAAAACTGTGGCGTTTCAGTCCATGATCTTGGGATCAGTAAACTAGCGCCTAGTCAATTTAGTAACCCAGGTCTGCATTAGTCCAATGTTATTATTTAAAATATCATCTTTTTGCTATTCGTACATTACAAAATGCATATAATTTGAGTTTTCTGTAAAAATCCAGTAAGGTTATTCTCATTTGCTATGAAATTTTAGTAAGCAGGTGTAGCAGGTAAACTATAACAAACGTCTCTTTAGTTACCAGAATTTTTCTAAACCTTTGTCATCTTCACTTATTTTTCTCAATGCTACTTAAAAGCTACGTAACTTCAAATTTTGTAAAACTTTTTTAAAGTGTATGATTGTTGCTTCAAAATCTTGTATCCAATTATATGTACCTACAACGAAATGTGAGATTAAACGATTTCTGCAAACGTTTATCACGATTAAGTATTATGAATCTGTAAGTGACATAGGTTCGTAGAAGCTATATGAAAATAAACGATAGTTGCATTTGACTTTTTCGCACCAATATCTTTCGTAACATCTTAGGTCTACAGCGGTGATGAATAAAGTGATAATTATAAATAATGAAACCAAATCACATATAATGAATAGTATGAGTCAATTTTTTTCACGCCCATAACTGCAATAGTCATATATGGCAACCATTTACCTCTAGAAAGTTTTTTTTTTAATTAATTAAGTTTCGTCCTCCACTATAAGTCATATAGGACGATGAATGAAATAAGTGAAATGATGTTCAAATGTTCCCAGGTTCCATAAAGTTTAGAGTTAACAGACATTCATCTTTTAGGATAAGGGAAAAAACCAAACAAGCCTTATCCTGACCTGCATTCGAACTCGGGACCTCTTGAATGTGGGGCAGACACGTTACCTTCTACGCTACAGAGACGTAGTATTGTAAAGTATTGTCATATCGTGTAAATTGTCATTTAATTTCACAGTGAAACTTTTACATCACATACACTGGCACGTTATCATTCCTAGATTTGGGGGAAGATAGGGAATAATCTTGGCTAGAGGATAAAGAGATGAATATATGATTTACCTTCTAAAGTAATATCGAAATTGTTTTGTCATTCCATACATCTGTATATAAATAAATACCTGCAAAATATTGCGGCAGTTATTAAAAGCAATAAACCTGGAGGCACTTTTGAAAAACTGGATTGGTTGTTCGTGTGTGGTATTTATCAATATTTCGGAAAATTATAACATGTATAATTTTGATGTAATATAAAATGTAATATTACTGTGTTCCGGGTGACTGACTTTAGACAAAGCATGTGCCTCCAGCATCATCTTTAAAATTGATCAAAATATCTGACCAAAGGCTGTAATCTTCCATGTAAGACTAAAATGAATGACAGGAGCACCTGTCTTTCCACTGAAATTCGAATTAAAGCACCGGCAGTGCTTGAAGCTATACCACACGCACAGAGGCGATCTATAAATATTGAGCAGTTCATCACAAGGATGGCTCCTTATGAAACGTTTTTACAATTGTCATTCAGGCTTCAAATATAGTCCCTTCAGTTTGTTAATTTTCTTTAAAAGAGTTTCCTCTGTTTATCCTAATAGAGTGTGATGTTTATAATAGAGAATGATTAAAAAAGGTGGACACACTTCTATATTTCCTGCGCTATTCATTATACTTGACTACTGTAAATGATATGTAGTTATGCATACATGGAGGCTTACAGATATTAAATGTGCTCTCCTCCGGCTCCACGGATAACATCTACACGGTAGCCCAATTCATTCCATACCTGATGACGCTGTCTTCCGTCACTGAGTACACCACCGCTGTGATACGGTTTCGTAGGTCTTTCAAATTTCTGAAAGAGGTGGCAGTTAAACAGCCTCTTTCACTAACTCCTACAAGAAAAAATTGCATATGTGAGATCAGGAGACCTTGGTGGCTGGAACTGAAGAGCTAAGTCGTCATCCCCGATGCTGTTATCCATCTCTCTGGAGCACTCTAGCGATAGCATTCAAAATTTTACAGCATCCTCTTTCAACTATATCTGCTAAAATTCATGCATAATGTATAATGAAGGAAATATAGCAATTTGAAAGTGTGTGTGTGCATCTTTTTCAATATTCCTGTATTCTGATACGTGAAATCAGCTTACAACAAATCCATATTTTATTTTATTGAATATAACATATTACAAAATAAAATATAACTCGTGGCTTATATTTCTTATAATACTACTCAAATGTCATTATACAAAGGTTTCTTAGATCTATGAGGCACGCTTTTCCCTTTGTTGCATCTTTTCAGGAGGCTCAAATTGAAGGCCTTCTAGTCCACTTGATGACATTTCCCTAAAACAAAACCCGTTCACTGTTTGTTCCCTTTATGGGAAATTATGAAATTATGTATGAGACAGCAAAAAGATTAGATAACTCAAATAGTTGGAAGGCAGAGATAGGAGGAATTATGGGAAAAATAAGAATGGGAGATATATGGAGATTAGAGGAAAGGAATACAAGCGATATGGGTAAAGCGATGTGAAATAGAAGATATAGAAAGGCAGGAAATATGGGGAATTCTAGAAAATATGAAATCATTACAATTTTACAAACAAATGAAAAGAAATTGGGGACGAGAAGCATATGTATATTACTGCAATAGGCAAGAGAGAGAAGGATTAGCTTGGATGAGAACACGAACAATATATCTAGAGGAATAAGATGTAAGGCAAAGGGAATTTGTGAATTGTGTGGGGGAAAAGAAAGCATGTAACAGAATGCGAGGAGGTTGCAATCTGGAGAAAAAAAGGGGAAAGAAGGAAATGTGGGTATGAAGTATTGGTGAGTTCCTTATAGAAAGTAAAGGTAAAAATGGGCAAGAAATGTAAAGTATATAAGAAAAGAAAGTTGGGGGATGAGGCTAATTAAGTATCAAAGGGGCATGCAGGTTAAGAGCACAAGACCAGGGGGTCATGTAAGCCAAGGTAGCAACAAGGTAAAGACAAGTAAATGTAACCTAAAGTTGTAAATTGTAAAATTTTGGAATATGCATAATAAATAATTCAAAATTCAGAATTCAAATTTTCCCCCTTTATATAACTAAACAATTGTGTCTCTTATATTTCTGTTACATGTTAATTCATCGTCTTCCTGTTCTGGAGCTGCTGTCATTTCCGGAGTTATTCTTGTACCTATCATTTTCTAACGCTATACCTATTAAAGTGTCGCGGTCATCTTGTAACTGAATCATGCAGCTCAAGTCCGTAAAAATCGAACACTTTTTAAATAAAAGACAAATAATATAATTTAAGACCAATTGACTTGGAACAAAGTAGAGCTTATGCGATATAACAATAGAATAACGGAGCAGTTCTTCGAATCGGTGTTACAGGGTGAAAGGGGAGACAACAGTAGCCTCACTAATCATGCGTTGCCATTATACTAACAAGGGAGCTATCACTATGGCCACATCTATACACACGCTTGATAGTTTTACGGCATCATCTCTGTTGTATGTAGAGACTGTGTGCCAAAAACCGGGTGTGGTGTATGACTGGAAGAACCCGTAAAAGAGTACAGAATACGTAGGAATATAGAGGCATTGTAAGAGACGTATTGTGTACCCCTGACGAGCAGCGGTCTGAACATGGCATACGTACGGAATGCCATCCCCCACACACGGGATAGAACTGACGACGGAAGTCCAGCAGCTACCTGCAAGTGGTGGCATACGGCATTTTCCAGACTTCAGTTTTGGGCGTTGTGATTCACTCCGCAACAGATTTCTTCTGCAAGTGTTTTATATACAGCAGGTATTACACCACCAAATTTTCAGGTTCGTAGCGGTGTAGATACAGTGATAGTTCCCTTGTAAGTGAAGCATACATTGTCCTGTACTCCTCCCTCTTGAAAACCTTCACCTTTGTCCTTTCCTCAATCTTTGCCATGTATAATATAACATCAGAGTTCTTTTCAGCCTTTAAAATTGTTTTAACAGAGAATAGGTAATCCAATTATAAATAAATCTTACCTACGACGTGTGCTACTCATTTCAAATAATACTTTACTACTTAAGAAGCAGTCCTTCAGATTCATACACATCTTACTCTATAATTAAAATTATCACTGTCCTTGGTTCCTAATATTTTAATTATGTGACCAGTTTTTGGGCATACAACATCAGTTTTATTCTTAAAATTCTGTGTTGTTTTAAGTAGGGCAAAATTTTTTCAAGAAGTTCTATAAGTGATATAAATTTGTATGCAGCCTCAACCACCACAGAGCCTAATGTCATGTGCTTAAAACAGTAGCGGATATCACTTTGATCGAGCCCTTAATTCATGGAGCCATTCATTTGTTTTAATGATAGTTTGGCAATATAGCGCTTTGGAGAAGTTGAATATCTGCATAGATATGTAAAATTTGTCAGACATATTCATTAGCTCCTGGAGCTGCGCCAGTTTCTCGGTTTATTTGGAGTTGACAGCCTAGCTATATTCGAGGTTAGGTTTGATACAGCACCACTTAATCAAGTAACTTCCTCGACTAGCAGTTGCCGCTGACAGTAAATCCCAATTTGAAAATAATGGAAAGAAATGATAAATTTCACATAAATATAATAATACTGATAATTGAGCAAATAGGTTAGCAAAAGCCTTATGAAAATCAAAGAATGCTGGTTTTGAATAGCTAAAGTGCTCACACTGACTACTTCACATGGAAGCAATCAATGCCTTATTCAAATCACTGCAGATGTATTTCTCTGTTATAAAAGTTCTAATCTTTAATCCATATGTGTCTAATACCATAAATTATTTAAATATATACTAGAAGCTAATCTCACAGCTGTGTTTCCATGTATCACACAATAATATCTTTAAATTCCATATCTCTATTTTGAAAGCTTCTGAAATATTGGGCGATTCCATTATAGCTTATTGCAATAAGCTTAGAGGCCAACAAATAAGCTAACGAGAATTTTTCGGCTAAACTCAAAGCGGACTGGTATTTATGATAGTTAGTCAATGAATAAAATAGATATTACATATAGATAAACAAGATGTCCTCATTACAAACTGTGCATAAAAGGTTAATACATACATATAGACGCAAATTGGCACTACCACTGCTGAATTTTGAAACAGTGGCTAAAGCTGAAAAACGGTAAACTAATGTATTAATATAGTAACAACACAATTTCTGTGGAAGAAAGTTCAGGATCAAAAATTTCGAAATTAGTTCCATAGCGTCAAATAACATTATATGATTTAAATTTTGGTATCATTTTCTTTGACATAATTCTCATAAGCACACGGCGCTTCTACGATCTTTGGAAGTCCTTTAGAAAATGTCTGCTTGAAGCTTCTCGAGTACCTCCCGATTCACGTCGAAACTCCTCCATAACCTCAGAAGCGTAAATCTACTTCCAGTTTTATTTTGGGACGGAAATGAAGGTGCAGATGATAGAAGGTGATGACAATAGAGGGTGCTGTATCAGCTGGTATATTATCATCATCTGATGACACCAGACCAGAGTTCAGAACAGTTAACATTTCTCATTTAAGAGTTATGTTGGTGTTGTGATTCTTGGAGAAAATTCGATATGTACAATGTCATACTTGTCGATATCTTTCTCACATTTTCAGGTTAATGCTGGGCCTGGCCTGTCGTTCTGTAAGTTGTCTATCATTCCTAGCATGTGAGTAACACTGAAATTACTTCGGACGAGTCATTGTGTTAAAGTGTAATAATTTCATTGATTTCAATTGCTAATTTTTCGAGAGTGTATGCGTATTTGTGTACAAGTATGTGCATGAGAAAGAAAGATAGACATATAGCTCATAAATTGAGAGAGAAACATGCCTTATAAAGGATATCCAACATTCTCCCAAGAACTAGTTCTATTTAAAGCATTTCATTATAATTTATTTTCTCAACAGTGATACGAAATACCTCTATACAATAGTCATGTAAGCTACACGATAGCATAAATTCTGCCTCTATACCTGTTAACTAAACTAGGATATCTAGAACATCAAAACTGCGGCCCTTATACAGAAGAAAGATATTTGAAATACTACATGCAGAACGGACATTCCCATTTTCTATGCTGTTATTATCTTATGTAATTGAGAAAACTTTGGCCAAAAGCCCCTGTTCTTAAGAATAAACTTTTCTAGATAACTGTTCTAGCAATAACCCTGAACTTTTGCGCACCTATGGCTTACATGAGTTTATGTTTAAATATACAGAGTACATTTCTATAAATAATACTTTTAAAAGTATAATTATCCTATTTTTAATATTTTAATCATTTAACATGCAATTGAATTACCAAAAACTCCTTTAGACGTATGTTAAAAATGTGGTTCATGAGTAACAATATTTTGGAAATGAAATAATTTTTTTTCTAACTCAATAGAATCACAGTGAATTTAAATTCTCCTTTATCATTCCTGAAGTGTTGCGATTTTTATTAACTTATATTGTTTCTACTGTTATAGAATCTCATATAATTATGTAACAAAATTATAATCAAAAACTTGCAATAGAAAAATTAAATTATATGTGGCATGGTATACATTGGAAACCGTTATAGCGCCATAAATGGAGTCAAAGTATAACTATTTGACATGAACTGACTGGTAATAGAACTTTAAATGTAAACAGAGCTACAACATGAAATAAAAATGAAATGGATGTGTCACATCTTAGGTTTACGGAATTTCATAATTTAGACTGCATTTGTAAGGTTTGATGTTGGTAAGGATTTACATGTTACAGGAAACCAGAAGAATGAATCTATATTCTGCTCACACCTACAGAATATATTGCGAAACACTTATCCAGATCGAGAAAGCCAACATGCTGAAACTTGATTTTAAAAAGACAAAATCCACTCTAAAGATGTGCACTCATTTAAAAGAAATAACCAACAATAACAATATAATTTATTTGTATTAGTAAATAAAACTTAATTATGCAGGATTTAGTATGGACAAGGTTTGTAGTTCTGTGCCTGATGTATCTCCGTTTGATGACTGTTTGTGTATTTTAAATGATATGAAACAAAATGATTTTAATGATCCACACTACTATGCTGCAAAAATTTACTCATAAATTTGTAAATAGAATGTTTAAAAACAGATCTTTTTTTCCTTCTGAATTAATTTCAGTAATGTAAAACACCATATCATCTTTAATCTTGTTAACTTCAAATTTCTTAAATTTATTCCTTGTTACACTCTTACTTTGAACGTTTTTTTTTTTTTCAGCTTACGTCCTCCAACGTTAAGTCATATCGGACGGTGAATGAAATGGATGAAATGATGCTCAAATGTGTCCAGGGTCTATGGAGCTTAGAGCTATCTGACATTCGTCTTTAAGGATAAGGGAAAACCCCGGAAAACATTATCCAGGTAACTCACCCTGACCGAGATTCGAACTCGGGACCTCTTGAACGTGAGGCAGACATGCCACCATCTACGCTACCAAGGCGGGCTTTACTTTGAACGGTTATCTCTTTTTACTACAGTCCGATCCATCTATAATTATAAATGCAAGTTCTGTAATCGGTAGATAAAATAAGCGGAAGATAAAAAGAGAAAAGTGGAGGGGGAGAGATCGTCACGAAGCCCACTTCGCCCATTTGCCAACGGGTTTTAAGACAAATTATTGGTCAGCTGAGATTCCGCAGGTTTATTTACCACCTCAGATGCTTATCCTATCTTAGCCATCTCTCAGTAAGCTGGCCATATTTTCCTCGGGCACTTAATGTTGGGAATACACATATAAGATAAATGCCGTAACAAAAGCTAATAAACAGAGCCGAAGATTTCAACGCGCGAGTAGCAAGCAAACCTGTAATAAACGTCATCGCTTCTACTCGCTCTCGCGAGACGTTATTTCTGGTTCGTTTGTTCAGAACATTCTCATCTCTTGAGATCTAGTCCACGTCAGTCATCCAAAGGGTTCTTTAAGGTTTAAGTGAGAAAAATAAAAGTCAGTTCACAAATAGCCTGCAAGCTAGAATCAGACAACAAAAAGGTTTGTGAAGTTCAGTTGTCACGATTCGTGCTTGTTTTCGAAGGTGTTGTTAGTGTCATGACTTTGCTGTACATCTAGTAACCGTTCCTACTGTACAGTTTGCTTAAAACGAAGTTTTCTTTGTTTTTCTTCTTTCTTTGTTTTTCTACTTTCTTCTTTCCTTCATTTTTTGTATGTGTTTGATGGCTCAGGCCACTTAGTAGACCTGCACTTCAAGGATGTTCACTTTCCCTGTAGGTTTTGCACTTAAGCTAGATATTTCGTACTGATATTTTATAGTAAATTCAATTTTAAGGATTCCTGAATCTAAAATGATGAATGTTCACAAAAAGATACGCAACAGTCTTTAAATATGTGAAAAATATAGCTTAAACAAAAGATATGATAAACATCTATATAGTCCGGAACAGTATTTTCAGGATGCAGGCGAAGATTGTAATAAAATGGCATTTCTACTTGCTTAGATTAGATAAAAAAAAATGTTATATAATGCTTACTTTTATACATACTCTTATGAATATTGTGTTAAATTCTGTAATATCAAGCTAAACGAGTAAAGTATATCAAGAAAAATATATGAATACAATATGAAGTGTTATTTTTAGCAGACGTCATCTGATTTTTAAGACCTCAGAGAACGAGCACAACTGGCTATACTGACTTGCTTCATTTAAATTTTCTTTTAAAAAGCTGTAAAATAGCAATGGATTAGTTCAAATTTTGGATTTAAGTGGTATAAAATAATACATCCTCATTTCTGCCAAATAGGCTCTATAAGTATGTAGATATTAATTAAATAAAACTTACTCTCTTTATCTGAGAGATTTAGAGTGCCAGATCTCAGAAGTATATAGAGTAACAAGGAATAAGAGTCCTTACGCTGCGGAAGGCCAAAAGCGGAAACTTTTGTCTTGGAATTTTGTGTTGGCAACGCTTTTGTGTTAGTGAAGGCGTTTAATGTCTTCTTTCCAGCTCGTGTAGTTTCGTTGTTCCTGTAACAAAAGGGTTTCAACAATGAGGTATGTTGTATTTTTAAACCATTTGATGTAATTTTTTATCGTTCGAGATAATGTGAGATGATGTGAGTGAAACAATTTTATGTGACTTTTAAAGTATGGAATATAAGCTTCGAATTGCAGTAGTTGTTAAATTAGCTAGTGGAACGCATGATGGCAGCACAACTCAGAAAATGAAATTCAAGCAGTCGGAGTAAAAGTACGTCTGCAGCTTGGGACAAAAGTCCGGAACTGTCTGAGAAGGCTTATTTGAAAAGTTGCACTACTAAGAAACCTGTGAGAGCTTTTAGTACCTGTGAAATAATGTCCCTCGACAGATTCAAGTCCAGTGGTGAGGACTTACTGCGTTCATAGGTAACAGACCAGAATGCAGCTGCTGAGAATGAGCCACAGGAACAAAACGCTACTGTGAGGAAGAGCAGCAGCAGTACCATCAACTTTTGAGCATATTAATTTGATAGAATATTCTCCACAGCATAATGAGAACGCAGAAGCCAACACTTCTTATCACTCCCCGTTCGATTTTGCACCTGTTCCTGAAACGCAAGTGCAGAGGAAAAGAATGTCCGGAAGCAAAAGATCAGCAATTCTCACATCATCTCCATACAAAACGGCTCTTGATACAGCAAGAAAGCTCCCAACAGCAAATAGAAAACCTTATTTCCCTTTAAACAGCCAGAAAAGGGAATCTGCCAGTACGAGAAAGATAACAGAACCAGCTTCTAGTGAAACTGCAATGTGTCCTGGATGTTGAATTGTATATGACGATCCCCCTACTGAAGACTGGATACAGTGTCACTCCTATAAAGAGTGGCGACATGAAATCTTACAGTATATGAGCGAGGAGTTAGCTTTCATTTTTCAATGACAAAAGGTTTCCGTATTTTAGTGGACTACATAATTTGAAAGGTTTATGCCCTCTTTTTCTTCTTTTTTGTGTGTTTTGTACATTTTGCAGGAATGAAAGTGTTCAACAAATCATTCTGATTTGTTACAATTAAAGTAAATTAAAAAAAATTTAGGTGGCAGTTTATTAGTGCCCATTAACTCCAAAAAGTCAATTTTCTTTAGCTTATTTTTGTAACTAACACTGGCCATTGTTTCCATTAACCACTTTAATATTTATCAAAATATTGTTCTATGTATTTTGTATTCAGGTTGTGATTTCTCAATGAGTTAAAATATTTTCTTGATCACTATTTTATTGTTATGATGTCATGTTCTCTAATATATCAGGAATTTTTCCCAACATGAACAGGACTGTTGTCCATGCTGGGGGTAAAAGTCCGAATGTAACACAATTTCATTGCAGATAATTACCACCGATTAAACAATGCAGTACATAAACTCTTTTTCGCCATCTTAGAGAATAAACATGTAGCATATCAAATCCAGAGATACCTCTTATAGGGAGGGTAATAAGCGTTTATACGAAAATTACGGACTCTTACCCTTGTTACTCTACTTACAAACTGTTATCACCATAGTGTTACCAAACATAAAAAATTCTGGTGCATTTATTTTCGACAGAAAAAGAATTTAAAGACTCGGCTTCTTATTAATATCTTGTGGAACAATTGCTGAAATAAACATTAAAATTGATGGCATATATTACGACTATTTTTTACAAATTTCTAAAAATAGTTTTATGTAGTAACCAATTAAACATTTATGGTTAAAACGGTTCCGCGGCTCTGCATGTTGGTAATTCCTTTGCAGTGAGTTATATAGCATCCATTATTCTTATCTCTCTCCATCTCTATTTCTCTTTCTCTACCTCTCACACACACAAACACAACCTTGCTCGCCATAGTTTAAGCCGTTTGATTAATTAATTTAACTTGCATATTTTATGTTTTTACGAAGTGCTGCTTTCCCATAGCCCCTGCACCTTATCTGTGAAACTCACAAAAGACGAGGACATGAGAAGACGTTAAACATGTTCTAGAGCTTAATGCTACCAAAGTGCGTTAAAAAGGACTTTAATTTATGTGGAGAGTTGTGCTCATGCATGTAGTCAGGCTTTTCTTACACGTTCAGCCGCCGAACACAAACATAAGGATCGTCTCCTTACGCTCCACTTAACCACGTTCATTCTCAAGCCACACCTCATTTATCAGCTCCTTCCTTTGAGAGGTCACTACTCCAAAGCGGCATTATAAGAGATAGCTAGTTCAAAACTGCTGAACTAACACCAGGAAATGGCTATGGCACCTTTATTTTACCACTTCCTTTGTAAACACTAACATTTGGACCATGAAGAGCCATCCTCAAGCCTTCATCAAAATTAATGCAACACAAAAAAAAAAAACTTTTATCAGTCAACATTCACATGCGTTCAGAACTTGGGCAAAATTTTTAACTAATGATATATTCTAACTTTAATTTTGAGCAATAAAATGAAACGAATTGTCATCTCAACCACTTATGGTTGTCTATTGCTCCCGATGTATTGCCTCCAGTTTATTACTCCCCTAATCTCTCTTTAATACAAATTTAAAGATAACTGTTGAACTGGTTCGAATTTTCGTAGATTTGTTTACTAGGTAAACTTTTATTTTCCATACATTGTCTTTTAAAACTGTTACTTTTTATGGAACTATCCCTAGCTAAAGCTGAGCTTCCTTTGGTTCTGTGCTTTTTGTATGTAGATCTCAGTATTTCAAGTTAGTTTCAGGTTGAGCATTGCTTGTACTTATGCATGGCGATTGCATTATTTTCTAAACAATAGAACTTGCACTTCATTAATCCAGGCTTCAAATATTCCGCTTCATTGTTGCATAATATCATAGTTATCGCCTTTATACCTTACACATAATTACTGTATATACCTTCACATAGTAATTTAAACTTAGAAATAGTTCAAATATTGCTACTTGATTCATAAAATCAAAATTATTAGTGCGATCACTCGTATTATATTGTTTTTGTAACTTGTTAGGAGAACAGGAATTATTGACCGGTAAGGTTTTAATTTTATAAAAATAGTAACTGCGAGATTTATATGCAAAAATTAATTCCTGCATACTGTAGTAATGGCTAAGTATTGAAAAACGTTATTGTTGAAATCATTAACGATGTCTATGGTTAATTACAGGCAATTAGTTTCGCTAATGAAACCCACAAGTGAAAATAATTCCATTAGGTCAAAGTACCTAATGCAGATGTGCAGTTACTAAGCTCGGAGAGAACATTTTGAAGACCATAGAGACAAAAAAATTCTGCGAATTTTAAAATATTATATAGTAACAGGTATCATATAGGAATTACATTTAATGTACTGACAATATGTATAGGGACGTTTATGGGAACTAATGCTTGTAGATCGGACTTAGTTAATAAAGTGTACGTATATATTACCAGAGTCTGCGTCCTTTCCTTCGCGTTTGTACACCTTAGAGATGTGTCTGTCATGATTGATTATGAGAAGTTAGTAGTGCCCAGTGATCGCGTTTGAGTTATGTAGATTTAACGGTAACTTCAGTTTACTATTTCTGTGAGTAATGGCAGCAAGCACTTCTTCTTATTATTAATGAAACAATGACGTTTAAAGGATAAAATGCAGATAATCTTTTCTTAGAAGATATAATTCAGTGCCTACTATTTTGAGTGATAATATTCAGAAATATTTTAAGTTTTAAACCTGAAACAGAAGTATTAGCCTCCATTAAATTTACCATTAACCTAATTGGTACTTGTTATTTTCAAATCCGCCCAAGCATACCTGGAAATGAAGATCGCATAGTTCATCATTGAAGCAGTTGGCAGCAGATATTGCAGAACGAGATAGAGATGTTGGCAACTCTTTCGCCATCATTACTATGTGATTAACTTGAATTAGAACGAAAAATACTTCACAGTAGTACAACCAACACAACCACCCTCCTTAATAAGATTTAGTGAACGCAAAAGCGTTTCATCCCAATGCTTACGCAGAAGCTCCTGCAGTTTAATTCCAGCCCGCCTCGATAGCGTGTGGTAGCGTGTCTGCCTAACGTTCAAGAGGTCCCGAGTTCGAATCTCGGTCAGGGAGAGTTACCTGGATAAGGTTTTTCCGGGGTTTTCCCTTATCCTAAAAGACAAATGTTGCGTAACTCTAAGCTCTATGGACCCTGGGATCATTTGAGCACCATTTCACCCATTCCGTTCATCATCCGATATGACTTATCGTTGGAGGACGTAAAATTACAACAACAAAAAGAGTTCAATTCCATGCGGGAGTCAAGAAACTTTTCTCGGTAAAGCTTCGATATATTCAGAGAGTGGTATATGAATGCTGATATGCTTGAATGCTATCAGATAATTTCATAACCATTTCACCTCTAATTACATTTCATTAACTCAGAGGCAAGCGCTTGAGCACGATTCATTTGCATATGTTAATCTAGAATCAGGACAAATATATTATTTCAAAATCATATACAAATTAACAGAAAGTATTTCAAGGTGTACACCAATATCCATTGTTGCAATGACATTAGACATGACTGTACCCATCTGGCAGCGTGATCCATCATCTCCTGTCCGCACGACACAGCCCATCACGCGTGAGCAAATCTTGCAGCAGGTGTTTGCACTAATCCTCTTGCCTAATTCACATCCTCTTTCTCCTTATAATTTGCCCCACTTCTTTTTATTTGCATGTTCCGAGCATTGCTCTCGCCGCTAATGTCAACCATTAGCCTGCCATGAGCAGTAACTAACTCAACGTATAAATCTTGTTTCAGACTATGAATTTACTCCCTGATGTGTTTATACAAGGAGCACAAACAGAAAGCCTCAAGAGTGCAAAAAGAACAGAAGTTTAATCATCACGGTGCACTGGAAGAGTATGACCTCGCAGATTGCTTATTGCCGAATAATTTGCCGTTTATTCCGCGAAATGTTTGTGATTTGCTCTCTTATCTTCGGGGGACGAAAATAAAGAGATACTTTATTGCTGGGTAGCTGCAGTTCGCAAAACAGCTGACGCAACTGGAGTTCTCAAGGATATGTAATTACAAGTGTTATCGGCCTATCTATTCGATTTGTACGGTTCATTGTATCGATACAGTGAAATGAATGAAACGTGCCTCATAAACTCCCAAAGAAACCAAACTATCTAACAATTCATCTAAGTAACATGGATCGAAGCTTCAGTCTCTATCGAGCACTTTGGAAATATTCCGCTTTACAAAATAATTCCATATATGCTGGGTAAGAACTAGGGGCAATTTTCTCTATATCCGAGGACTTCGACGCAATTGTGGATTGTTGTTTTCTTCAATAGGTTTTGTTGACAGAGCATTAAATTTAACGAAAGTTTGTTTCTTTGTAGAAGAAGTGTATACAGTGTCTCTCTTAAAACTCCAATAAAATAAATCATTATAACTGAAAATGTATAATACAAATAAAAATTATTCTAGTCATATTTGCTAGTGCAGATCTTTCAATTTCTGTAACATCGTAACAAGTTATGTATATGTGTATATCAGTTTAAACACATTCAAAACTTCCTTAGGAATTTTCTCCTAAAACTACAAAGGTACTATTTAGTTTAATGTCACTATCTTTAATGAAAGTTGTGTAAAATAATAACGTTCGGTCTGAAATGTTGGAAACATTTGTGAAATCTTAACAAAATGTTACATATAAAGCTAATCTGTACTATAGAGACATTTTCTGAGAACCGTCCTTGAACGATTAACTTAACTATGAAGGTTTGGTATTTAAATTTAATATACAAATATATTTTTCATTAAAGGGTTCTCAAAATATGTATGTTCGCCTAAATCTCTGTATTGGTATATGGGTGGAATGCAATACGTAGCACAGAAATTAACATTGTTGGATTTAAAGTGACTTACGGAATCCTATTTTCTTTATTTTCTTTCTTCTTTTGTGTTTTATATTTATTTCCCTTGTAAGTGATATCTGGTAAATATTACTATAATCCAAAAATATTCTCAGATCTAGAAGTTAGTAATATTAACACAATTACGTGGACGAAGTATTTGACAAGTTTATTTATTTGTGTATCTCCGTTATAATCAGTAAGAGTGTGATAATATTGCATTATGTGTTAGGTATGTAGTCAGTTTGTTGAAATAGTTTTATTACAAATATACTGTTAAGTACAAAGTCAATAGGAGAATACAGTAGACTTACGGGATAGCAAATAGTTACAGATCTGGCCGGTAGGTAATGTTGTAATGTTTTAATATCTTTTCGTGGTCAGAGAACACAACCTGCATAAGAACTACTTAGGGAGTAACGTATTTGAAAATAAATATGGCTGCCTTCAATTGCAGTGTTACAAAATATCTCATTTAAGCAGATACACATTTTTATATAATAAGACTTTTGGATCAGTTATAAAAGACATTTAGATTGGAGGGTACTTTAGTGAGTATTCAAACAAAAATAAAGAAATACCTTTTTTCTTTAAAATTTCTCTGAACTATTCTATTATGATCAATATTATTAAGAACCTTTGTAGAAGAATAGTCTGCTTGAAAATATAGGTTTCCACATTTCGCAGAAATATATAGCTCAGTATCAAAACTTCTATGTGTGTTGATGATCAGTGTATATTATCACAGATATTTGGAACAAATAAACAGTACTAGTTGTATAATACCAATATATTACAAATATGCATGTTTTTCTATAGTAACTGTCATTAAAACACATATACAGATGGCCTGTTAGTTCCACTGATCGTCCCGAGGTGCACTCATTAAGAAGAGATAAAATAGCAAGACCGCGTCCTGCTGTCCACAGATGTCTCTAGGAGTCATATCTTAAAGCGACGAAGAAAATATACAATTGTTTATGAAGTTATGTAGCAGAATTTAATTTTGTTCATAGGCTATAATTTAGATTTAAATGCTTTTTATTGCACATAGAGAAGCGTTGACTATAATGTGTATTGAGATAGTATTGAATATATAACTAATTGAGTTTGAGAGAGAAAGGAATCTAATATAAGTATATTTTCGCAAGTTGTGACAAAGAGTGTAAGGGTCTGGTCTCTGTTCTCGTCTGGACTCTGACTCGAATGCTCGGCATTGTCCGTCTCGAGTTCTAGGAGCCGAACAGAACTTCTCCAGCCAGCGCATGCTGTTTCCGGCAATTGCACCTTGGACCTGCTTCGAGACAACCTCGGAGAAAACAACTGCCTTCATCTGAGGGACAACCATCAGCCAGCTTGCCCACCAGTGCCTGCTCTTCAAGAACGGGAAGCCAGCATAAGGTAGCGGGTTGCCACTAACGGCCAAAGCCATCCGGTACTTTGTATCGGGTAAGGCGCATTCTGGGAATCCAGGTGTCCGGTCCTATTAGTGGCACGCTTCTCAGCCCCTGCTACCTTCAGGTGAGGGCGCACGTTTGTGTGTTTGTTGCACTGCACCTCTGGTGCAGTGCTCTTAGTACCTGTCTGACCCTTGTCAACAATCCCACTAGTGATGGAACCTGTCCCATCCACTAGCTCTGCTCCCGATGGACTAGCCAACTCGGCCGCAACGGCCTTAACCAGCACCTCTACTGGTGCCACCAGGAAGAGAAAACCTCGCCAACAACGCCGCGGCGGAGAAGGCAAGGTAGTACTTGTTGAAACCACCAACCAGGGCGACTCACGCGAGCCAATTCATCGTCGTCTAGCTGAAAACTCGGGGTCTGACTCCGAGGAAGAGTGTGCCAGTGTTCGCACCTCCTTTTCTTGCCGTAGTGGTAGGACTACGTACTCCAGCTACTGCTCGACATACGAGGATGCCTCAGAGCGCAGCTCGTCGGACATATCCACGGATGGCGAGCAGGAGGGGGAGTTTCAAGAAGTTAAATCACGGAAGGCCAAGCGCGCTGAGAGACTGGCTGCAGAGGGCGTGCCCTCTGGCCGGTCCCAACGGAAGCATGTTCCTCCGATAATTGTGGATGACTTCCCCGGGGTTGTTGGCTTCCTAAAAGAAGTCATGCCGACCCTGGCGCAGACGTGCACAGTGTGGAGGAACAAGAGCCGCTACATCTTCCAAGCTAAAGCAGTGGAGGATTATACCCTGCTATTGCAGCACCTTAAGAAGAGAGAGATTTCCCACTTCACCTTTGGGCTAGAGAAGGCCCGTGATATACGCCGGGTTATCCGCGGGTTGCCGGTGGATACCTCAGTTGAGGACATCAGGACAGACCTCGTCCGCCAGGGTATCACCCCCAGAGTGATAAAGCAGCTTACAAGGCCAGCTCCTGATCGCCAAGGAACTAAAACCCCCCTCCCACTGTTCCTTGTAGTGGTGGAGCGGACCAGTGACCCAGAAATTAAGTTGGACGGAGTCACAACCATCTGCTACCTCCGGGTTCAGATGGAACCAGCAAAGGGCTCTGGCGGCCCCCCTCAATGTTATAGATGCCTGGGGTTTAACCACTCCAGCCACTTCTGCCACCGTAACTCACGCTGCTTACGGTGCGGTGGCACCCACTCCAAAGATGTCTGTTCGCGTGCCATCACTGAGGTACCCACCTGCGCTAACTGCAAGGGTGATCACATTGCGTGCTACGGGGGCTGCCCGACTAGGAAGGCTGTGATAGCCTCTAGGAAGGCGCCAGCACCATCGACTAGGCAGAAAACTGCCCCCACCGTACCAGTGCAGCCTGCTGCTTCTGGTACAACTCAGAAAGCACGTGGTGTGCCTACCTTTGCGGAGGTGGTGCGCAAGCCTGCGGATCTGCCGACGGTATCACGGGAAAAACACACACGTCCACCTAAGGCTACAGAAACAGCCCCTAATACCACCCCCTCTGATAGAGCGCAGGGAAGACGCCCTGCCAGTGAGCGAGAGTCTGCTTCCGAGGCGCCGAGCGGGCGAGGTACTCCCAAACCCGATCGCCAGCTGAGGGACGGACGGGCTAACGGTAGGCCGGCGCCCAGGCACTCTTCAGCATCCCCCACTCCCACCAAAGCTACCACTTCAATAGAAGTTTCTCCCCCCACCACACAGGCCTCGGAGATGCTGGGATGGTTGCAGCAGTTGCTGCAGAACCACGGCCGGCGTCTCTGTGAACTGGTGGTGAGGTTCTTTGACACCACAGAGTCTGCAGCCCGAATGGTCATTGCCATGGAGGCGCTTGCCTTGTTGTCCGCAGTAAGCCGCGCAAGCCAGGATGGCGGGTCGAACTAGGTCTCTGTCCTCGTTCAGATTCGCATTCTGGAATGCGTGTGGCATCAATGGTCAACAAGATGAACTCCTGCATTTCGCGAGGTCATTTGCTTTGGAACTCATCTTCGTATCGGAAACACATCTCCGACCTGAAATGTCCTTCCGGATTTCCGGCTACCACTGCCTCAGGGTCGACCGTGTGGGCCGTCGTGGCGGCGGCACGGCGATCTTTGTGAGGAGGGGGGTTGTCTTTAAACCTGTCCAGCTTCCCGCTCTTCAAACCCTTGAAGCCACTGCCGTCTGCGTGAACCTGGGCGGTTCCGTAGTCCTGATAGTGTCTGCTTATCACCCTCCTGGTCAACAGTTCATTGCTAATGATTATCTCTCCATCCTCGCCCTACATCCCAACGTCATTATGGCTGGGGATTTGAATGCTAAACACCCGCGTTGGCACTCGGGTTCCCGGACAGACGCAAGAGGCAGAGAAATCATCCGCATCATAGACGGAGATCCTCAACTGAGAGTAGAGGGTCCCTGGCAACCCACTCATTTCCCGCGAATTCAAGGCCGTCCTTCGGTCATTGACTTCGCAATCATCAAACATTTTCCATTTCACTTATCACTCAATTCACAAAGCGCCTTACATTCCGACCACAACCCAGTTGTGGCTGAGGTAAACTTACGGGTTGTCAGTCATGAATTCACGGTTCAAAACCGTGAAGTCGATTGGGATTGCGTACGGGTCTGCTTAAATGACTCCATGCCTCCTAACCCTCACATCACAGATATACCGACCTTGGAGACGGCGATCTCCTCCTTCACCTCCATCGTAGGACGAACAGTTCGCAACCTCACCGTTCACACTCCAGCACCTCTACACCCTCACGTCATCCCGCTAGACATCCATCTTCTCATTCGTCGCTCTTGGGCGGCTCGCAGACTATATCAGCGACACCGCACTCGTCATAATCAGGTTCTGCTCGCGCGCTTGCGCCGAGAGGTTCGACTTCGACTACGCGAGCACCGTGTGCGCGCGTGGGAGGAGTTGATGTCTCGAGTGAATTTTGAGAATGGCGAGGCGTGGAGGCTTGCAAAAGGACTCCGGAACCGTGGAGGAGCACCAAACACCCCTATCCAAAGCACCCAAGACCTGGTGTACGAACCCCAAGCTAAAGCAAATGTGTTTGCCGACTACCTAGAGAGGACCATGAGGCCACGAGATGACCCCCAGGACCTAGACTTCACTGGCCGCGTCAAGCGGGAGGTTCGTCAGTACCTTCGACGCCCTCTTGCTGAGGCGGACCGACTACCTGTCATTAGACCCAGTGAGCTCCAGGGCGCACTCCGGCGTCTAAATCCCAAAAAAGCGTCGGGACCTGATGGGTTGACACCTATCATGCTCCGCCATCTTCCATTCAAAGCCGTTTTTTTTCTTACTCGGGTTTTTAATATGTGTCTCGCCCTGGGCCACTTTCCACGGCAGTGGAGGGAGGCTCGGGTGATTTGCATTTTGAAGCCCGGTAAAAATCCGGCTCTCCCCGCCAGTTACCGCTCCATTAGCCTCCTGTCAGTCCTCTCGAAAGTTTTCGAGAGGCTTGTTTTAGTCCGCTTGTCGCCCCTTCTGGGGGACATTCAAGCTATTCCTCCCCATCAGTTTGGTTTTCGTCCTGGGCACTCGACATCACAGCAGTTACTCCGTCTGGTGGAGGCCGCTGCCCTGGGTTTCCAGGAAAGGGCATTCACCGCGGCGGTGTCTCTGGATGTCGAGAAGGCCTTCTCTACCACCTGGCATGCAGGCCTCCTACACAAACTAATCACCCTGGGGCTTCCTGCACACATGATACACATCTTACACTCATTCCTAAAACACAGACACTTCACAGTTGTTGTGGCGGGAAAGCTTTCTACCAGACGACCCATCAGAGGAGGCGTCCCAGAAGGCTCTGTCTTATCCCCTACACTATTTAGCGTGTACGTGGCGGATCTCCCCACGGAGCAACACGTCAACATTGCCCAATATGCGGACGACGTGTTATTATACAACACAAACAGAAACGCACGCAGAGCCTTCAACCCAATACAGCGACATCTAAGCCTCATTCATGATTGGTGTAGGCTTTGGCGATTGTCTATCAACCCAGAGAAAAGCCAAGCCATACTCTTCACTAAGCGTCACTTTCCCGCCAACCTCCCCGCCTTTAATTCTTCTGGCAGAAGGATAGAGTGGACAAATTCTCTCAAATACTTAGGTGTAAAGCTGGACAAGGGCCTAACTTTTCGGGGTCACATCCAGGAGGTGACTCATCGGGCATGCGGAGCTTCGGCTTCGTTATACCCCATGATGCGCTCAGGAATGCCGACACCCCTTAAGTTGCGCCTTTTTCAGGCTTTAATTCTTCCCATCATGCTTTATGCTTGTGAGATCTGGGGCATGGCCGCAGGATCATATCTGCGTCAAATTCAGCGTGTACAAAATAGATGTCTCAGGGCTATCTATTCTGTTTGCTGGAGGTTTCCCGTGAGATACCTTCATGAAGCCTCATCTCTCCACTATGTGGAAGATGTCATTAGGCGCCGGGCCACAAAATTCTACGCGAGTTTGCCTCAACATCAGAGCGCCCTGGTTAGGTCTCTAGGAAACTACAGAGCAACCGAAAGACGCTACAAGCTATACCGGCTTCCCCGCATGGCGTGCGGGCACACCCGGTAACAATAGATTACTTATTTCAGCCTAAAATCACTACTGTTTGAATTGAATTTAATAGACAATCTAAATTAAACTCTTCCTGAAAATTATCACACCAGCGGTGCTAACATAGCGTTGCACCCGAGTTGGCTACCAAGAGGAGCTACGGCTACCTCCCTTCTTTTCTTCTACATTATCTTAAACCATCAACCTGCAAAACCCCACACTTCCTGTCATTAAGTGGTTAAGTCCGTGTAGGACAGGTACACGAATGACACACATCGTGCTGACCCTCAGTCAGCCGCCAGCTACTTGAAAAAAAAAAAAAAAAAAAAAAAAAAAAAAAAAAAAAAAGAGTGTAAGCGAACAGGGCCACATTCCCCTGACTCCAACTTCCTAAGCCCAGTAATGGGCTAGGAAATACCTTATACAGTAACACAGACCCTTTCTCTCTAGCCTGTTTAGCGGACTGTGCTCAGAAGCCTTGCAGGCGGAAGAGCGCAGCCAGCATTGGCGCATCCCCCCTTCACGGGGCGACGGCGCTCACCAAGGCTAGACATATCCACTGCCCAAAACAATCGCCTGTGACATTAAAAATTCTTCTACACTGCCCAGATAAAGACGCTAGAAGCGGCTAGGTGCTGGGCAGCATACACTCCGTCCAGGAAAACCTGGACGACTCGACTCTTCTGCTGGTCTGCTGGAAGAGTGTAAGCCTGTAATTTCGTTGCAACTTGTGTCTTATTATACACAGCAAGATTTATGAAAGACGTTGGTGCTCTCACAAAATTTACCGGAGCCACTAAATTCATTTGAAGTGCGGCATTTGTGACAACAGTAAATAAGTTTTTCTATAATATGTTCTCTTTTGTAGGAGCCCGTTTGTGAATTTACGTCGAGGTATTTTATTCTCGTGACCTCCCCATCTCGTTTCACAATAATTATTATGAAATGCCTCATGCACTGTTAGGTAGGGTTATCTTATAACTGATAAAGGTACATTTTTTGCAATTTACGTCCTCCAACGTTGTCATATCGGACGGTGAATAAAATTGGTGAAATGATGCTCAAATGAGTCCGGGGCCCATGGAGCTTAGAGTTACCTGACATTCGCCTCTCAGGATAAGGGAAAACCCCGGAAAAAGCCTTATCACCCTGACCGAGATTCGAACTGAATATACAGCCTTCCAAGGCACGATCCTGACTATAACGGAAATTATTGCCAGTGCTTAAGACAAAATTAATGAAAACGTCTCGTACTTAAATCGTATATGTTTCTCTGACGACTCAACTTTCTACTATAAAGAAAATTTAAGAAACGCAATAGCAATTGGAGAGTGATGACTTTCTGATTTGTTTAAAGATCAACGTGATTCACCGAAAAACAATATTTGGTGCAATTTAATGGAAGATCGATGATAGATCTCTTCTTTATTGCTGAACCTACAGTGAGTGGTCGAATCTACCTACCTAAGATGTGTTGGAGTTGTATGTCGTCCGAGAACTTCCAGTAAGATGGTGCTCCTCCTTATTGCAAATATAAGCATGGGCGCCGGGGTAGCGCGGTGGTTTCGTTCGCGGCTCCCGTTCTAAGGGTCCCGAGTTCGATTCCCGGCTCTGGGGTTGGCGATTTTAAGTCGGCCCTATCCACGCCTTCACCTCTGTCTAGCACACGTGAAGTATCCCCTATGCCCAACGTGGTTCGGAGTCCACGGTAAAAACTGTAGGTCCTCTCACCTCACCGCCATCTTCACTATCACCCTATCATCGGAGGTAATGGACACCGCCCTCTGGGTGCCTCCACCTGAGAAATGGGTCCGGTCATCACTTGGTGGGGTGAGGTTACCCCGAAGGCCAATGTTGCCATGTGGGGAGTGTTAGTAACTAACTATTGCAAATATACACGTTTCTGATGACAATTTTCGCAGACCACAGATTGGCAGAGGATGCGGATAATCGCGTCTGACCTGGAAGATGTGCAACTCAGAATTCTGCTTGCGACTGAAGGTGTCACATTTGCTATGCTCAGGAACATTCGGAGGGAAGTGAACAACAGGCTCGATATCTTCGTGCTACAAATGGTTGTCACGTCGAAATCTATTCAAATTCCAGCTCTTTAGCAAATAGAAAATGTTTACATTTTTACTTACATAATTTTTATTATTGAGTTATTTCTATTTATTGTATTGATGTTCTGAGAGAGACAGCCCGTATTTCGAAGTCAAACAAGGGTAGCTTCTTACGTCACATTTGTAAACATATAGAGGTACTTCAACCAGTGTCACTTCTCTCCGTGAATGGGCCGGCCCTCGTAGCCATGGTCGTACCTTCGTTGCCATACGCGTGAGCGTGTCTCTAGCGTTCCGCCGCGTAGAGGATCGTGGGTTTGAGTCCTGCCTAGGGTATGGGTGTCTATGCGTATAGTGTATAGTTTAAAAAGTACAGAAAACAAACAGTAATCAAATGTAACAATAAAAAACGGAAAAATAAGGAAAATAAATATACATACATATATAAGCATATATTTTATTAAGAATAAAATAAAATAAGACGAAGGAAATTCTAAGAGCCAAAAATTAACCGATGAGCGATAGTACCTTAGATGTGAAACAAAGTGGTGTATAAATTGAGTCCCTCCTTTCCGCTGCATATGGTGTAAATAATTATAGATAAGTTATTCCACTGCCTATCGAACACACATACCTTGTAGGGAATGATATAAGTATGAAATTATATTCTTCTATTGTTAGAATGAACAATTTAAATTACCTATCTAAAACCTTTAGAAATTTAAGCGAGCTGCTAAATAGTGAGTGTTTATTAAAATGCACTTAGTTATTATCATACTTCGGCATTGTTTTATTTGTCTATCATCTTGCAAGTTTCAAATTTTTCACAGTGCATCTTTGTCATTACAGTCCTCTCTTATATAATTTTTGTTTATTTATTTCTCGCTCTCAATGTTTAGTCATAATTAGGATTGCTAAAATCAAAATATTTTACTCTTATGAATTTAGAAGTTAGGAATGAGTGTACCTTTTTTAACACATGTTAGTGCAATCATTAGTTCAAGAGTATAATTTCCGATGTGAATATTAGGTCTGTGAACCTCTTTGGTTTTACGCCTGTGGAAAATCATAGTTGATCCGAAGTGTATATCCTGTTTAGTAATACATAGTTCATATACTATATACTAATATATATATAGGCTACTAATAACTATATGATAATAGTTCAGTGCTTATTATCTTAAACCAGTATGTACTTATTATGCGGTATATAGAGCACTAAGAATATAGCTTTCTGGTTTCCTTGATGGAAGTAATATGTGCACAGAGTTAATTCGAATTATTGCAAATCAGCCATTTTTTGTGTTTCCACTCTCATTCACTCCTTTCCATTAAACGATTTAAATTATATTCAACTAGAACACTGAAATCATGAGAGTAATTAGCAGTTAAATTTATTTTGCAGCCATAATTACATAAGTGTCATTGAATTCCGTTAAGAGTGTAATATAAAAATCATGAAGATATTAGAAAAATATTCAAACATAAGTTATTAACTGTCATTTTCTAATCAAAGTGCTACTAACAGAAACATCTGACGTTTCCTGATACTTCGATTAGAAGGAAATTAGTTTGTAAATATTTATTTATTCACATTTAAAAGAATTAAATCAATTGCAGTATTGCTGGTATTCCATTCTTTGTTCTGATAATGTGAACTTCGTTGGTCCCATTTCATTGTAGGCTTTAAAAAAACAATGGGAAGAGTAGCATTCGTTCTGAATTATTCAGAAGACAGACTTATTCGAGCACTATATCCTCATAGTTGCGCTACTAGAAATTTTCCACCCCTTCTCGCGCTATTTCATTCGTTATCCCACTCCTACAAGAAGGAGAAAGTCTGATTTGTATATTTAGTTCATAAACATAATGAGTAAACAAGTCCATCCGAGCTGAAAAACAAAATGTATATACTTCCCGTCCAATGTTTTTCATCTCCTCTTTCATTAGCAGGTTTTAATGAAAACAACGTGCCTTATGTACGCTAATAAAACAGGCAGTGCCGCGAACGAGTAGTTAGACTTCTCACCAAGAAGTCTATTGCTTCGATTCCAAGAAAAAGTATTTGGCATTTGTGCTGGACAAAGTAGAGTCTGGGTGCAATGTCTTCAAGTTTTCTGGTTTCCTTCGTCATTCATAATAACCTCTCTGTATATTTATTTTATTGTGATTTGATACCATCTCCTTTCATACCAGAGTTTAGGCTGATCCCAATCTTGGATCTCAAAACTGCCTCTGCAGTAACATTTTCACTTCCTCTTCCTTAACTGTATCGTAACAATACCTCCTCAAGTATTTACTCTTATTTTAACCCTTAAGCTACTTAAGCCGCTCTTGCTGTCATTTCTATACCGATTTTCATACCACCTTCTGCGGTGCCTCAACGCAATCGATTCGAATAGCCATGGTCGTTAAAGCGATAGTAATGACATTCGAAGCCAAAAGTTGTGAGCTCCAATCTCGGCAACTAGAGTCAAATGTGGGTGTGATAAAGGACGGGGAGGCCCAAGTGAAATAGTCGGTGTGATGGCAAGCCTGGATGTTGACGGGGTATCAATTGACTGCATTTGCATGAATAATGCCTTTTTATCTTAAAAAATCTCTACATTGCAGCTGTAAAAATAATATAATATTTACAATTAAAAACTACGGAAACTTCTGTGAGTATAATTGACAAAGGCCAGTACAATATTATAACAAAAGAACTGAACTAAAATATTTTTCAAGCTGAATACAGTCTAGTGTTATCTGCTGCACCATGCATTTAAGGGTTAAGAGTATATTTGTGCCAAACTTAGCGAAGATGTTGCAAGCCTGTAGGAGCACATAACGAAGTTCACATTATCAGAACAAAGAATGGAATACCAGCAATACTGCAATTGATTTAATTCTTTTAAATGTGAATAAATAAATATTTACAAACTAATTTCCTTCTAATCGAAGTATCAGGAAACGTCAGATGTTTCTGTTAGTAGCACTTTGATTAGAAAATGACAGTTAATAACTTATGTTTGAATATTTTTCTAATATCTTCATGATTTTTATATTACACTCTTAACGGAATTCAATGACACTTATGTAATTATGGCTGCAAAATAAATTTAACTGCTAATTACTCTCATGATTTCAGTGTTCTAGTTGAATATAATTTAAATCGTTTAATGGAAAGGAGTGAATGAGAGTGGAAACACAAAAAATGGCTGATTTGCAATAATTCGAATTAACTCTGTGCACATATTACTTCCATCAAGGAAACCAGAAAGCTATATTCTTAGTGCTCTATATACCGCATAATAAGTACATACTGGTTTAAGATAATAAGCACTGAACTATTATCATATGCATTTAAGGGTTAAGAGTATATTTGTGCCAAACTTAGCGAAGATGTTGCAAGCCTGTAGGAGCACATAAGGTGCGCTCGCTGAATCCCCTTATACAGGTTGTTTCAAAACTACCTCGAACGATTATAGCCGAACGACTATCAAGTTTATAACTTAACTAGTCCGAATTTTGGTGTCGCAACTTCGAAATTCTGTTTGGTATAATTTTATGCAACTTCAAATATCACATGATTGTGTGATTAGGCAGCGCAGGAACCACCGGTGTGCGGACCTCAAAAGTTGTAATTGGGATGCACAAGCCACGAAAACAAAAGAATTGCTCTATATCAGTGACCCTAGCCTCACTTTCAGGTATTGGGGCAATGGGCAGTCACTTTTGAAAAAGTCGAACAATGACTCGGAAAGTTCCAAGGTTGCTCATTTTGCTATGATATTAATTGTACAGTGATTTCAGTCACTTACTGTAAAATTAACAGCTTTCTTTTCAGTTAAAATGCTTTATTTAGTATTATTAAATACAGTGAAATAAAATGCTTGTCTCATTGCATAAGGCATTTAGTTTTGGTTAACTTTACAATTCTTTGATATTATTCTCTGTTCTTTTTATCATTTAATGCTTTCATCCTTAGTTTCACTAACATTAACTTCCCTCTAAAAGGTTTAAGTTGCAGTTTTCCACCAGCTTATGTGCCATCATGGACTGCTATAGCGGAATTTTGGAACACGTTAAACACTCATAAGCAATAATTAAGCAATAGCTTCTTTATTGCAGTATCATAGCCCAAAGAAATTGTTAATAGTAGCCAGCTACTGCGGAGTATGCCGGTATGTTTACAAACAGGTGCAGCACGCGGCACGGCGTGTGACCTATACCTGCGAACTCCGACAGCGTGAGGCACGAGGCGTTGTTCCTGTAACTGACTAATCCACTCACTCTGGAGCATTTTTATGCGGCTCTATTGGCGGTAAAAATGATATATATGTGTCACTTAGAAACTGAGCAACTACTTCTATATATTCGTTCGTGTCGTTTTGGAACACCCTGTATACACATTTTCAAAGTACTTGTAAATAGCATAGAAACTGTAATCATTTACAACCTATAAGGTGCTTAAAATAGTGAATTAACTTTTATACCAAATAAAATATTGTGAAATGGGATACAAGTGGTGCTTTTCTTAACGACGAAGGAATTAATATTTTAGATATCCAAGCGGTTTGTGAAACACAGGATGTTTGAACTACTATCAACTGACATCAAATAGGCAGTGCCCAACCTAACAGTTCAGAAAGATATGCGGTTTTGGTTCACACTAATGGCTCCAAAACATGTAATCTTCCTTGTCCTTTAAAGGAGACATGAAGGAAAAGCCTTGTCATTCTGAAGGAAACACGAAAATTGCTAAATTGGAGACTCACAACAAAAACTAAAACATTAACGGATTGCTGGAAGGCCTAGATGACGGAAGATAGTAGCTATGCTAGAGGAAAAAAAGGAAGAATTATTTTCCTATCACAGAAAATTATACAAGCCCTGAAATGGGTGGACCACCAATTCTCCAATGATAGCTTGCAATATGGGAACATCCTACACACATATGTTAAGTTGTTGATGCCAAGCCAACATTGACTTTGCAATTTACATTCCATGAATTTCCTTCATTGGAGTTCCAGCAGCCACAGCTACTGACATGCCGTGGAAAAAAAGAACTCCCTTGCGGCGTGGAAGCCTGACATTTCATCTATCATTTCACTAGGTAACAGGTGCTTTACCTGCTGTGGGCGGCCAGACGTAAACAACTCTTATATTCTGACATGCCCTTTACAAAGATCATTTCGAGTTGCCATTTACCACTTCGGTTCCCGACATGCTTTCTAGTGTGGAACTAAACATTTATGTGACACCTCCATGCTCAGGGTACGTACGCTACTTTCTAGCGATGGTAAGACCATAGCTCAAAAATCAAGAAGTCCTGTGAGTAGCAAAATTGATATTTAAGCTCAGCAACTTCTAAATATGGACATGCTTTTGCCAAAAATCCCCGACCCCAAATCAAGCAGCGTTGGACGGAAAAAGTTTCGTTATTTCAAATATTCTCATAAGTGAGCTTAATGATTTTTATTACAATGCATGTTTCATTTATTTTTATTACAAGAACAGAAGTATCTTGCATTTTCTACAAAACGTATGTGAAATAAATTTTTTTTCTGAAACACTTTTGAACTAGTATACCGTAGGGATAGTAAAAATCCACTTCACCAAATATACAGATTTTGTTAACATACTCAGTTTCTTTGCTCTCTCTCTCTCTCTCTCTCTCTCTCTCTCTCTCTCTCTCTCTCTCTCTCTCTCTCTCTCTCTCTCTCTCTCTCTCTCTCTCTCTCTCTCTCTCTCTCTCTCTCTCTCTCTCTCTCTCTCTCTCTCTCTCTCTCTCTCTCTCTCTCTCTCTCTCTCTCTCTCTCTCTCTCTCTCTCTCTCTCTCTGCAGAGGTATTTTTGAATGTTCAAATAATTGCGCTTTCAACCTACGAGGTAGTGTTTATTTTCTTCTTGTGATGATACAAGAAGCGTCGATATTTCAAAGTTATATAACCTCAAGTTTTTGACAACAAATCTAGCGTCGTTTTACGGATTGTAAACTACAACAGCATGTGTAAATGCGTAATGAAGCTTTATTTCGAGCATCAGGAAGTAGATAGCAAGATGGTTTAAGAAAATAATTAGAGAATGTAAAGCCAACAAATCTTATATTTTTAATACCATGCGGTTTTACACGAGGGAATGTAAATAATCAATGAACCCTGGTTCCACATATATGGACTATATGACATATGGGTATTTGAACAATCAAAAGCAAGGGGGATAAAGCGGGAAAGAGGGAGAAAAATTTAAAACAATGTCTGGAAAAATATACAGCGAAAACCTACGGATTAACAGAAAATAAAGACTGTATTAATATTAGCTAAGGTTAGGCAATGATATTAGGGTTATTATTATTTTTGTTTATTTTTACGTCCTCCAATGCCATGTCATATCGGACGATGATTGGAATGGGTGATGATGCTCAAATGAGACCAGGTTCCTTAGAGCTTAGAGTTACTCAACATTCGTCCTTAAGGGAAAACCCCCGGAAAAACCTTATCCAAGTAACTCACCCTGATCGAGATTCGAACTCGGGACCTCTTGAACGTGAGGCAGACACGCTACCACCACGTTAACGTTAGCTGGGCTAGAGTTCATGGGTGCATTCCAAATTTCAAGCACACTTGCTTTCATTCTTTGAGGGTGTAGGAAGAGCATCTTCATTAAAACTATCCCACTTTAAATAGATGTACAGTTTGTAAAATGTTCATTTTTTCCCTCAAACTGCTGATCAAAATAGTGTTAAAGTGAAGGGGGTCATATAAAGCAGTTTTTGTGTGAAATGACCATCGCATTCAGTTCATTTATATGTAACATTGACAAACTTTTAGTGCTTATTTTATTCCAAAAGTCTGAAAAATATTTTATGCATGCTTTCTCAAAAATGCGCAAAAACGTTTATGCCATAGATATCACACAATCTTTCAGCGTCAATGAGTCTTGCAATCACTTCTCAATATATGAAACTACTAAAGCATAAATTAATTTTCGTAAATACATATACATAAATACATGTATAACACTGTGAAAGGGTGGAGCCATACTGAAAAATTCAATGCCATAGCCGGGATTAGAACCACGGATCTTCTGGTCTCCGTCAAGCCATTCTAAACCATTGAGCTACTGTGGCCCACGTGCCAACATGACATTAAATTCTCCAACTGACCCGAATCAGTTGGAACAAACACGAGTCAGTTGGAGAATTTAATGTCATGTCAACATGTCATGTTGGCACGTTGGCCATAGTAGCTCAATGGTTTAGAGCGGCTGGAAGGAGACCAGAATATCCGTGGTTCACATCCCGGCTATGGCATTGAATTTTTCAGTCTGGCTCTACCCTTTCATAGTGCGTCCTACACATGGCTAGAGTGAAAGGAACATTAATTTCCATTAATTGTACCTAATAGTGGTCCGAACTATAAACCCCGGGCCTTAGTTGCATAGTAAGTTGCCATTAGGGTAGTTGTCTCGTGTTTATGAGAACTCCTAGTGGTTTACCGGGAAGAACAAGAGTCAGTTGGAGAGTTTGATGTCATGTTGGCACGTTAGCCATAGTAGCTCAATGGTTTAGAGCGGCTGGACGAAGGCCAGATGATCCGTGGTTTAAATCCCGGATATGGCATTGAATTTTTCAGTCTGTCTTTACCCGTTCATTGTGCGTCCTACACACGCCTAGTGTGAAAGAACAATTAATTTCATACATATATAACAATTACACTTCACAGTTGCTAATACAAAGTTTAAGAATTTAATTTATCACAACATTTTTCTGCAAAAGTTTTGAGGAGGTGATGATTAGAGTTTCCAACTTCGGTTCTTCTTACAGATGAACATCAGATAATAAGCAACATGTTCTTCGGCTGTTCGTCAAAAATACCCACCTGCATCTTGTTTGGTACAGTTGTCAACATTTGGTTAACATTTATTCACGACTGGTCCATAATTGCGTGCCCGTAAATGATGCATGGTATATGAAACATTTCTTTTGTGCACCGTTACAAACTTTTTTCCTGAAAATTAATTTTGTAAGTAATAGGTCTGCGTTTACAGGTCTGAATCAACCTTATTCGTTGTTATTATGAATGTAATTGGGATCTTGCCAACTCAGTGAGAAGATTAAGAACTGCAAATGGTGCTGCAATTTGTCTTCATTGTGGGAAACGTTTAAAAACTGTACAGGTACTTACTTTCCTTTGCAGATATAAAATGATCTGCGAGGGAAAAAAGTAGGCAATTTAATGCTCTAAATTTGTTTTAATATCTGAGTAGCGCAAATTATTCTTTTATAACCGTAATACTAAATATGGACCTTAAAAAGCTTTCTAATTTCTGAAAGCCCTATTATGTCGTATTAAGTTTTTACTAATTTTTCTTCACATATACATTGCTCACGTAGTCAATTTTGTAACAAAAACATTGAGATTAACGTTCTGCAATACTTCATATTAGAAGCTCAAGGATGAACTTGAGTAAAAAAGCGTTATAATATAATGAATAACACTGACATGATCACTTACATCCATTACAAATCAACGTGTATCTTCATGTGTAAAGACACTCAAACAAAAAGTTATTATTTTATTCAGCATATACCCGTGCTTAATGTCCGCACATCACTTGTATTAAATTTAACAAAAACATTTATATCAAAGTTGATTTTTACAACAAAACTTAAGGTTAAAGGAAATACGATAATCCCTATTCACAAACCTCTTAAAGCTTACCAAACTTTAACTTAGTGAAACTTAAGTATACGGCGTAGAATATTTGGAAATGACTAATTCTATGAAAGAATGATAGATGTAAAGTGTGCTTTTAATGTTTATGCATTACGTTATGTATTATTTTTTTCTCCCTGTTTTAGTTTCACACACACGCATATATATAAAGTTAACCACTGGCGCGACAGCCCTAAGAGGGCTAAGGCCTACCAACCCAACTGCCGGCCTAACACATGGCATACATAAGGAGCCGGCCTCACGCCCACTTAAGCACAGAAGTGTAGGCATATAGGTAATTAAATGTGTTTAAAGTTCCCATACCCATTTTACTTGTTCTTTAAGCACAATGAACTAATGATAAAACATAACAGATCAATTCTATTGGTTTAAGATCTCGGGAAGAATGTCTTTTACATACTTAAAGTAGACACCGTGTTTCTTATGGAGTACGTGTTGATGGTAATCGGGTTCCGCTCGAGTACACCAGGTTCAGTAGCGGCTGACGTGTATGCAGACATACAGTAATTGTTCCGGCCAGTTCACTTGTACTGCGTCTTTCTTACTTCTGCCTCACGACAGTTGGCTGATCAGCATTCCAAATGCTAACTCCCGGTAAAGCAGAAATACTAAACGCCCAACTGACGTTTAAAATCACTAAACTGAAATAATAGTAGCAATGTGTTTTATGAAAACAGATGTTAGAAAATTAACCTTCTATTTTCTCACATTTCTAAGTATTCTGTGTGATCCACATGGATTTCTCTTCTTAAACTAAGTTAATTTTATTTCGGAGTTCTTAAGTTAGTCAAACCTGTGTTCTTTTCAATAATCAAGAGCTCCTGTCTTATCTGGGAATCTAACTCGATATCTTCGAATTGAGAAGCCCGAACACTGACCACTCAATCACAGATATAGTCTATTAGTCTGCTCATACTGCTACAACTACTACTACTACTACTACTACTACTACTACTACTACTACTACTACTACTACTACTACTACTACTACTACTAAATGCCATAAGATACCGGAGCGTTATGACATGAAAATATCACCTTTGGAGAGCTGTGACAAAAGAGGCGCAAGAAAAAGCATGTCCACTTGCTAGAATCATGCCAAATACCAGTTGACCCGGTCCATTAAGCGACAAATGTTATGCGGTGTAGTTATTCGATCATGTTATATGCCGCAACGATATAGTACAAAGTACTAATAAAGAAGAAATATTAACATCGAGGATACAGAACAAAGAAAAGTTCTACTGAGATCGATTTGTGCATATAGAACTGTATCAAATAGGGTATTACAAGTAGCAACTGTGGCCATGCCAATTGATTTACTGGTCAGGGAACGACAGCTAAGTAGTGTCCCAAATTCATGCAATGATCTTGAGGCTAAAACAGAGATCAGAAATCAAATTATTGCTGAATGGTAAGTAAAATGGAATGAAACTACTATAGTACGACAATGGACCAAAAGAATAACACCAGAGGTGAGATCATGGCTGCGGTGCAAACTTAGACAGTTGGATTACCTTTTGACAGGTCTTGGGAGATGCAATAGCTATGCGTTTAAAATGGGGAAAAAGTGATACCACTGTATGTACCTACTGTAATGCAGAAGATTCTGTAGAGCATACCCTTTTTCGATGACCGCGATGGAATCAGATGAGAAGTGAGGCGTATAGCAAACTAGATGTGTGTTGACAGCTAAGAATCTAAGTACCATCATGATGCAGAGTGGAAAATCATGCGGTATACTGAAACAATTGGCAAAATCTAAGGAGAAGTGCTTTAAGTAATAAGTGCTTAAGTAAGTTGCATACACAGAATATAGTAAGGAAGTGACACTGACATTATAGTTACCATACTGAGGTGATTTGGTATTGCAGTTCCAGTTTGGTATGCAGTTACACCAAGGGCTCTTAACTTGGTAAATATCCAACTCCCACGCACAGTGGTGTTCTAGAAAATGTTTCCCTTACTATAAAAATGCCACTACTACAATCGGGCAGATACCTTCCTGGAACTGACTGATGATTTGGAGAATGTGGGATGTTGATGATGTAACAGCAAGCTGGAGACCTATAATTACTATTTATCACAAGTTTTCACAGGTCATGTATGAGTGTTTTAAAATATACCTGCATCGTTTTTATATTATGAAACAGATGAATGTTTATATTGTGGCCAGAAGGATGCTACAGGACGTTCTTTGTATGTGCAAGATGTCACTGACAAAGACACAAGGTAGAAGAACAAATTAGAGATATTACACGGTACAACTTGTACTTAAACTGTTGGTTTCATACAAAAATTGGAAGATTATAAACCAGATCGTAGAAGTCATTATCTCCATTAAGAGAAGACAAATGAAAACCAAATATTCGTGATCGTGGATGTAAGTAGCACACCACCTACAGCCACTTCTTCTTGAAGTAATACCGCTAGGTTGTTCCAAGGAGAAGTTCATTGTGACCTGCAGGGATATTTTAGTCGTTGAGATTCCAACTCGCCCTAAGGGTGTCTTTATAAGACTTTTCCCCTGCATTAAAATACTACTACTGCTGCTGCTGCTGCTGCTGCTGCTGCTGCTGCTGCTGCTGCTGCTGTTACTGCTGATACTGCTACTTGCACGGCTAAGGCCACCGCCTACAGCTCGACGTAAGTGGGGTAGAGTACGGAACGGTGGGAACGGTGGATGAATGCTATCTGGTAACCTAGAGCCGCTACTTTCCCTTCAAGTAACTCTTATACTTCCCCCAACAACCTTATGAGGGCGAATGCATTCCGTACCAGAATTCCCAGGAGAAAATTGCTATGGTGGTACCGAGTTTCGAACCCGAGCCCTTCGCTTTGTTACTATCGCACAAAGGAGATCACATATTACATAGGTAACGGCCTTATAAAGATTCTGCCAGAACAGATGAACAACGTGTAAGCAATAATAACGTGAATGGGAACTGTAACAAGTACTTTAATTGTTCAAATTCTACAATAGCTAAGGTGGGAACAGCCTAATACAAAGCCAAGGCATGTGCGGCAGCCAACTTCCGTAAAACGGTAAAACACAAAGGAAACCGAGCTTTAAATTTATGTTTATCTTTACAACTTGTGATTGAGATTGACTTCATTACAAAGCTGCAGGAGAATGAATCCATTTTAAACTATCACTTTAAACGACACGCAAGGGATTTCTATGTAAAGCAGGTGAAGTCCGGAAACCGAACTCGGTCCAATTGCGTGATATGCAGGATGGTTAACCATTCGTCACAGTGCTGAAGGGTGGCCTGTACGTGATGTGATTAATGAATTGCATACAGAGACTAGTTGGACTGTACGGAGGATGTACAGACCTCCCGTCTCTTCACGACTGCTTCTCACACCTACGCAGGCCTGTTACATTATGCATGCAGGTCGAACAAGTATTGCCGGCGCTCTGTGATGATGCATGCCCATCGCACTGACCACTCGTCATGGTGTTACAGGTGTCGGGGAAACTGGGGCAATCTGGCAAAATTCAACAACTCCACTTCTCTCTGCTGTGCTCTTTAAATAATTTGTTTTATATGGATTTTACAATTCATATGGCTGAAGTAGTATAGCCTCTATTCCTAATCTGAACGTCTTTGTTACGAGCTAGAGCTCTGCCAAACATTTATTAAACGATGAGATGTTTTCGGAAGGTTGGCTTTTGGGAACCGACTTCAAGAAGATAAGCAATGAATGAAATTAAAACAATAATACTCTTTCTTGTATGATTCTATATTTATGTTCATTACTTGACCAATCATTACCATAAATGTACAGAAAACATTCAGCAGATGCTATCCTTCAGGTATAGTTCAGAAAAAACATCGGTTACAATTGCGAAGTTTTACTCACTTCCCCTTGTTAGGAGCGATATGCGCAAGAGTCAAAGTCAGATATGAAACAAGTGAACAATGCTGCTTTATATTAGGTAGCAGTGTTACAGAATCAAAGACGCAAGCGGAATCAGTACTACCAAAGACAATACGTCAAAAATGCCATAAATTTGTCAAGCTACTCCGAGGCAGAATCAAAGAGGCCGATGTGAAAACACAAACAGTAAAAATAGATCTATTTTATGACACTTTTTTCAGTTTTGTGAGAGGTAAGTTCAAATTTAATTTGGGGTGTTGAAATGGGTAGATGACTGGAAAATATAAAATTTCATCACTGTGTTATTGAATTTTCGAAGGCACCATAGTCGAGCGTCAGAACGCTCTTCTCTTACTAAGGCAACGTGACTTCGATCCTGGAGCGGCGGGTGGGATTTGTGTTGAATGAAGTGACGTTTGAGCGGGTTTTCTCCAGATTCTCCGCTTTCTCACGCTATTCATTCCACTAACTACTTATCTTTTCTTTATCGTACGTGCCTGATTCTCTGCTCATAACTTCGTTTCCTTGCTGCAGCATTCACTGCTCAGAACACATTGGGAGCGCTTACGACGTCCCACCCTCCACTAATTTACTCGACTCCTGACGTCCGTTGTGAACAGAGAGGGATCGGCAGTTGGACTGTAGACTTTGGACATGCATGTTCTTGTTGTGCCACAGAGTCTTATTTAGTTTCATTTGTTTCTTAAAGCATTCTATAAGAGCATTCAATATAATGACGATCCGCACTCCCTCACAACAGAAGGTACATCATGTTTATTGAACAAGTATTTCATTAACAAATCCTGAGCCCCCAAAGCTAATTACGACTAATGTCTGAACTGGCCAATTACAGCAGTATTATGGAAACTTGTAACTATGGATTAATGTTTTATTACCTCTCGTTTAACAATTCAGATGTAGTACTTTTGTCTGAATTACTTTGAAATAAAACATGAAAAACACTTTTCCAGAAAAATAACCCTAGCAAGATAAAAAAAATCGTTATTTGAGAATTGGGACTCAAAACAGGCTTCCCACACACGACAAAAAAAATCGCTTGGCATTATAATGTAACAATCTACTGCTTGTACCAATCAAATAGGTGACTTTGAATAGCTTTCTTAAATTGCGTTAACACTAAATGATAAATGCATCTTCACTTGCATGGGAATAAAGTCAATCAAGATCACAAACAAAGAAAATGACGAAAACGGCATCTGTTATCCAACAGTGGAACTGCAGGCAAGAAAATATGCAAGCTGCTGCTCACTTCTCCCATTGTTTCCTCTGTAACTAAACAGAAAGAGTAATATTTTAAGTTGACCTCTAAGTACCACTTCCCTAGTATATTTAGCAACTCCTAAGAATCGGGGACTGTAAGAATATACACACTTAAAGCATTTCTTCAAAAGAAAGCATCGGAAACATGTACTTTCGCTAGCAATAATAATTTTTTCATTACTTAAATGCGGAATTTAAAATATTCCTAAGCTATCTGTAGACTGTATTGTTAAAGGTCAAATATTGACTCTCACATCCAATATAAATAGCATTAGAAACGAACCAGGTAAGGTTTTTGTTTCGCAAACATGTGCAAGGGAGATCGCCATAAACCTCTACAGGGTTTGTTTCTAAGTTATTGCTAAAATCACTTTAAAAATAACATTACTTCCATTCATTCACATCATGCGAGCAACGTATGAAACTGTGGGTTTCCATTCTTATATCTGGTACCCGTCAGAAAAATTGACTTTGAATAGGCTATACGAGTACCTCTGAAAAATGCTAGAAATTGCTTCAAACTGCTTCACCAAGCCACAATCCGTTGTTTTAGACTCTGCAGCTTCATCTTGTGTACTCCCAAATAGAAGGTCCATAGGAGAATATCTATATTGGCAGAGAATATATACTCTGAGTTGTTATTGTGACTTAGGGGATTCGTAGAATTAAAAGTCGAAGTTGCAGAAATTCAAAATGCTCTTTATTTCCTTAGAAACACACTTTGGTCAACTCTTACAGTAGGAGAATTACGTAACATACACAAATAAAATCTTCCAGGGTCGCCGTAGACAAACAAAAGAGTTCACTTTCAAAACACAGCTGTACGTACACGCAGTTCCGATTACGACTCTCTACTCTCTCTACTCATATTTCTAGAAAGAACAAGATGGTACTAGAACCGTCCAGTTATCTAACTTTATCTGTTTCGGCAAGCCTTTTATCTCCGCGCTATATTTTTCTGTTTCGGCAAGCTCTTTATCTCCGCACTGCGCAGAGACTATCTGTCTCTTTATGCGGGTCGGCCGCGCCTCCTCGCAGCAATGCAGTCGACGACATATTAATGATAAATGGCAGTAAATCCTACAGAAAAATTGGGCTTATATGCGTACCCATATCAAGATTTCTATAATTAAGATCCATTCATCTCTTAATACTATTAGTACATTAGATAATATTTTCTATAGACCCTGCTCTGACCCTATAAAACGTAAGGTCTTTTACCCCAAGCCAAACTTGGCTGTATCACTTGTTCATACCCACTTAGTTGGAAACATACTACATTTCATCCACAAAGAAAGCAACGTTTAAACTCATGATTTTTCATAAACACCCTACTAAATCTATTGCACAACATATGCTGCTGAATGTACCTGTCCTTAAGTTTATCAGTAACTGTGTTACGTATGAACAGAGCAATCAGAAAAGTGGAGTCCAAGGTGATTTTTTTTTTGGGGGGGGGGGTCATTTTCCACAGAGTAACTCCGGAGTATAGTAAGCTTTTCTCTACATTTATTCTGTTTCACCAAATCCTACTGCGATCTAGAATTTAATATCTGGTGAATCTTCTTAGACCGCTTTCTATTCCGTACGTACACGAATTGTGCATAGAAATACTCTTTGGAATAGAATACATAAATTTAGTCAACTTTGAGTAACCTGACGTTAAAGAAACATTTCATTCATACTTACGATGCACACGGATGTGATATTTTTTGAAGCGGATATATGAAGAAACCATTGTTCCATACGTAAACTAGTTAAATTCTCATTTCGGTGCTGGAATTATGGCTTCAACTCAAGCTTTTTGTTATCACTTCTGATACCGAAATCAGATATTCCATAAATTACATATGATTATTGGAAATATTCGTTAAATGTAAAACAGTATGCTTGTTGGGTTAGCAGTTCACTGGAGGGAAAGCTATCACTGCAGACGGTCCATCTGGCAAACACTTGAACAGAAGTGCCTTTCTTAGAACTTTCCTTAGTAGCTACTGACCGAAACAAAAGACACAAGGTTCACATGTAACAAAAAATCGACTTGAGTAGGGGAATTCTGGTGTAAATAGCACAATTTTCTAGAAAGGATTCACGAAGAGTTGGACAGTCCGTCCAAGGAGGAAGACGTGGCTCGGGAAAGTATTTGTTCCTACGCAACTAATTACATATTTTTGCGCAATATGCGCTCACATACGGTAACTCCAGACAGTAATGTGGATTGGTTTCCCTTAGTCGGCAAGTTAGCGATTTACTTAATTAAAAAAGAAAACCAGTCATTATACGACTCTTAAACTAGGATTCCAATGTCATTAGTGTCATCCTTACTTCTAATTTACTCACGCACACCCCGAGAGAAAACTCTTGCTCTAAACTAAGGCTAGACCGCGCATCGTTTCAAATTTGCATAACGTTGCCCGCATGAGCAGTGACACTTCTTACAAAATATGATATCCCATTTTGAAGAAGCTTTCGAGTAAGGAACGCCCCCTTACTGGTTGTTTATGTAAGCGCTGGGAACAAATTCCGGCGCAGCAAAAAGTATAAGACCATGGAATGCGTTCAGCTGTAACCTCAGCATAATTATAATGCACAGCAGAGGCGGTTCAAGTGTGGGGCCATAGATTTTGATATCGATTTGTGTCGAATAGCACACGAGAATTATCTGCCCTAAGCAGCAACTTTTTAGCATGTGCAGATCTGGATGAACATCAAGGTAAGCGAGGAATCCTGCTGGGAATACTAATGAAAATGTTATTCGCCTACCATTTAGTTGTCTCGAGCGCGGCGATGAGTTGGCGAAATGCTCGGTAGCAAGTGTAGCACCTGGAGATTTTTATCGGACGGTGAGGTAATGCACCAAAATAACTGGCCACGTCCGGGAGAACGCCTCGTTAGTGAGCACTTGTTAGTCAGTTTCCAATCCAAAGCCAACGGCGGAAATAATGGAGTTCGTTTGCGTTCGACAAACCAACACCAGCACCACGCGGTGGTCCGAAGATAGCATCAACAGCGAATCCGTGATTTGTTTTCCGGTAGAGTTCCGCTGTCTGCCCAGATGTTTAAGTTCACTGGTTGGATTTCTCGGGATGGGGTAATTGTCTACTGTGTTTAAAACTCTAGTTTTAGTACCGGCTACCAGTCTCTAAAATCTCCTTCCTAGTGTCATAAACTGTTATATTGATGGCAAGATTCGTTCAGCTCACTGAGAACAGTAAATCTTATACCGGGTGATTCAACTCATCCTGCGCAATCAGAAGCCGCGTTTTAAGTATCACTCATAATGAAAAAGCTTGTATAAAAGCAAAAATAAAGATGTGTACCAGTTCATGCTAGAAACTACCCATTTTTAAGCGCTAATAATACTATGTAACTAGCAAAACGTGGAGCTTTACAAGCCTCAGGTAGTTATGTGTACGTTTAGCAGTAATTCAGAAGGGGTGTTTCACTTCTCATTCTCTTACAACCTCACAATTACAAAATTACTTAAAAATAAAAAATAAAAATGAAATAAAATAAAATCTGAATATCTAATAGCAAGGTTTCTGGAATCTATACCAGACCTTTTTATGCAAACTTCATTTTCAACTTTATTAACTTCTGAATCATATTTCACAAAAAAGTTTACAAGTGTTGCAGATATAATCTACTTTTTACCTTAACGAACTAACTAAACCTAAAGATTACTGGATTGCAGTAACCTTACAAATATATTCATCTAATCTATTTAATACAGTCTTTTTTCTACTTTACATCTACTCCAACAATTTAAATAAAATCTACATTTCTACTACAGCTTTAATTCTTATTACAAGCTACGAAAGACTGTTTCCTACAGTTTTAAAATATCCTCTTCTACAACTGGTATCTAAAGCTTCCTCCTACTGGTATCCATCTCCTAAAGGAACTGGCATCAGTAGATGGAGCTGGTTCGTCAGTTCCAGACATCCGCGTTGTCATCTCTCCGCTTCTGCATAGTCAGTTGCATCTGTCCGCTCTGATACTCTCCATATATATCTTCTCTCCTGGTATTCTCTTTCTGTCTATGGTCCTTCTGATTTTCTGTCTTCTTTCCGATATCCATAATTGACAACTTCTATTTATCAGCTGTGCGTCTTAAATCAGGTCTTCAGGTCTGGTATTCTGTATCTTCAGTTTCTCTAGGTCCTATTTCCCTCCAACGATCTCTTAAGTTATATTCTTTTCTCGTAGATTGAAATGTTCTTACATTTCTTTCTTGAAGTATTTTGTCGCGGGTCATATATTCCTCCAACGCCTTAACGGATATTATCTGAGACGTATTCTCTAAATGTGCAAAATCTTCTGCATCTCTTAAGATGTTCCATAAACATTTTCCTTAAAGTTTCCTTCGATCGTCTTCCACTAGTTCACTATATTTATTGCACTCAAAAATAACATGTTCAGGCGAATCTAAATAGTTATATTTGCTTCCTGAGTCCTTCTTCCCTATTCTTTTTAAATATACTTTGTATGGGCGATGTCCTGTAACAAAATGAAAAACTACTTTTCTTGGTTACAAAATTACTTACAAAATATTAACTTATTAAAAACAAAGCCAAGTATTGCTGTGATATATTATAAACGGATATAGATTTGGATGTAATGAACTGTGGTACCATCTAGTTTTTGTTTCATTGTTGCATATGCGCATAACTTCTGTCCTAGCCCACCATATTAAATCATCTGTGTCAGACTTTCTTGCATGTGTTACCCTTTCTGGTTTTCTCGTATTAATTTTTGGGCAATCTTTTGCTTCGTTGTGTAAACTGCATTCATTTGCACATATGTTGTTCAGTTAAGTAATTGTGCTACCATCCAAGGTGTCTTTTGCTACTGGAGTTTTAATCGCCTTTCCCAGATACAAAGTTCAAAGTTAAGCACATCAAGCATTATTTATTTCCAAATATTTATATGGAAACTTTCTGACGAAAAATATATAATGGAATTACGTTTACTACTGATACTTTACGATGATCACAAACTATTTGATTTAAAAAAATAGCATCCGCTGTACTCTAGACTAGAATGAATTTTATAAGGAGTGATACATTTGAGGAAGTAATTATGTTTTACTACCCGTAGATGCCAATATTTTTACAATTACAAAGGAATTTAATGATATCTTACACAAAATCCTGAGAAGAATATTGCCGTGAAACCTCTTTTGTTAGTACATGGTTCACTTTGTCTTTATTGCAAATATAAAGGACGTGTGAGTAAGTCCGCAAATGGACGCTCATGTGCAAAGGCAATTTTTGTGTGTAAGACTATATGTATCAGTATATCTTACTTGGTGCAACAGAAAAGTGATTGGTGAACAGTTAAAAGGATTGCAACAGAGAATATTGATATCAATTGATTTATGTTAAAAAAATGTTTTTCATTCTCAATAAATCTCAAAGCTTGGAGATTCGTTAGGGAAATTATAAATAATCTTTTATTTGAAACAACATTATCCTTCCATATCCGCCACCACTCCAGAAAAGAAGAGCTCATGCAGATACCAGAGCAGCCGAGGAACGACTAGATAGAACTCCGAGAACTTCGAAGAAGATCATCAGCACCCAACTTCTTTCTACACCCCACATTGGAACATTTTTTATATTCCAAAACTATTTACACTTGTACTTGATCTGCATATTTCTCGAAAACGTCATCTTTCTGCAATAATCTACTGTGGCAAACAGATGTGACTGTCACTACTCTGACTGCACTGCATGTTTTTTGTTGTGTGTGTACTTGGTTTTGGTGCTGTTCTCATTTTTGTTGCTTTAACTAACATGCACAACTCAATAATACTTATAATTGCAAACCTTGATCATGTCGTATTGCGGACATACGTATTCTCTTCCTTCCTCTGGTATTAAACCCAATTGCACTTAATTAGAGAACCTCGGTATGTAAGCCGAGGACTCCGTCACGAACGGAATGGCTGAACGTAAAAGTCTAAAAGAGGAATAATTAACAGGGGAGTCTGATTCGTGACTATGTAACTGTAAGTGTCCATCCATGTACCACGTGAATGTGTGTACAGGCGTTTAACAGCAAAATATGAATAAACTTAGATATTATGTAATATAGCTTATGTGGAATTTAATACATCAATACCAAGATGGTGGATTTGTTCATACGCATAGGTTCTACCACATATCTTACATATTCAAAACCCTCCCAGTTGTGATTATTGCATATTACCTCTACAACAAAGACTATTGAGCTTTATATTTAACGTAAGAACGAAAAATAAGTAGCTCTATGCACATTCAGAAATTGTGCAAGGGAACCTTAAGATAGATATGCACGTTTCGATTACAGTGACTTCCTAATCGATGTTTGAACATGACAAATAAGCAGAATTTGCTATCACAATAACGGATGGCTTTGTGACATCATTAAATAGTAAAAATGTATACACTTGGCCAAATTATTTATTCTTTCTGGCATAAAAAGAACGGTAAGTTATCTATATAAAGATTTACTCTTAGTATATTGGTGGTGCTACCATGTTTCTTCTGTCAAAATTAACGGCTCTTGGAGGTGGCTCAACGTGAAGTTGTGAACCTTCAATGACGTAACTTTAAACTTAGGAGAATCCCCCTATGGTCCTCCATATAATTACGATACACAAGAGATACTATGGCTAAATACAGTGGGTTGAAAGTATGAGTAAGTATTTAGCTTATACGAGAATTTCATTATATATATATATATATATACAAATTGCATGGCCACTGCACTAATAATCAAGCTGAACAACCTGCTATTTTAAAAGTACTAGAGAAATTAGAAGAAGTTTATTATGCCAGTTCAATAGAAACAAAACCGTTGTAATATACACTGACAGCAGAATTATTATAGATCTACTGAGAAACAACTGGAATATAAATCGAATAAAAGAATCTATCAAAGGCAAACTTCTTGCACTGATCCAATTAAATTGGATCATCCACTTTGGCTGGGTTAAAGGCCACTCCGGAATAGAAGGGAATGAACTAGCAGATAGGTTTGCAAAATGCGCTGCTATCGAAGATAGTGAAATAGTGCACGACAAAATACCAAAAACGTAATAGTAACGACAGCGAAGGAAAATGGACTCAACAAGTGGCAACAAGTCTGGACGAACACAAGGAAAGGTGCAGTGACTAAAGCGTTCTTCTCATTAATGAAAAACAGATTGCGTCAAAAGATTCCAATATCCCCAGAACTCACTACAATGTTAACTGGCCATGGAAAATTAAATGCATACCTATACCGATTTAGAATAATAAATAACCCATTCTGTCCTTGCGGAGAAGAAGAGCAGACCGTTAACCATATAATTGAAGAAGACTTGATAAACAAAGACTAGAATTGACAAAAAGTGTAACAAACAATAGAGGGAAATGGCCTACCACCAACGAGAAGATTATGGATAAACACCTGAAGTCGTTCTAAAATTTGCAACTTCTATAAAAATCACGGACGTGGACTGAAGTTTTTGGAGTGTAATAATGACAAATTCTGAATTCTATACAATCAACTTACCCTGGTTTCATTATAATTTTGCAACTAACTAAAACCATAAAGCACCACTTCTACAAATATGACAAGTATTTAGAGTGAAATAATTACAGTTTGTGAATTCTCAAAAATCAGCTAGAAGAATAGACTCAAATTAATGTACATAGTGTCTAGAAAAGAGAATAATCCAATGTAAAATTGTTGTACTGTTTACAATTACTAATTCAAAAGTGGACATGTAACTATAAAGCATGTAGTATTACCATGTAATGGAGCATGCTGTTGATATCAATAAAGCAAATATATATATATATATATATATATATATATATATATATATATATATATAAAATTAAATGCATAAGAAAAAGTGATAACTCAAAATAATTTTAACAAAACCCTTCATTTGTTGCACTGGATGTTGAGCTGTACAAAACATACCTGATTTAAAGTGGATTTGTTTAGATATTCATGTTTATGTAGATGGATATGTTTGTGAACATATTAATGCAAAGTGGAAAATAAAGTACTATTATAAGTTTCAATTTTTATCGTACCAAACTGCACCCACCATACGATATACAATAGAGGATAAATTCAATCTGCCATGAATACAAACTTTATCTGTATCAGGAATTTTCTCTTAATGAGTAGAACAGCTGAATTTTGTCTACCTGTTTGCAAGAAGCAGTATAGTCCATAGATAGAATTGCAGGGTAATAAACATCGATTGGTCTTCGGCACGCAATAAACACGTCTGTATCTTTCATCTTAAGTACGGCTTTCCTCACGCAGGTCATGGGTTCAACTGGTGAACGAATTGGGAGAGAGAACGATTTCGAAGCTCGTAATTCCCCACTCTACATAGGAAAGGCGGTTTCTTTCCATTTTTGCAGAGTGTATTCTCCTAAAATAATGTAGGGATGTGCTATTTATCTCCCTGTAATTATTTCGGTCGGGGATACTGGCATGCAAGTCACGCTAACCAGAAAGTCTCGCAATAACGTTTTGTATGAAATTCACATCCAAATGCTGTGATAGAAAGCAAGTACAACGATCATTTGCACGAAATAGTAAAAGTATTTGAACTCTTAATGCGTGATAGTGGGTGTTTTTGGTATGGCTGTTTTCAAGACAACTGGCAGTTAGAACATTAACTACCAGGGAATCCGCTTTAGCATCCATGCAATTGTTCACGCACTCCCAAGTTACAATGCAAAACAAAAGATATACTTCGACAGAAAAAAAATGTTCACTTGTTACACGTACACATTTTTGGCAAATGTTTCGAAAAATGTATTTCGCTTGCACGAATTCACGTTTTAACACAAAGTCAATTTCTGGCCTGAATTTATTTTTTTAGTTACATTCTGTAGAAAGTTTGTTCCTGCACTCAACCCACGTTCTCTGGTCTTCAGTAATACAAATCTGCTTACTTGTGAGAAAACAGGTACTCCTGATCTGGTGAAAACCCATATATCTTCATTGAGAGGGTGCAATTTAAACTTTCTATACATGCTTGGTTTTCCTTAGAAATCTTCCTAAAAATAATTTACGTCAGATTAAATGTTACTGACAAAGTAGTTTATTAAAAGTTGTTGTTTAGAGATATGAACAGCAATTCCGAAACTTCCTAATGGAAAATTAGTTGTCAAAATGAATAACATTAAGATTCGCTAGAAACAACTACAGTAGTGTATTTTAGTAGCACTACTGAACTATAGTAAAATCCTAATAATACCCATTATTACTATGTACTAGTGTCACAGCAACACCGAATACCTATCGTAAAGGGATTAAATGTTGTTACCCCATTCCACCATTGTTTGCCACCGGAGAAGTTAAAGAATGGAACATTCAAGGACTGCCAGCCACTGGGGAGTTCACGAACCTTAAGTACTACCTCATTGTTGTACAGTGCTAATGTTTTCCAGACTGTTAGATTTTGGCATATCTAGAAGACTCTCTTCGACAATGTTCCATCCCTTCATTTCGAGAGATTTCGACTTCCAGAACATTTCCTCCGCGTCCGACAGGTTATAAAAAGGGGTGCAAAAGCAAGTGTCTTAAATTCTTTCCACTTAAAATCAATATTCCTACCTAAAAGTTCAGGAAGTAAACAACTAACTGTCAGCAGTAAAATTGTACCAAGTGTGCGCATGCAACAACAGCACTCAAGACTGTACACAGCCTGCCGGTACATCCGATGATTGGTTGGCCTCGAAGAGAGAGTTATGAGTTGACCAGTGAGTATCGACTTGTGAGTGAGTCCAACCAGAGCAGTGGACGACAGAGGTTTTTGAAAGTTATCACTGTTGGAAAGCAGAGCAGTGTAAAGGTGATCATTGGTCTGCGAGAAGTGGATGTCGAGAAGTTTCAGCGCCGCAGGTGGATGCAACAGATACATACAGTGACATGCTTGCTCTGTGTATATCTGCGCATTTGTAAAAGGTAAAAGTTAACGTAATTTTGCACTGAACTAACGATTATAACCACAGCAAAGCTTATTCAAACAAATTCGTCAACTGCAGATTGACTGAAGCTAATCGCAAAGACTGAGTTGAGTGCAGCGGAAACTAAGATGTCAATGGCTCCTTAAAAATGAGAACAAAGATTCAATATAAATCACTGTAAAAGTAAACAGAGCATTAGATTGATCAAATTACTCCATTTATTATGCATCCGCCTCATTCCTATCAATAACAAATTTGTAATGTTATTTCTTTCCTTTTTTATAGTTCCACTTTCTCCCCCTCCCTCGAGTTATTCTTCACTTTCAGATACATTCGGAAATAGAGGTGCCAGATTGAAAATGTGTATTAGCAGTGCATTCTCCATTTTGTCTATCTTATTTGTGTAACTTGTTTCTCAAAGCCTTTTCTTATTTATATCCATAATTCTGAAATTTAAAGTCCTAAACAGAATATAACTAGAAACATAAATGGATCTAAACCAGTTTGTATGCAAACGTTTATAATCATTAATCATATACTCCTATATTTGTGTATACCTATGGGGTTGATAAAGCCGTATGTATTCAGGTACAATGCGAAAGAATGTGCTCCTGTTTGTTTACTTGTTCCCTTCCTATTAGACGAAGTAAACAGAACTAAATAGGCCACGTTTCTCACCACATTCAGTATAAGCAGATATTGTTTTAACCTCAAGCTCTCGTTGCTTACAGATACATAAACGAATGTTTCTTTCCTTCTTTCTTTTTCCTCTTTTTTTCCAATGCTGAGGCTGAAATAAAGTGCAACCGTTACCTTCTCTACCACGATTGAAAAGAATAAATCTCATTTGACTTAGAGCTTAGTGAAATATTATTTTGGTTTTCATCAGATAAAAATTTTAACAATTTCGTAGCATCCGAAAACAAGACATCCTTGTTATTATAGTCTAAGTTTAACTTTTATGCGAAGATTCTTTATAAAACACTAAGTAGCTAAAGATCGCAATATGCCAATGTAGTTGTGGTAACATGAGAAGCTTCTGAGTTCAACTGCAAAGTTAGTAGGTGTAGAGAACTACAGAACCGAACTAAACCAGAACCGTTTGGAATCTTATGGAGTTATTCACTTTTAAACATATGATGCGTGTTAGGTAGACAAGGGTTCGTGTTAGATAAGTACGCTGCTCATGTATTTACCGTTCCGGCTGCCCGGTGCCGACCTTCAGATAACTTTGGGCTATAGCCATTTACAGCTTGATTAGTTTACACGTTTTTACTCTGCATAAAAAGGGAAACGTTATTCTCTAAGTTTGCCTTCTTATAATTACTGGACGAGTACTTACGTTAATTTTGGGATTAAGCATTTAAGTTGATGCTTCTTTCTTGTTCCATTCAATATGCCTATTAAGCCACGCAATAATAGGTAAAAATTGTATTAGGAGTAACATACTTTAAGAATTACAATATAATTTAAAAATGTAATCCCTAACATCAATATAGTAATTCCAATATATGTAGCTCAGAATTTTGAACTTACTAGGCTTCCTGGAGTTAAAACAGGCTTTTCCATCTCGAGTGACGCTGGGGCGCGCCGGTGTTGCACTAGCAGCCTCATCACCGTCCTTGTTGTAGCGGCCACTGTGTCTCTATGTTTACAATAGACAAAAGGGGTAACATCTCTCTCTCTCTCTCTCTCTCTCTCTCTCTCTCTCTCTCTCTCTCTCTCTCTCTCTCTCTCTCTCTCTCTCTCTCTCTCTCTCTGTACTTTCTCTTCTTCCAACACCGAAGTGGTGTTAAATAGGATATAGCAAATGGCCTATTAGTTATAGTTTCGCCTTCGTTACAAAAGTCGTGTAATTCTTTATCAGAATATTTGGAAGAGAGAGGGGAAATGGTACCATGAAAACTCTGGTACTTCCGCTGCAGGACGTAGGCGAATGCAGTGATCTCTAGTGACGGCTTCTCCAATTTAGTAGCACGTAGTCGTAATGGAGAGCTATGTGTCGATATATCCTATGTTCTGGGTGACTTCATGCAAAGTGTAGTATGAACAGCCGAATCTGCAGTAAACTTCAAAAGCCTTAGTAATAATTAAATTTAACACTATTTTTTCTAGAATTTGCAAAACAAATGTTCACTTTAATTGTGAAAAACTATTTTATATTGTTTTAAATTACTAATAAATATTCCTTGGCACCATAAATCTGGATTTCTTGAATTATTTCGAAATTACACTTACGTACGATATCAGTGTAAAATGCGTGGGTCAGAAAAATAATAAATAATCTGCGTGCTATTGGCCCACATTGGTAGGGAATTGTACGCAAAGTCTCTTCTTACACATTTTATATAAGCTGCTCTACCGTTTCTGAGAGGCACTTTTGTGTTGTAGTCATAATTTCTGCTTTATTGCTTAAATCTATCCAAGGTGTTCCTAAGTTCCTGCAGCAAGCGGCTACCTGTTGACAGAGGTTCAAATTTAAGGGCGGGCAATTACCCCACTTTCCCCTATATTCTTTGTCAATACTAAAGGGAAAGCCCAATGCTTAATTTTCATATCAAAATAAGCACAAAATCTTCAACCGTTCAATAGCACTACGTAAATAAACATGCTACAACCTACTAAGCCATTCTTGGCGAAGCAAGAAACAAACAATTGCTAATTTATATTTAAAATATCACCAAAGTGTTCAAAGTGATACATCAATTTTGGTTACTTATGAGTAGATGACGCGCTTTAATGCACTTAAGAATACTAACTCAGATATTTTATGCTCAATCCTGCGAAAGATGTTTTCCTCCATGTTGTTCTGGACATCTTCAGAGGGCCATGCTGCAACTACTACTTCAATCTTGAGGATTGAACATAAAAAATCTGAGTAAGTAATCTAAGGTACATTAAAGCATGTCATCTACTCATAACTAAAATCAAAATTTTGAGTTTCAAAAAACAAGTAACAACCTACTTCTTAAACATTATTCAACGTGTACTTTAGTGGGCCTTTTTTCGTTTTTGGAGTTGTTTTTTAAGAATGCTTAGTTTTAGGTGTACGTTTGGTTTTAAGAAAACACAAAGATAATTAGGAGCTGTAGCTTTCCTGGCGGCGTGAATATCCAGGTTCTCTCGGGCTTCAAGCCAGGTGTAGATGCGGTGATGTACCAACGTTTCAGGACCAGTGTATGCGCCCGAAACGTTCTTACTTCATCACATCTACACCTGGCTTGAAGCCCGAGAGAACCTGGAATACAAAGACAATTATTTCATTTTCCTACCACACACGCACTTGAACCCAAAGCTGCAGAAATCTCAGTTCAAGCAAATTATATTTTTATTCTGAAAATTGCAAGAGGTGATTCGTTCTTTACTGTCAGTGCATTTATAAAATAATATTTTATAGAGTGCTTGAAAGTATTTTGCATACCTGTAGAAATCATCGGCAGTTCAAAAGAAATTCAACAAATCTCCAACCAGAATACAGTAATATTCCTTTGTATACTACGATGCCCTGGTGGAGTTGCTCGAAACGCTATCAATCTTTTCTGCAATAATTGAATAAATAGCTTTATTTATTCAGTTGAAAGGTTCTCCAGAGAAACTTTTGCACATGAACAATGGGTAACTGATCTCTCATCCTTGGCAGCTATTTCGTATTTAAATCATTTATAGATTTCTTTGCAGGGGAGATACAACTTCATTGCCACCATGTGTGAGATAGACTTCAGAAATTTATAATACAGATTCTGTTATTCAAGAATCAACTTATCTATGGACATTTTCACAACTTTCTTTCATTAAAAGCATAACTTGTGAACACCAGATTTTGTTACAGAATATGCACGATGCATTCAACGCCCAGTTCAAAGAAATTAATAATATTTTACTGCAACTTTAAATGTTTCAGAGTCATTTTTCAGCCTCTCCTGATAAGTACCACCAAGTTTTCAAACAGAGCTGATGAAACAACAATGTGACACAATCTTAAAAAAAATTGATTACACCATGTTCTCAATTATGAACTTAAAAGAAAAAGCAGGATGTCTCTGTTCTATGCTGCCTTAGAGCAGTATAATTAACTTCCTCCGTCAAATCTATTGCACAGAATATTGGCAAATCAGTTGTGGCAAAACGACGTCAAAATCTATCCAAATGGGAAATTACACAAGATAAGAATATATGTAAGGGGAATACATGAAGTGTTTGTGTGTTGAGGAAGATTTCATTAATAATAATAATAATAATAATAATAATAATAATAATAATAATAATAATAATAATAATAATAATAATAATAATAATAATAATAATAATAATAATAATAATAATAATAATAATAATAATAATAATAATAATAATAATAATAATAATAATGATAATGATAATGATAATGATAATGATAATGATAATGATAATGATAATGATAATGATAATGATAATGATAATGATAATGATAATGATAATGATAATGATAATGATAATGATAATGATAATGATAATGATAATGATAATGATAATGATAATGATAATGATAATGATAATGATAATGATAATGATAATGATAATGATAATGATAATGATAATGATAATGATAATGATGATAATAATAATAATAATAATAATAATAATAATAATAATAATAATAATAATAATAATAATAATAATAATAATAATAATAATAATAATAATAATAATAATAATAATAATAATAATAATAATAATAATAATAATAATAATAATAATAATAATAATAATAATAATAATAATAAATACAAATATATTTGGTAAGCTGCACACTGTCTTGACGACCTGTCCCATTCAACAACCAACACAACATTTAGCCCACTGCATGTACATACTTAGAGTACCTCTATCACAACACCTTTTAGGTGCCTGTACCACTTCACCTTCCTGAACTCTACTTTGCCCTGCACAGCACCGATACTACTGCCGGTGCAGTAGTGCAGATGGTACAGCAGTTAGAAAAGCCTGAGTTAAATCAATCAAAGCCCCTTGTGTTTTACCTATGTAAATAGAAATTTATAGACCTAAATAAACTGACAAGATGAGTTAAAAGAAACTGCTGATGATTATCCTAACTATTGCTGTTGATAGTGAAATGGAAAGAGGAAAGTGATTGTGTGGGTTTCCTTACAAGGAAGAAAGCTGTGCTATTACTTTTAACTTATCACTATAAATAAATTTCAGCTCATCTACCTACAATTTCCATGTTAAAGGGGAGATAGTATTGCTTTTTGTACAAACTTCTCCTCGAATATCAGTATAAAACTTAGCTTAAATCCACTGTCTTGGTTAAATAGGAACAGATAAGTTGTAGATGTTCTAATGCAAATGCACGAACGCTAACGTTATTAATTATTGCAGGGAGTCCTTATGATACAGATTTTAAAGATTAATAATTTTACGAACCTCGTTATTTTTAACGTAATATCATTAAATAGAAATCAAAGTGCAATTATTCAATACATGCTTTTATTTCTCCAAACGGTATTTTATATAATCATTGGTGATAAATTACCTTGTGATTTGTAATTGTGCTGCCATTCAGCTGTCTTAATATGCTTTTGACATAGCATTTACTAGCTGTCGTTTGGGGAGGCAGAAACAATTTCTGCAAGATATGAGACACTACTGTTCTGAATATAAGACTTAGAATAGTTAATTTCTTACAGAATCACTGCGTAGCACTGCCGAACACTTCGCTAAATTAAATGTTTGCACACAAAGAACAAAGAATCAGATCACTATATACAGGTGAAGTACATAAATTTCCACTGAATCCATAGCCGTTGCAATGTTAGCGATAATCTCAGGCCAGCAACTACATGACCGGTAAGCGACTTGTCCAGCCGCAGCCCCTGTCAGCCGATAACACACGCATAAGTGACAATCAGAAAGTAGTTTCTCAACTACCTAGTTTTGTTAATTAAGATAACATTTTGTTTCCCTTGAAGTTTTAAACGAGTTATTTGTTTTTATTTAGAGGATTGACGTTTGTTTAAACTGTTAAAGGGTTTAATAGTAATATAATTGACAGATCTGAGATTAATATTTCAAAATTTCAAGAGTCCAGAGAATGCCGATTGATTTGTGTAATTTCACTGCCAAGTTAAGAAGCACAATGTAGCTGTGAATTAGATTCTATACTAATGGAACATAAAATCATTATTAAGAAATAGAACTTGGGTTTTGTGGCAAACTAACCTCTAAATTGCATACACTTTCTGCCAACTCCTGTCTTACATTAACATCTAAATTGCACATACTTTGTTTCCAATCATTAATTTTCTCTTTATTCTGAGCTAATTCTTCCCTCAATTCATTTATATTTTCTTCAAGATCTTGTTTTAATTCTGATCAAAACTGGAAACCTCGGTCTTGGCGAGGTTTGAACCAGGAGCTTCCCTCACACGATGTCGCGGAACCATCTCACTCGCTCACCATAATCTATGAATGAAGCAACATAATGAATAAAGTAAACCAAAAATGTCAAATGCGATTACACTTATGTTTACACTTACAAATACACAGAATATGATTACAATTCCATATCTCAGATATGACTTTTGTTGTAAAAAATGACCTCTAAGTTTTACGTAGCGTTAACTATAGTTAATCAGCAGTATTTGGAACTTCCTTTACAGATAATGTCACGGTTTTAAATTTGAGAAACTCATATTTACACATTTTAAAAGGCTATCAAGTAATATTACCTTCACATCATTCGGCTTACAGAATTTAAAATAGCTATTTACCTATCTGGGGTGAACTCATGTATCCTATAGCATATTGTTTATTTCTTATAAATGGGTCAATAAATTTAAGTACTAACTTTGTAAAGTCTGATAAGAAATAGAAGCCCTCCAGTAAGAGTAAGGGAGAGCACCTCATTGGTTTGTAATGAGGGATAAGGGTGAACGTCAAACTTTTAAATGGAGCTATAGTGGTTGTACATTTTAAATATCCCGATAGCCCTTAATACGTCCAGAAACCTTAGTTCAAAACATGTTTTTTCCAAAACGAAAACTTGAGATATTACAAGGTATTGAAATCTCCAGTAGCGGAGGCAGATAAGTAACGGAAGGGACACCTAGTGGCTCGATCTACAATTGAACCTTTTGTCCATCACCCCAACCACTGGGGAGGGAGACGGATCAGATGAAACTACTGAAGACGTGTGGGCTGCAGGAACGATGACGTACGCGGGACAGTGGCAAAGGGTTCCCTAACGCTTACTGGCTTGAACACCCAGCTGCGAGGCGCTCGGTGGCGATCCACCCAAACCGGTGGAGGGTAGCTCAGGAACTGAGGAAAGGTCAACTCGGCAGTGGAGGCTCGCACACCTGTACCATCAGCCCTAGTGACATCTGTCCGCCTTAACCGACACACAATTCCGAAGTTGACCTGTAACATGAACAGGAAGGCGAAATGAGAAGAAATGAGAGAAAAGTGTCGTAGATTCACTCCAGCTTCTCATTGCCGATCAGGGAAAACCCACGGAAAATACTAGGTGAGAATGGGTGGCCATTAGGAATCGAACCCGAGAGCTCCGTACCCAGGAGTCAACTCGCTCGCTATGTAAACTGTCTCTTCCCACCTCTTTGACCACCAAGGCCGACGTAAGGTAGCTCCACCTGCTAGACTGTTTGAGAGAGCTACTAGGCACTGCTTTCTTGGTTAGAGTGAGTCTTCCCTTCAAGCGAAGAGAGAAAGAGGCAGAGACGGTACTGTCCACAAATATACCAGTGATTTTTCCCTTATTTTTGTGTGCATAATTGCAGCTCTGTTTTCTTTTCTTTTTTCTTTTTTTCCTTTTCTACACTTTCTCCACTATGCAAAAGTAACAAAGGAAAGAATTACAATTCGTCCAAAATTTGGATGTTCGAAATTTCATGGGTCATGGTTTACGTGGTGTCTTCCAAGGATGTGACGTAATGGTTTTCCAAGAAAATCCCCTCACGATGAGCTAACCTTTACAGGCAATACCAAGTCTCTTCATTCAAATTGATTTCCACGTAAGAGAGAATCAAATTCAAAAATTGTAGGTCTCCTTAAAGAGGACAATTTATGTCAAATGAATATTTGATGCAGATTACCTTTTCGATATAGTCCTTGTATAAATTTTGCTGTACTCATAACTTTTTCATACAGAAAGTCACTATTTATTTTTTATATCCTGGCTACACAAAGAGACCTGAATTTGGCATTATGCATGATTATATCTTAAGGTATTTGGCTGTCACATAAGTCTACTCTTCTTTTCTATTCTTAATGTAAGGAAATGTGTCATAAAACCATTTCCAGACACATTTATCTCAATAAATATGAAGTAGAAAGAAGAATTGACATTTCTGAAAGCAGTTAATACAAGAATGAATAGAAAAGCTCATGTGAATTCACACATCAGTTTTTTGTTCATTTACTGAGGCTTTATCTGCATGCGTCATTGCTATAGCAACACTACATGTACTTACTACATAATATAGGTAGTACTTACATTGTTCTGATATTAATTGCTACAATAGATTGCTACAGAACATAAGCTTAACTTCTAAGAATTAATTTATTATTAATTGTAGTTTTATTATTGTTACAGGGATGCCGATTGATACTTCCCCCCTCCAGTATGACTGCGTTCGGACTTCACGGGACGAAGTAAACGAAGCTCCTTGCGCGATAGGCAAACCGAAGAACAAAACAGAGGAATGGGTTAAGCCTCGTGTCGCCCCATTAACATCACTGGTTTATAGTTTTCATTTGCACTTAATCATTTATTCCTTATTAATACATATATGCCGATAGGTCCAATGGAGCTTAATCTTAATATATTTACTGAAGTTTTGTATATGAAAGAATATGATTCTTAATTATTTCCCGATCAGGAATCCATGTTTTATATTATTTCTTTTATAAGAATGGATTTTTGATACTCCGCCTTTGTACACTCTGTATTTGTACATGAGATAAGCAACTGTATATTTTCTTGTGTTGTGTGTGTGGCCTTCTTCTTTTTTTTTTTTTTTTTTTTTTCAAATTTACGTCCTCAAACGTCAAGTCATATAGGACGATGAATGAAATGATACTCAAATGAGTCCGAGGTCCATGGAGCTTACAGTTACCCGACATTCGCCCATCAGGATAAGGGAAAACCCTGCGAAAATCCTATCCAGGTAACTCACCCTGACCGAGATTCGAGCTTGGGACCTCTTGAACATGAGGCAGACATGCTACCATCTACTCTACCGAGGTGTGTGTGTGCGCGCGGGTGTGTGCGCGCGTGCGCACATTTTTGCTCGTGCTGAGCTACATAGTGTAATGGACAGGGAGCGGGCTTTTAGTATGAAATGCGTCAGGTTAACAGTGCACCAACCAGAGACTGTGGAAGCGCGGGGACTTTGACAGCACCGCGCACGGTAGTACACAGCACACGCTGTTTTAAATGTAAGAGGCCGGCCTTCGTAGCCATGGTCGTTAGAGCGTATGTCTGTAGAGTGCCGTCGCGTAGCGGGCCCCGGGTTTGAGTCCTGCCTCGGACATATGTGTGTGTTATGTATGTATGTATGTATGTGTGTGTGTTGCGTAAATGTGCACCACTAAAGAAAATAAATTCCCTCCTGATGGCCAAACGGGTTCTTCCCGAAGGCCAAAAAAAAAAAAAAAAAAAAAATAAGAGCAGTAGTATTCAGGGGCAACAAAGACTGTAATGTTTGGTTATTCGTAGCATGTATGTAATAAAAACCATTTCGATTCACATAATGGTTTCGCCATTTGTGAATAAATATTCCTTGCCAATTTCCTCCACAAACAACGGCAACTGTGATGATAATGTCACCCGAACATCAGAATTCCCGATAGAACCAGCTGGCAGGTAGGGCCAGACGGGAAGCATTCAGGCCATGCCTACCCATTTATCTTGTAGCGCTAACGAGAGGATGTTTGGAAAAACATCACTAGCCATCTCTTTTTCCTCTCCCGGACGTCTGGAACAGTCGGGATGATTCACTGAACCGTGAGGCTTCCAGAAACAGCGATCTCTCTATAAAAGGAGCCACAGTTGGCGAGTCAGTTGGGTTGTTGGCAAGCAGCTGTGAAGAGCGCCGTGCTAGTGAACGGACTGGAAGACTGTGTACGTGTATCAGAGGAGTTATAAGTACTTGTGAGTGTAGAGTATACCTGTGACAGACGAACTGGCGAATTGTAATTGTGTGCGCTACGTAATTCTGTGTAATCGGCAAGTGTTCCAAATGTAATTGGGTGAAAATAAAGAACATTTTGAGTTTGTGCAATTTGACTTTTAATTTCACGAACACACAAAGTCACAATAATTTTGCTGTCTGAATATTGGTGGTTTTCGGCATATTGTCTTGGCTCTCTTGCTCTTGCCTATCGATATGCAGCGAACAGAATAAATGCGAGTTACCCAAACTGACTTGTGTAGAGGTGGGCGTGTCTGTCCCTCAGACCTCACGCTACCTAACCTCTATACTTCGTGCTGTTAATACCATTCCTCTGTTTGTGTACTATGATGATGATGATGATGATGATGATGATGATGATGATGATGATGATGATGATGATGATGATGATGATGATGATGATGATGATGATGATGATGATGATGATGATGATGATGATGATGATGATGATGATGATGATGATGATGATGATGATGATGATGATGATGATGATGATGATGATGATGATGATGATGATGATGATGATGATGATATGTGTATAAGGGCGTTCATCTGCAGTGATTATCAGTGCCCTTTAAAACATCATTTATGGCAAAAGCCAGATATAAACGGTTCTAAAACTTAATACAAGTGTAAATAAACTCTCAGAAAATACATGTACACAACAAAAACAAGAGACAATAAAAAGAAATGTAATGCCAAACAGAAAAAATAATTCCTTCACTAAATTCTAAAATCTAACTCAGAAAAGAACTTAAAAACCTTCTCCACCGCGTTGTTGTCATCCGCCAGCATTTCTGCAAAGCTGGCCGGCAACTGCAGAGACGTTCTAAGGTGTGCTAGGGGAAAAAAAACTTCCAGCAGGTGTCGGACAGATAACGCTTTGTTGCAAAATGGAAAGACTGGAGCAGGCTCCCTTCGAAACCAAAAACTATGCGTAAAAATGCAGTGCCCAATACACAACCGAGACAAAATCACCACCTCTCGAAGAGATGAACGACAGGAGGTAACCCAGGGAATCGGAAGTTCTTTCGCAGATCTGCGGAGAGCGGACCACTCTTCCTGCTAGCAGGACTGCACAGCTTTCCGCAATACAGCTCTAAAATCTTCCGATGTCCCCCCGGGGGCTATCACCTTGTCGCGGTGGAGGGGCTTAGTATCCAATGAACCAGACGACCATACTGGGAAAGTCTAGCTTTGCTAGCTTGCTGGTTGATAAGAGGGGAGGAGAACCAAGTATAGTCCGCAACGAGGGATCTGATGACTATACCCAGATTGGGCGGCTGGAAACCTCTTAGAAGATGTCAAACGGCTCTAACGGAGAAGAAGATTTAGAATCTCAATGACTGAAGAGGCAGAGAAGACATCTTCGGCGCTACTGCCCTGTATTGGGTTCCCATGGCTAAAGGAAGACAACCATGATTAAAAATTACCGGGAGTCATGAGCCGTGAGAAGGCAAACCCTTCACATGACTTGCGCATCTACGGGCTGGTAACCCGTAATGGGGAAATTTACTTACTCAAAACCTTCCAAGAAGTCAGCCGAATGGATTTAATGGAAGACGACCCCGGCGAGTAAAGGGCTGGACATTTTTAGTATGAATGATAGGTTAAAAGATGTCAAACAAAAATGGAAGGAACGTGTTGAAAGAATGCCAGATAATATACTTATAAAACGAATATTACAGTATCATCCTAAAAGTAGGAGATCGGTGGGCAGACCCAGGAAACGATAGCTGGAGGACTTCGAAGGCGGAACAGGCACTTGATTGCCTATGCCATGGAGTGAAGAAGAAGAAGAAGAAGAAGAAGAAGAAGAAGAAGAAGAAGAAGAAGAAGAAGAAGAAGAAGAAGAAGAAGAAGAAGAAGAAGAAGAAGAAGAAGAAGAAGAAGAAGAAGAAGAAGAAGAAGAAGAAGAAGAAGAAGAAGAAGAAGAAGAAGAAGAAGAAGAAGAAGAAGAAGAAGAAGAAGAAGAAGAAGAAGAAGAAGAAGAAGAAGAAGAAGAAGAAGAAGAAGAAGAAGAAGAAGAAGAAGAAGAAGAAGAAGAAGAAGAAGAAGAAGAAGAAGAAGAAGAAGAAGAAGAAGAAGAAGAAGAAGAAGAAGAAGAAGAAGAAGAAGAAGAAGAAGAAGAAGAAGAAGAAGAAGAAGAAGAAGAAGAAGAAGAAGAAGAAGAAGAAGAAGAAGAAGAAGAAGAAGAAGAAGAAGAAGAAGAAGAAGAAGAAGAAGAAGAAGAAGAAGAAGAAGAAGAAGAAGAAGAAGAAGAAGAAGAAGAAGAAGAAGAAGAAGAATCTTCCTATGTAAGATATAGTACTCTAACGCTGGGCTCCATGGTAGCCGTCTTAGCTGCTGAGTCCGCCATTTCATTCCCCGGCAAGCCAACGTGACCTGGAATCCATACACACACAACGCTGACGCCGGAAGCGTGTAAAACGTGGAGGGCATCCTGTATACGCTGCACAATAGGGTTGTAGTTTTACAGCTGCCGAAGGCTTTGAAGTGCACTGACGGAATCACTCAGGATTAAGCAGTCCCCCAACTTTCGTCTACGAACATGTAAAATGGCCCGGTATATTCCATAAAGCTCTGCAGTATAAATGGAAATGTTGGTATGGAATCCGAATGTATATGATTTGGTATTTACCTACTAAAACCCCTCTTCCTGGTGATGGGTAACTATTTCTATGCTGCATTTAATTTTCCCTTTTCAAAAAGTATTATTTTGATCTCGTATTTTACGTACATTTTATACTTTAATTCTCTTCATTTCTGAGTACTTGAAGCTACTTTAAAATATTAAACCATATGATTTTAATCAATTCAGTGATACCTATTGCATATCATTATCAGTTTTCATAGCCAATATAATGCAAATCAACTTATGCCCAGTTATGACTTTGCCTTTTATAGCCTACTGCTACGGTAACACCTACTGGTTTTCTTCATGTTTTGTAACTACGCTATCTGAAGTGCGTACATCCAAGCAATCAGTTCATTTGACCTAGTGCTTGCTACTGAATAAATTATAAACAGTTTTGGTAATAAACGTTATTTAGCTGTTCAGTATATATTTGTTAGGCAATTATGTATTGTTTCAGTTCGCACTACTAAATTAAATTTACTGCCATATTTTTAAGTGTTGCAAGATTTTTATCATATTTATCTGCCTCTAATTCTTTAAACACTTTTTGTAATTTAAACTTTATGGTAATAAATCAAGAGAAATTCGCTTCTATTTTACTCCTTTCTTGCGATTACTATTATCATATTTCGAAATCTCTAAGCACTGAACCATGGTGGAAGTAATTGAGGCTAAAATATCAATGGAATGTAGACAAAGTTGTTGTAAACCACCTACATTCCTTGTACATTCGTTTGGTGCTTGAAGATAGCAGACCGGGTTGTATAGGCCTGTCATTTGACATTAGCCTCTTTTGTTTTGCATTCTCTGTAGTCCAGGTTCAACGTGGATATCTTGAAGGCAACCCTTAAAAATTCCTTTGCCGCATCATAAACAAGTCCACAAGACTATCCCATCTAATTTTCTCCTTTTTCTTAGGAGGGGCTAGTTACAGGTGAGTGGCAAAATGACTTATAAAAGCCATTCCAATACCATGTACCTACAACGCATATTTGTGTTCTATATGAGAGGAGCAGCCATGAAGTTCGACATACACTTTAACTCAATATTGCATTCCTAATGAATTTCGAAGCATATTGCTTTGGTTGGTATGAGAAAACATCCGCTGCGATCATCTCGACATATGCATAGTCAGAGGAAACAAGCTGCAATTAAATCGAAGATCTTATTTCACTTACAGCGTTCAACCTGGGTATTTTAATACTTCATAGATTACCTTGTTAGTCCATGTCAGCAGGGGAACTTTAGTATCTGAACATGTAAGATAATTACAGTAACCTTCAAGTTCCTATGTTTAACATATTTCACTTCAATTTGTGCAATATTTGTAACATCTAGTTTGCGAAGGCCAAGCCAAGTCGTGGGAAAAGCACTTCTCCTAGGTAGAGATTATTACACCTGTGAGTGATTTACCTTAGGATCGTCACCAACAGATACATTACCTTTTATTGCTTTTAGTGCTTCTCTTTAGTCTTACTACACAAAAAACCAAGCCCTGGCATATTCTTAATAACCTTTCATTGAAATAATTCAGTTCGAAGTATTCAAAGATAATTTTAATAGCTATCCTAAACGTACTGTTTACATTTTACAGCTTTATGTCAAAATTGACCAAATGGAGATTTACTTTCTCCAAAATACCAAATACCATATAAATATTGGCTAGAAATATAGAAGTACGGAAATAATTCTGTTAACTCAAATTAACTGCTGAACTATACCGATGGAGTAAACAAACACCAGATTTTTGAATTTATAAAAAATATATTGAAATAGCTATATGGAGGTATTTCAAAAAATATATTCAAAAGGAAGTAATTAGCAAGTTTTATATGATAATAGAGAAATAATATTCATATCTGAAGCCACCAGAGGGACTACAGAAACGCTATTAAAAATTTAATATAGAGGAAATGTATGTAAGTTATGTTATAGTTCAATGGCAGATCCGTGGTTTAAATCCCGTCTATGACATTAAATGTTTTAGTCTAATTCTACCTATTCAAACCTTAACCTACACACGCGAGTGTGGAAAAACGATTGATTTCCAATTAAATTTTATCTGTAATATTAAATTATGTACCTGAACTCGAAAAAATATTGGAAGGAAGTTTTATATATGAACGAAATAATATGTGAACGAAAAATTTCCAACCCGGGCCTCCTTCTACCCGGGAGCGATGGATACTCCGGGGCTTTTTCCATAGGGCAATACCTGGAGTCTGAAAAATTCAATGTCATAGCCGGGACTTGAACCACGGATCTTCTGATCTCCGTACAGCCGCTCTAACCATTTGAGCTGCTATAATCAATGTGCCGACATGACATTAAATTCTCCAACTGACTCATGTTTCTCCAGGTAAACCACTAGGAGTTCTCATAAACACATGAGACAACTACCTTAATGGCGACCTAATAGTGGTTAACTATAAAGCCCGGGCCTTAAAGTACTTACAGCACAGTAAGTCGCCATTAAGGTAGTTGTTTCATGTGTTTATGGGAACTCCTAACTGGTTTGCCGGGAAAAATACGAGTCAGTTGTAGAATTTAGTGTCATGTCGTCATGTTGACCATAGTAGCTCTCTCTCTCTCTCTCTCTCTGGACGAAGACCAGAAGATCCCTGGTTCAAATCCCGGCTATGGCATTGAATTTTTCAGTCTAACTCTACCTTTCAATACTTTAGCCTACATACGGCCAGTGTGAAAGAACAATTAATACTCAATGACTTATAACTGAAGTAAATCAGGAGGGATGAAGAAAGAATTAAGAAGGAGAAAAGAGCACATTTTCGTACATAAATGCCACATAAGTGTAAGCTTCAACCTCGGAAAGTGAACTTCAACAACAGCAAATATTTTTGAAACCATTAATGCAACGTAAGGATCGTCTCACCTAAACTAAATTATCCTTCCAACTGTATGTTTTTTCTATCTCTTGTGATTTCTAAGTTATGCAGTGATGAGCAACATAACTGCAAAAGCATAACCGTTTAACACCTAACGTGGAATTTAAATACATCTTCCAGATATGTGACACAAAGACTTTTAAGAAACATTTCCATAACATAAACTAAAACATTTTTAGAAATGATGTTAAGGACTTGATTTAAACAGTATATTTTTAAGGTATTCGTGCATGAAAAATTAAATATTTATTTTGAATTTCTGAAGAATAGCTTTTTAAGTCCTCTTCCTTCTCAATTACATTTGTAGATATAATTTTGTATTATTGCTAAACTTTGACAGATAGACAAAATCCTGCTATATAGATACTACTGTACATTGCGTTAACGTACATCATTTATGTAAATAAATCAACATATATAAAGATAGTCGAAGGAGATCATGCAGATCTAGGGAAAGATGTCTGGAAGATATTTGAAGGCGGAACAGCCAAGTTATTGCTTGCACTCGTAACTTGAAGCGAAGAAGAAATAAATGTATATTTAGAGCGAATGGAAGAGATATGGCCATTTGGGATTTTTTTTTTTTTTTTTTTTTTTTTTTTTTGGTTATTAGTTCTAATTTTAAAGTATTAATTTATACTTTTATAAAATGATTGTTTTGTAGAATGAAGGTTGTAAACATTAATTGAATATTTATCGGCAGCATAAAGAAGCAATTAAAAATTCTCCAGTAAGAATTTTGTAGAAAATTGAGTACAGAATATATGTGAATGTAATAATAAAATTCTAAATCAACTCCTTGGGCTTTTGGGAAAGAATAAGATTATTATATTACTCTAAAGGTGTTTAGGAGAAGTTGCATATTTGCAATGTACTTAAGTATGAAATCTGATTTTTTTAAATTGTTATTCTATGATATGTGCTGATAGAGCGAGTTGGCGCAATGGTAACGAATGCGACTCGCATTCCGGAGGACTCGAGTTAAACCTCCAGGAACCACCAGTTTGACCGTTGGTTTTTTTTTCCAAGAAAAGATATAGGCGAACGCTGCTTGGATAATTTGATAGAGGAACTTTCCTGTCATCTTTTGCACACCTGAACTGTATTTTCTGCTTCATCACCACCATTCTGCACAGCTATGGTTGATCATACCGAGCCGGATGCTTCATGCGGAAGGTTCCGGTTGATTCCCGTAACCGGCCTACCTGACCCAAGGTTTTTTTGGAAGTTTCCCGGGTCGCCACGTGAATGCTGGGTAGGTGCATTACATCCCCCGAATTTCCTTCCCCTCCATTTCATTTCCATTATCACATCATCTCTCCTCTGGTGGTCCCTTTCAATATAGAGATGACGGTGGATATTTCGGAGACGTATGGTCCCAGGTGATATGCTCCTGGTAAACGTTTCCTCTTCCAGTGGGACGTCTCCGGTATGGTCTGGTGCCTTCAAGACCACGATGGGATGTAGGTTGTACTAGCCTGCCGGGGTAAAGTGTAAGAACCCTGCCCTCTGCACTGTCGTGGCTCTTTTGGACGTCCACGCTCTGTCTTCTCTAGCCTCATTATTCCTCCCGAGAGCACTCCACTTGGGTCATACGGACAAAGCAACTTTGGACCGCCGTGCCGAATTCACTCCGTAGCATAGTCCATCTTAGATATGCCATCATCTAAAGTACGATTGTTCCTCTACTGGCTGTAAACTAAGTCATTGAGTAAAGAGGAGAGAAATTTAAGAAGAGGAAAATAACAATAACACAAGTATAAGATATGGATGTTCACACATTAAACTAGAAGTAGGCGCAGAGGCAACGGACGTCCAGTCAACATTTCTTGTGAAGTTTAATCTATGTGTACAAGTAAACTGTACACGACATTTTTTTTTTTTTTTTTTTTTTTTTTTTTTTTTTGCTTGTTCCATTTATACCCCGCCTTTAATTGCTATGGTCATATCGGCGGCTGTTCTCCTTTGAAACATACCGAAGGTGTTAACTCGTTAACTTTGGATTTTAATCATTACATCACGCATACATTCACACTCTCATTCACACATCCAGACTCTGGGGAAAATGTGGAATTATCTTGGTCGGAGAAAAATCCCCAACCCCACCACCGAATCGAACCCGGGACCCCTAGCACGGTAGGCAGGTGCTCTACCGACTGAGCTATGGCGCCATCCGTTAATAATTTTATCCCATTTGGATGCCTATCAAGAGGTGACCAACAGCTTTCAACTAAGGTTAGATGCAAAACGGAAATATTTTATAAATAACCAATGCAGTTAAGATAATTATATATATATATATATATATATATATATATAATAAACCAGTCCCGCAAATTCTTTCCATTTCAGTAATTCATCCACGAGTATTAAAACGTGCATATTTTTAACTTACTAAACTTATGTAGAAAATATTGTAGGTAGGAAAGACGTGAAATAAAATATGAGTGCCTGAAGGACGTAAAGAAGAAGACGCTAGAAGTAACGAAGCTAGTAAATTCGTTTCAATATATACCTGCATAAGTGCCTGTTGCACTGAGAAGCCATTGCTACACAAATCAATTCCCTCGTCGAATATTGCAGAAACAATAAAGAGTTTTCTTCTTCCCGGATGAAGAACTAGGAATCGATCGGATACCTCGGGCAGAGGATGGACTAACAAACACGAAACAAGTTTCTGTACATTCAAACAGCATTGTGTTAATTATTATAATGGGACTGAAAGTGGAATGGCCATGGCCTGTATTCGCAGTGCCACTCTCTGTTTTCGTAGGTGGAGATCTGAGAAAAACAACGAAAGACACTTCGAAGTTAGTCCGAGAAAATGAGCTTTTGGGAACGATCACCTTGAGTTCTACGAAAAACGGAACTGCCCAGGTGCATGCTGTATACTCAGAATTTTAGTTTTTTTCTGCGAAAATGTTTTCACGGTTTCCATAGGCAACATTAACAAAGATGGAAGTGAGTAACACTTGGGCCCTCTTTCTTTACTTATTTTTCTTCACCCCATCCGGCCACATTTGTAGCCACAATATCTTAAGGCCCCATTGACGGCTTTTTATATTAGGAATAATTAGTCAGTGGCAAAGATGTCACTTCTTTCGGTGGTAGGTATTTATCTTTGGATGTTTTTTACTTTGGTTGTTACTTTAAATTTACACACACACACACACACACACACACACACACACACACACACACACACACACACACACACACACACACACACACACACACACACACATACACACACATACATACACATTTATACTCTCGTTCATACGGAGTGTGATGGCTCTGAGTGTTTCTTCTGTGGCACGCATTCGGCAGAACCGGGTTCCATTTTCGTGGCCGACCTTTCTAACCCAGGTTTTTCGGGGGTTTTCCGGGTCACCAAATGAATGCTGGGTATCATCCCCAGAATTTCCTGTCCCTCCACTTCATCTCCATTAGCATTTAACGTAATCTCTAATCTGGTTATCTCTTTCAAAGTAGAATTTTAGGCGGGAGTCTCGGCGGTGCATGGCAGGATGATAAGCTCAGACATTTAACCTATAACATATAGTAGTAAACTTCCATAATAGCAACATTGAATGTGATTTTTAAGATTATATTATTGCATTTATGTGAACAATCGTTATTCTACTGAGATTTTCAAAAACCAAAGGTTTACATAAGATATTCGCGAAATTGTTTAATTAAGGTCTGTATTTGCAATTTAATTGTACTTTTATTATTTTATAATAGAATAGTAAAATAATAATAATAATAATAATAATAATAATAATAATAATAATAATAATAATAATAATAATAATAATAATAATAATAATAATAATAATAATAATAATAATAATAATAATAATAATAATAATAATAATAATAATAATAATAATAATAATAATAATAATAATAATAATAATAATAATAATAATAATAATAATAATAATAATAATAATAATAATAATAATAATAATAATAATAATAATAATAATAATAATAATAATAATAATAATAATAATAATAATAATAATAATAATAATAATAATAATAATAATAATAATAATAATAATAATAATAATAATAATAATAATAATAATAATAATAATAATAATAATAATAATAATAATAATAATAATAATAATAATAATAATAGTAATATACCGCGCCATGGCTGAGTGGTTAGACCGCTTGGCTCTCACCAAGGTGGCCCGTGTTCGATCCCAGGTTGCCGCAAAATAAGATTTGTGATGGACAACATGGCACTGCGGTGGTTTTTCTCCGGGTTCTCAGGTTTCCCGCCAGCATTCCACCGATTGTTCCATCTTTCTTATCTCCTCATCTCTCGTACTTTCAACTCTGACTTTGGGCTGATCCTTCATCCCGGAATCTCTCTGATCAAGATACTTCTGATTCTCAACTAGTTACCTACGGGCTGTGAGGTTGGGCGGTTGAGAAGACCCTACATTCCATTTAAGGAACTAAGAAAATTCATTCATGTAATTTTGTTGTTGTTTTCATCAAGTGACCCACTTTAGAACATTTATATAAAATTGTAAGGTTTGTAGCAATTTACGTAATCGCGAGGAACGCCTGCATAGAATTAGAATAGACATGAAAATTCCACAGCAATATGTGGAATCTTAGCAGCTCTTAACAAAGAATATTCCGGAAACATTTGCCGTAGAAAGCATTTTATTATCAATGCTAAAATGGGTTTGAAAACTTTTGATCAATGGGAAATATCGATATATAATTTTAAACTTAATTCATAAATTGCTCTAATGGCGCACAAAGGAAGTATTACAGTTTGTAGTCTATTTCTACGAGCTTCCTTACAGTATGAGATTTAAGGAACTTAGCTACATACGAAATTGTAATTAGTTTATATATTCTGAAGATTCATTCCTTCTCTGGCATTAAGTAGCACTTAAAAGAGTTTTAAAATCGATGCAAAGAATTGAACAGGATTTCTTACACCTCGTTGCTTCATTAAGTCCCGTTGTGTAAGATTCTCCTTACAAAACAGTTTTATTCAAGTAAAACAGGGAGATAGTTTTAGAGAGGTGGGTAACTTGCTATTATTAGGTTATATCCAGCGATCTTCGATGGGATGAACCTTTATATACTTTGATACGTTCAGTTACAGTAGTATAATATCTAATAACTAGTATTTTCTGTTTCTTTTCTTGAAGTTTATTTCGTTACATTTTTCCGCAGTGACTCAACCTGTCCAGAATTAGGTGCAACACGGCTGGCGTGAAAGAACTATTTAATTACCATTAATATATCTAATAGTGGTTGGACTATAAAGCCGGGACTTAAAGTACTTAGTACACAAAGTGCCATTAAGCAGTTGTCCCATGTGTATATGAGAATTTCTCTATCTCATATACACTTCAAGGTAACCTCTTTCTGCGCTACATATAGAACTGTTAACATGAGCTACGATATATTTATATTCCAAATATGCATTAAATACGCGTAATTGTAAGCGTGTACGCCGTTTATTCTGTTATATTCAAATCTGTTCCGAAACCTGAAAGGACTGTTACACCTGTAGAACACAAAATTTAAAATATTTTTAAATAATGAATGTACTAAATATTAAAGCTAAGAAGACTTTCACATCTGAACAGAACTTCTGGATATTGTCAGGGAAGTAGGTTATAATCCTGATGCAGTATATAATTAATGTTAGAATTAAGATGTAAATGCATGCTTAAAGCGGTTTTAACCTAAAGACCATGACAAAAGATTGCAGAACTTCTTTTTTTGGATTTGTATTTACTTCTCATCTTTCTTCTACATACAATTTCTTTGATATTTTGACATTTATAACATTTCTTTCACACAATAACAAAATAGCTTATTCACTATTAACATGCCCTTTCTACCTGCTTGCCTTGAGTCTCGGTCTCAATACACATTACCCCTGGTTTTCGTGTATTAATGACCCTTCTCTCCCTTGTATCGTCCGTTCTAGTTTTCCAGCCCTTAATTGTTATTTATTCTTCATCAATCTTAACCAGTTCTCTCTAACTTTCTCCAGATTTTTACCTATATTTCTGACATTCTTTTCTTCTTTTACCAATAACATCTTTTATTATTAATACCTCCCCCCCCCCCCATCCCTAAAATTGTCCCACTTTTGTTGCCAAATTTGTTCTCTCCATATCTTTGTTTGTTTGCAATAAAGTATACTATGCCAATCTGTATCCTCTTCCTACACATTGGGCATTTCCCTGTATCCTTTTCATATCTAATACCTCTCAAATTTCTAACTCCTGTCCTTGCCCAGGCAAATCCTTCTCGCCCTAACTTATTAGACACATCTATGTACTTCTCCCTCCCCCACACTGTCTTTATTTCCCTATATATCCTCAATGATCTTTTCTCCCTTACACCAGAAATATTAGAAGATTGAATTAATTAGATGTTGATAATGTTGGAAATAGGAAGCTGGCCTACTTCAGGTTACGTGTAACGTATCAGCGTCGAGAGATATAGCATTTGTTTGGAAATGTAATTACCCAGATGTACATAGTTTGAGTTTTGTGTCTTATAGTGGGTATAAAGTATAACATGCATTTCGCTGAATAGCCATCTTTTATAAGTAATTTGGAAACCACTCTTACTTTACCTATGCTGCAATTTTTAGAGTTCTTCTCGCTAAGCCAGCGGGTACGTTCTCTGGAATTACAGAGCTTTATTGACTGACAATAGCCTACAATTGTATGTGGTTTTCTGTTAATCAAATGAACACGTATAATCACTAACAAGTGATTAAGGTTCATAATTATGGCTTTAAAAGTGTATAAATTGAAAACTTCAGTCATAAGTCACCTTAAACAGAGCAGTCACCCAGCTGCTTCAGCACGCCTTCTAATTGTATGTCAGTAGGTACTCCAAATTTTAGGTCAAGAAGAAAAGGATGAACTGAATATTAGTGCAAGGACAAATAGTTCTGAAGTGAGAAGAGAGCTTTGGTTACATGATTCACGTCGGTGACGTGGTTATGGCGTGAGCAACTTAAATGAAATTATCTCTCTCCTTGCGTGCAAGAGTTTACCCTCCCCAAAACATACATGCACACGTATGCATGCTGAAAACTTGAAAACCTGTCCCAAATAAAAAAAAGACGCAGTATGTCAGTGTGGGCTTGTGCCGTAAGCGGCTTTCCATTGGTTCAGAGTTTGTGGATCAAGGCTAATAACGGATGAGTGGGAGGTGGCACTGAATAAACGACGTAACAAAAAAAAATAATACGTTATCAATATCGCTCGTAACTCTGCTGTACCAAGGTTTTCATATGTGAGTTGCATGATATCATTTAGCTCTCTATGGTCACGACTGACATAAGCTGACCAGTCAGATTTCTGCTTACAACATCGCGAAGACTTAACATTTACAGGTTTAAGTATAGTACATGCAAAGGGTCGATTCATTAGGAACTAAATTATATTCAAAAATACTCTGTCAAGAAAATAAATATTTAACTCTCTCTTCCGTTTTTCTGAAAATGCACAGGTGTTTGCTACTAAGAACTGATTTTCCCATAAAGGAGCATTTCCATAGAGTAGTTTAAAGTATCTATGACACTTATTTAGCTACTAATTTTAATTTGTATTCTTTGCAGGCTAATTTATGAAACTTAGGAATAAATATAATACTAAAATAAGACCTGAAGCTTTCCTGGCAAAGAATATGCTGAATTTCTTCTCGGGCAGCAAGCCAGGTGAAAAGAAGATTAGAAATCAACGTTTCTCTTCCGTCATTAGGATATTTATTAAATGTTATAACCACAAATTCATCACTGGATATAACATAAATATAAACAAATACAAAACACTATCAATATTCGCCTTACAGAACAAAAGACTGTTTTCAGTAAATCAAATGCCAGGTCCGGATATGGCCTGAGTATAGAAAATTAATTGGGTCAAAGAAACGTAACTACTTAATTTGATTATCAAGCTGTATAGATCTGCCCTCCTTACGTCGACGGATTTCCACCTTAAGACCGGTTTACAAGAAGAGTTTAGCTGAAATCCGGCATTACGATTAAGCTTGCTCCTCTCGGAGGAAATGTCCAAAGCCTTCGCTCCCAGTAACTGTTGCATCTTGCTAAGGTGATCGTCTCCCGAAATTTGGTTCTATAGTCGTTAACAATTCTTGCTCTGCCATGCCAGATTTCTCAGGTTGCATTAAACGAATGCTCCGTTCATGTTCATTTATTCTGGTAGCGATGGTCCTTCTGGTTTGTCCTATATACGGTGTACCACATTCACAGAGAATGAGGTTCACTCCCGGAACTTGGAAGTCCACTTAGTCTTTCACGTCAGATAAGCCTACCGCTACAGTCTGCATCACGTTTAACGGCAACCTATCCGGCAGAATCAGCAGAATTCTCGCCAAATACAACATCAGGGCCATCCACAAGCCACCTCCATATATTAAACATCTGTTGAGACCAGTGAAAGACTAAAGACATTCCCTGTGAATATGGGACACCGTTTATAGGACAAACCGGAAGGACCATTGCTACCAGAATAAACGATCATGAACAGAGCATTCGTTTAATGCAGCCTGGCAGAGAATTGTTTAGATAACGACCATAAAGCCAATTTTCGGGAGAAGACCATCTTAGCAAAATGCAACAATTCCTGGGAGCGGAGAATTAAGGAGGCTTTGGCGATTTCCTCTGAAAGGAGCACGCTTAATCGTAATGCTGGATCTCAGTTCAGCTCCTCTTAGAAACTGGCCTTAAAATGGAAATCCGTCGACTTAAGGAGCACAAATCTATACAGCTTGATAATCGAATTAAGTAGTTACGTTTCTTTGACCCAATTAATTCCTATACTGAGACCATCTCCTGACCTGGCATTTAATTTACTGAAAATAGTATTTTGTTCAGTAATGCGAATATTGATAGTGTTTTGTCTTTGTTTATATTTGTATTATACCCAGTGATTAATTTGTGGTTATAACATTTAATAAATATCCTGATAGTGGGAGAGATGCACACTCCCGAAACGTTGATTTCTAATCGTCTTTTCCCTTGGCTTGCTTCCCAAGAAGAACTTGAGCAAATATAATCCTGATTAGTTTAATGTTAACTTTCCGGATTCAGAACTAGTAAAACCCCAAGATCGACAATGCAAACATCGCGTTGCAGACGGGTAAGACGATTCTATAGCATTCGGTCCTTTTAATTGATTAGATTTACGGCTGTGACCTGTGAACTGCTATAACTTGCAGACCTTATGCGCAAATTCCTTCTGACTGCCTGATTGCTTAGTTGATTGAAACACCAGTTATATTCCGCAAAGCAACCCCAGTCGTTAGCATCGCCAACATTCAGCGATAGGTATACTCGACAGTTCTAAAAGCTGCTAAGAGCCAATTAAATTTTCTGAATGTAGAGATTAGAGTGAGTGAGTGAGTGAGTGAATAAGTGAGTGAGTGAGTGCGTGAGTGAGTGAGTGAGTGAGTGAGTGAGTGAGTGAGTGAGTGAGTGAGTGAGTGAGTGAGTGAGTGAGTGAGTGAGTGAGTGAGTGAGTGAGTGAGTGAGTGAGTGAGTGAGTGAGTGAGTGAGTGAGTGAGTGAGTGAGTGAGTGAGTGAGTGAGTGAGTGAGTGAGTGAGTGAGTGAGTGAGTGAGTGAGTGAGTGAGTTAGTGGTGTTTTAGGGCCCGTTGGCAACGAGGTCATTTGGGCCCGTCGAGATCAGATTATGAAGTTCTTTATTCGTGTGACAACCTTATATAAGTCACGATTCTTGGTTACATAATGCAGAATTTATGTCATCAACTTCTGTCCTTTCCTTCACAGCTTCAGCCCAAGTTAACAGAAAGTTCGTCAAACCAAATCTCACCAAAAACTGTGAGACATGGTGTGCCCATCCGTGCTTAGCTATACACAAAAATATTAGTGATCTTCAGGCCAGAACTAGAAACAAGCATGACTCTTAATTCATTTGATATCAAGTGAGAAGCACTAGCAATTGAATTTTTCTCGCCACTTGATAGAGTAAAGGAGTGGTTTTCTGACCATTCAAGGTTTATTCGATAATTGTCACTATGGGAACCGGCCATCTTCACTGTTGGTAGTAATCATCCAATTGAAACTCTCCTGGGAAACACTTCTGGGAAACTCGCTAGTGATGAGCCAAACCCGTGATTAATAATTATTAGAAACTTCTTGCTAGTGTTTTGTAACACTTCAAACACAGACAGTGTAATCACTGAGATGTGGATATCAATCCCGAATCTAATCATTAATACAGAAAGTAATCTTTCTGTGTAATTACTGAGACCTTTTGAAGACTACCCTGCCTTGCATAGACAAAATGTCGAATAGACCCTTAAGGCATTTCTGGCACAGATCGTGCTGCAATGTGTTGAGTGATAATTTAGGTAAGGATGAACTGTGGAGAGATTAAATATAATCACAAAATTGCTAGAGGTTTAATTAAAAGAGAAAATTCCCTCTCCATTCATAAATGGAATATAATTAATGTAAATCTAAACTACTTCTTTAAATGAGAGGAAAATTCTACTAAAATACAACCAAGAGGTTAAAAAGGCATCAGGAGGTTAAATATTGTTGACAGCGGTGCAAAACCGAGGGAATATATAATCAACTGCATTGAGCTTTCAGTTTTACCTATCAGTGTAAGCAATAAAACATGAAATAATGATAGAGTCATCATGAAAAATTCAATGCCACGGCCGGGATTTGAACCACGGATCTCCTGGTTTCCGTCCAGTCGCTCTAACCGATTGAGCTACGGAAACCAGGACATCCGTGCTTCAAATCCCGGCCGTGGCATTGAATTTTTTATGTTGACTCTCTCTATCAAAAACCTTAGCCTATATAGGGCTAGTGTGAAGAAATGATTAATTTCCATCAATTAACTAAAATAATAAGAGCTTGAAGCCTGGGACTAAAGTACCTACGATAGTAAGTTGCCACAAGCAGTGTATCTCGAATGCGAGATCTCCTAGTGGTCTACCGGGAAAATATACGACTGGAATGGAGAATTTAATATTATGTCGGCAAATTGGCCATGGTAGCTCAATGAGTTAGAGCGATTGTACGGAAACCAGGAGATCCGTGGTTCAAATATCGGCTCTGGCATTGAATTTATCATGTTGACTCTCTCTATCAAAAACCTTGGCCTATATACGGCTAGTGTGAAGAAATGATTAATTTCCATCAATTAACTAAAATGAAACAATGATTTATAGTGTGTATGCGTACGTATGTCAGTGTTATTTTCAAAGTGAATGTTTAGGTCTTTAGTTGTTCCTTCTGTATTGGTATTGTGGTACATTACTCCTTTTCTATATCATTTTTCCCATTTCTAATTTCTCAGTCCGGTTAAGCAGGGCTCAGATGTAGTCCTAATATATCATTTCTAGCTGAATGCCTGGAGTTTGTTTCCAGTAGAAGTCTTCCAGCTTGTGATAACACTTCATCGTAGAAACCTGTAATGAGCATTTTCTTCTCAATTCCAAATTTCCTGTAAATTTGATCTCTCTAAAGCATCCCAATAGTTTAGATTGATGGGTATTTGGCGGCTCCGTCTAATCACCTCGCCAACAGATTAAGTAACAATGAGTGGAGAAGCGTTGTCTTGAATGGAATCTTATCTAACATAATCTTTATCTAGTTTGAAATCCAAATTTTAATTTAGCCGTTTATTAATATTTGAAAAAATAAGACACTTAAGATTGGAGGTAATTCTTCTCATTTTGATACCTAGACATTTTCATTCATTCATTCATTCATTCATTCATTCATTCATTCATTCATTCAATTTTATTATTTCAATGGCTTATACCCAAAGTAGTTTTAGCATATACGAACTTCACCAATATCATATTACATTACAATTACCATCTTAATATCTGAGAGGTGGGACATTTCCTCAGCTGTTCAGGAAGATATTTTCTGCGTGATTTTATTTTCATTATAGCCATTGTATCTTTAAATCCTTGTTAATAGTACTTGTAAATAGTAATGGCAGGCATATAGTATATTTTAATGGATTAGAAGATCTTAACTGTAAAGCTTACGCCAGAATCAATTATATCTGATTCATCTCTTCCAAAAATGCCTTGGTGAGGGATAATTGGTCAATCGTTACAGATATTCCTTCTCCGCTTTTTACCCAAGACAAATCTCTTCACTTAATATGAGCTATAGAAGAATAAACCTTCTTAATCACCCGTTTTACCTCAGCGCTACACATTTGATTTAGGGGCAAAAAGCCTCTCTGAATGAAAAGCAATACATTCGACTTACAGGTACTCAAGTACTACTTAGTGAATATTCCATCTCTCGCTCACTGAACTTTGTCACCAAGAAATGGGATTACTTTATCATACTTCTTCTTGTTCTTCTCTCCATGGTTTGGACATATCGCTTCCGGCTTCATAGATCTCTCTAGCATTTCCTGGGTCGTCCTCTGTCTCTTCTTCCTTTTGGATTATAGTTTAATACTGCATTTGGATATCTTCCATCCTTCATTCTTAATGTATGGTCATGCCATTGTTACCTTTGCTCTGATATTTTGTCATGGATTGGTTCGATTTCCAATTCCTTTCTAATATCCTCATTTCTTATTTTGTCCAATATTGTACAACCTTTAACACTCCTTAAAAATTTCATTTCTGCAGTCTTTATTTTATTTAAATCCTTTTGTATTGGCACCCAAACGTACTGTGGTTCAATATATTTTTCAACACTAATTCCTGTGGAAACTGTGAAAGTGTAAAACAATTTTAAAAAGCTCTAAATCAGTAATCGAAGATATTATAACCTGGATCTCTACACCCCGGTAACCCGTCAAGATATCAAAACCATGACAGAGGTTGTATTAAAACGACACAAGAGCAGAAACTTGCGTGTTCGTTACCAGATATTTCTGCTAGATATTGTCATCGGTATCGCAGTAATGCAAGAGCCTTGCGTTAGGGAGATCTCGTGTTTGATTTCTGGTGCTCACAGCTTGCAACTAGGTGTATTTTCGTGGTGTACTCTGGTGGGCAAAGTGAATGCTGGAAAGGTTTCTACTACCATAGCCCTCCTCGTTTCGTCTCCATCGTTCAATTTACATGACAACTCCGGCGCTGAGAAATTACCACATGCTTGCGCGTTGGAACTCTCCTGGGTTCCACCATAGTGTGAAAATTTGGGGCTTCACTGCCGATAGGAGCTTTCCCGGTTCCCGCTAGAATGAAGTCTTTGAACCATCCTCCGCTTGGTCGCCGTGAGCACCTTCCAGCCGGGTGGTCAAGTTAGTAATTGTCACGGAATTCTGCATCAGACACTTACGTTGTGCATTCGTCCATCCCATCCGTCATTTCCCGGTGGTGTATGCATAGAAGACCCACTTGCATGTCGATGTGCTAGGTGTTCCCTCTATTACTTTATCTACCTACTTGTGTGACTTCTTCTGAATATAAATGGCAAAACAAGATATGAATCATTCTCTCCTTCAGTCCAATACGTATATACATATATTTAACAAGTATACGTGTAACAATTTTCAATAGAGGACGACTGATTTGAAACTTACCAACTTACATTATTTCTATTTGACATTCTCTTCTCACTGTGCATATATTTTATATATATTCTCACAAAGTACTTATTTTCTGCTTACTTCATGTTAATCAAGATTTGTATAAATGCATTCATTATACATTTTGTAAAGTTGCAAGAGAATACAGTAAACCGAATATTAACCCTTATATTTAAAAGCGAGTCGTAACCAATAATAACAAATAGTAAATAACTAATCTTACATTTTAAAAACATGAAATAAATTCTGCATCTCATATCGCACGTTCACCATCTATTTAAATTTCTTTCCGAAAGAGAAGGACTTCATAATACATTCCAAAAAAAGTGAAGATTTTAGTTTATTTGTCATAAGTAACTAAAATTTATACACTTTTAGTCCCCATAGTAAAATTGTACAAATGAATAGCAGTACCAACTCAGATATATGGATCAGAAACATAGATATTAACAAAAAGAAACGATACTAAAATACAGACCTCAGAGATGAAGTTTGTAAAGCAATAACTGGTGCACTATTAATCACAAAAAGCGGATATAATATATTAGGAAAGAATTAAAATTAAAAAAATGTATTATTGCTAACAATAGAAATCAATGACAAAAGCATTTTCAGAAATTGAATAATAACAGAATACATAAAATAGCCATAAACTATAAACCCAAAGTAAAAGAAACTAGGGAAGATCGAAGAAAAGATGGACAGACTAATTGGAGCCAGATTATCGGTTATGTCCAAGCTGTGAAGTAGAAGAAGAATTTTAATCAAAATCGTCAGACAGATTTAAGGAAATAAATTCCAAACATTTTGTAACTAAATTGTATTCTGGAAAGTGGGATTTTCTCGAAGATTAATGTTACATCTTTGTTTGAATTTTAAAACCAAGCTTTGTACTTATGCAAATTCTAATTTTTGAAACATTTATAATACACAAAATGCTTTTGGGATTCCGGGAGCCTTTCTCCAAGCAAAGAAATAATTTGTAATTAAGATAACAAGCAAGTAATTTTGCATCTGCTGTGGAATGTGTGAGAGTAGTTATGGAATTGGTGCATTCTTTACTGTTACACACGACATATTGCAGCGACATATTAATATAAATGGAGATACTGAATCTGAGGTACTCTGAGCAAGCACTAACATTTTAGAAGATATGCAAAGCTACCTACCCCATAACAACATTACTGATGAATGTAAAGTGGGATGAAGTAAGTTATGGTGACGTGCTCGCACGGCCATTTGGGCTTTTGTACTGAAGTCAGTAAGACTACGATTGACAAGATTTTGACCGAACATTTGCATTATCGCAAGTTGTGTGCGAGGTGTATCATGCATTGACAATAAACATATTTTCTATATTAAATAAAATTTGAGACCTTTTTTTACGAACAAGTCTCGTATCTATGCTCACTTAGGGGTACCAAGGCGGCCAGGGTTCGATCCCAGGCGACCGCAAAGTGAGATTTGTGGTGCACAACACAGCGCTGGGGCGGGTTTTCTCCGGGACCTCCGGTTTCCCCCACCATCTCATTCCACCGGTGCTCCATCTTCATCTCATGTATCATCAGTGTCACCGCCTGCGGTGCCGTATGTAGTAAAAGCGGGCGTTAAACACTACACATTTCATTTCACTCAGGGGAGGGGCGCTTCAGGAAGAAGGGGTGAGGCGAAAGGAGACACAAGGCAGAGGCAGTACCCTACCAGTAACTAGCTAGCAGCTAGTTCAACCAGTAGCTTCAATTACAGGAGACGGACACATGGAGCTTCAATCCGAAGACCACAAAACGAGCGCAGAACATTCACAGAGATAATCCTGAGAAAATCAAACAGATGTAAAGTAAAGTGAAATGAGAATGGTAAAATAGAGAGAGAGAGAGAGAAAATTCGGGGGATGTAATTAACATTCCCAACATTCGCTCACCAACTGGATAATACCCGCGACATCAGGACTCTACTGCCTGAGCTATCCTGTAGGTAAAAATGGGATAAGTCCTGCATCTTTAAACGATGTAAACGAATATTTTAAAAGTTCCTTTAATTCCAATCTAACCTTTACATGGAAGAAGACATTACTTGATAGATTGGCAAAAGTGCTTCTTTTGTTTTAGTTTCCCTAATTATACCATTGTCGTGGTGTAGGGGAATTCTTGGTCCTCTAACCCTTATGCCAGTAGCAGTCGGTTGAGGAACCACAGCTCTGGATAAGATACAGAAATGCATGATGGGTAATTAGCCTGATGCCTGGAATGGGAGTCAGAACATGGACGTAAATGAGGGTGAAGTGGATCCCATAAATCCCATGTGCTATACCTGCGATTGAAACCGAGCCGCCTCGGTGAGAGCCAAGCGGTCTAACCGCTTGACCACGGAAAAAGTGCTTATTGATTCTGTGTTGTATCGAAGAATAAAATTTATCTTAATATTTATGTTTCATCTTAATTTTTGCTGAATTTCAGTAATTTGGAGAAGCAGGAAGAGATTTTTTTTAATTTGGTTAGCATAAATTTGTAATATCATGTTTAGTATAGGTTAACTTCCCGTTATGAACTCTTAAAAGCCTCAGTTTTGTGGAAGTAATGAAAGCAAGAGTAAAATGTACTTATATCCTATAGAAGTGCAATAGTATTAACTAATTGGTACCACATCTGACTAATATCTAATCTACGTATAAAAGTAAGTAACACAACCAATTCTCTACTAATCGATATTCTTTTATTTTTATTGTTTTTGTTCAATAAGCAAAGACCTGAGTTTAATATTGCATGCAGCACTAAAAAGATTTTTCGTATTTCATTTTGTTCTTGGATTTACTGTAATTAAAAGTGCTTAGCTTTTTATTGATAAGGAAGGTTTTACTGTAAAAGGGGGACGCAGATCTTGATATTCCTTATTCTCATTTGGTGAAGAACGATTTCATTTTAAATAGGATTTCCAACTGCTTATATTTTGTGTTTCAAAGAATTTCTTCTTTTAATTAATTAATAATCTCAAAACTATGAAGTCTACAGAATCAAAGAACAACAAACAGGTGCTCAAATGAGCTTAGAGTCCAGAGAGCAAACAAGTATTACATAATCTTATCTTGAGAATAAGAAAACAACTTTTTAACGTCGAAGTGGTACTGAATAGACACTATATCCATTACACCTCCGAGGTAGAAGTAATTTTGAACCAAGACAATGCAGTATCTAGCTTTAGGAATGTTAGTGTATATTTTTTTAAGATGATTTGAACTTGATATTAAGCAATATTCCTCGGAGCTACTGGAGAGTATACTTCACACACACTTTCTTCCTGACTTACAATGGGCATTAATAAAATATCAGGAGGACCATCTTTGCACTCAACAATAGTTTGAACCGAGATACTGTGAACCTGATTTTGAATATTACGGTGTAAACTGAGATAAGATCGGTAGAAGCCAGAGGATAGTCGAAAGTGTATCAGCAGGACGATGAGAACAATGGGTGGATTCAAATCTATATAGTAGGCAATTACATGTTTTGGGCACGTGCCCCTGGTTGTAACCTCTGAAATGCTCACGAGCCAACTCTTTTGTTTCTCAAGCCGCTTACGCCACGTTTAATGTGAGGTCAGTTTACTGACCACTTTGTAATGGTAGAGTGACCATCTAGATATGCGTCCCAAAATTAAAGCCCGTATGATTAATGTCATATGTAAAACAGTATTCTGTTGAAATTATGCAACAGAACCGTTAAGCATTTTGCTGCATGAAATAAAACCTTGTAAAACCGCCAACATTTCAGCATTTTAATGTTGAAATGCTGCAGTTTAGTCTCTTACATTGAACGGATTCGAATCACATCAAAATACAAACACCGCCGCGTGTCACAAAGAAGAACATTGACATTCAATGTGTTACAGTTTTGTAGAGAAAAGAAACGTAAAGGTCTAATTATTCCATTAAATAATGCCATAAAAATAGCAACGGCAGTGGGAGAAAGTAAACAAGCTGTAAATGATATAGTGGAGGAAGTTCAAAATTCAAAACATACGCATCAAAAAGTTTTAACACATATGAACATCGCCCACATCCAAGAAGGTTCGATCTCAGGAATTTGAAGAGCGTGTTGTGCTCAGAAATTTTCCAGAGATTTACGAACAGAGAAGAAAAATTCCTACAGTACGTAAACTAATGAATGCTGTTAAAGAAAAGATCCCTTTAAAAGCGTAGACATAGATTTCGTAGAACACAAATGAAGATCGCTTATACTAAACAGTTCAGATTTGGCACGTTCTTCGAGTTTACCCTAAAATTTGTGAAATAGTGAACAACGGTAGGGAACCGCTCTCCAACTACAACAATAAAACTTCGTGGGTTTCCAGGTAATTGATTAAATATTAAACATTATAAAATCACATAACCTAAGAATAGGATAGGTTAAGAAAAACAAATGGCTGCAAATAGCAGCCAACAACGCCCCCTAAAGAACGTTAATCATACAGGCACGCCAAAACAATTGACAGTAACAAATCCAAAGAATGTAAATAGAAGAGATTCCACTACAGAAATGACAACAAATTACAAAGATATTTCATCTCAGCAAATAACATACTCAAAGGCACTATAAACGCCACCCAACAGAGAACAAGCAATTTTTATTGAATCTAGAGAGAACATGTCAATTAAAGATTGTGTTCTAGCGGTAGGTAAACTTACGAACGCAGCAAACATAAAATTTATATGAAGAATATCAAATGGATGAGTTTGCCTTTATTTAGAAAACAAGAAAATATTAGAGGAGCTTAAGACCAAGCATCAATACATAGTAATAAACAAAGAATCATTGCACCTCAGACCTCTACTGACAAAAAATAGGAGAATCATCCTATATAATGTGTGTCCACATTATAGAAGAATGCAAGAAATAACAGCAGCGAATAGTAGCCAATGTTCCCAGTAAAATCACAGAAGAACTTGGAAACCATATATATTGTAAAACAATTTTGTACCTTTGTAACATTACGGAACTCTGTAAACACATCTGATATGAATGTTAATATTATATACCTTCAATGTTAAGATGTCGCGATATGACATGTAAGTTAAAGCGACAAAAAATAAACCAAATTAAAAAAAATAGATTTTGTAAGTTCAGAAATATACGCGTCGTAACAATATAAGACATAATGAATTCAAATAAGTACTAAAGCATGAACATGGTAATTAATTACAATTACTAAATCCTGCTACTTTACTTTCGGGAAATGCTTGTATCTTAAGGAAATTTTCCTTCGGTTAAAGCACTTAACAGCAGCAGTTTTATTGCTTTACTTTCTCGTCCCAATTAAAGGTTGCATGGAAATGAGAGTGCACGCTTTTCTTAATGTATGCACAAGAGATGACCGCAACACTTGATGGATTATTATGCAGCCCATGTATCAATAACGCCAGCAGCATCACGAGCTCCAGTACAGAGCACGAGTAGTGTAATGCAAATTGCTTGTATGTTTCACGGTTCTTCATATTGAGTGCAGCGTGCACATACTTAAGGTCAGCGAAAGATAAGGGAAGATTGTAAATAACCTTCACGAGGATTGAGCAAATGCAAGGAAGATTATTCTTCGTGAGTCATATCTAGAGGTACCAAAACAGGAACTTAAAGTACTTAAAGTTAATCACTTAGCTCTATGTAAATATAATTTTTTTTCGATTTTCATTATACGGAAATTAATTGTTCTTTCACACTAGCCAGGTGTAGGATGCACTATAAAAGGGTAGAGCCAGACTGAAAAATTCAATGCCATAGCCGGGATTTGAACCACGGATCTTCTGGTCTCCGTCTAGCCGCTATAACCATTGAGCTACTATGGCCAATGTGTCAACATGACATTAAATTCTCCAACTGACTCGTGTTTTCCCGATAAACCACTAGGAGTTCTCATAAACACAAGAGACAGCGACTTAATATACTGTGAGTACTTTAAGGCCCGGGACTTATAGTTCGGACTACTAATAGGTACAATTAATGGAAATTAATTGTTCTTTCACACTAGCCGTGTGTAGGACGCACTATGAAAGGGTAGAGCCAGACTGAAAAATTCAATACCATATCGGCATTAATCGACAATGTCAATGTCATATGTCAGTCCGGCTACGGCATTGAATTTTTCAGCCTGGCTCTACCCTGTCATTATACGCCTTTGAGTTTCACAATGTCTCACTTTCGGAAATATGTCCTCCAATATTTTACATAAATTCGTCGTCCATTGCATTTCCATTTAAAAAAAAAACTAGACTTTCTAATATTTCTATTTAGACAACTTTCCAAAAGTATTGAATTAACTAAACTATCAAGCTAAAATCTACAAAGTTGTACCAGAAAATTTAAGTTATGAAACAGTCACAACGTATATCTACTTTTGTTTCACTGTGATTGCGTGCCGTAGAAGGGTTTTTTATTGCATATTAGCAGAATTAAACTGTATTCCTAAAATATCAAATATTTTGTGCACGTTACACCAAAATGTGGAAACGTAAGCTTGATGAAATTTCAGGTCCTTATTATGTTTATGTCCAGTTATCCAAGTCACAACAGGATTATTTCTTGTTACACATTATTCTGTGCGTATTGTTTTAGCTTGCTCAAGAGTAGCCATAACCTTGAGAGGATATAATATTTTACCAAAAGCGCTGAAAACATACTGACAGTATGGTGTTATGCACCTGGTATTAAGTACCCAATGATTTATTATCTTTTCTCCGTGTATGGATATCATAATGCTGAATGATTATAACAGATTTTCGATTTATTGTTTTATTACGTTTAAATAAAACATTATGCATGAAGATATGGACTTCTTATAAGCATGTAAACGTGCCGATTCACACGTTATGTAGATATTTGATACTGCAATTAATTTGATGTTAGTAGTAAGAGATTTTATTTGACATCAGTATAACCATACATTAATTAATAAAATTGTAGCTGCATATTAAAAGAAATGTTTATATATTATAATTAATAAGATAATAAGAGAGTAAATAATAATGAGAATATAAATAGTAAATAACAGTTAAAATAAGAAGGAAGAAGTAAAAAGATAATAAATAAATGAGTACTGATTTGAAAGCAGGGGTCGCCCAATGGATAGAGTTTGAACTAAAGCATTGAACCGTTGGCGGTGTTGTTTTAATTCACTGCGCGTCGGGCTAGCAGCAAGAATAGACCTATGTAGCATTGTTTCATAAATCTTTAAATACATCAACAGTTTATGAATATATTGGTTTTAGAACACGTGAATTTATATTATAAAGGTGATCGATATATTTTAAGTACTTCATATCAAGTTTTAAAGGAATAAAGCTAATAAAAACCTTTAACTCTGTATTGTTTCTTACAATACCTGCGCAAACTCTAAGGATTTCATCTTATCGCTGTACAGAGCGAGCCTGCAATCGATGCGGATGCTGACGAGATCTTCTGGATATTTAATATCTACAGAGAGCACATATATTTCCCGCACCATCTTTCACAGTACAGTCTGATTTGTAAAAGAAGATGCGTGAAGATCATCTGTTTGTCCACGTGGTAGTGCAATGTTGCCCACCAGATCCCCTTTCTTTGATCTAACGTTTATCTTCAATTATATTTATTAATATTTCAGCTAATATCTGAACTACTAAAATTCAGATTCACATAAATACACATAATGCCAAAAATAATGTACAACACACATGTGGTAAGCACATAATGAAATCTCGAGGATTGAAAAACCTCGGTGCAAGTGCCTCGTTTTTTCAAACCTTTCCTCGTCCCATATACAATATACTATTACTAACGATTTTGTTAATTGACATATTCATATTGTGAGTTTGTGAGTTCGTGAAATAAAGGTCGAGGTTACAAACACAAAAACTGTACTTTATTTTCGTAGCAAATACACTCTTCAGACTCACAATTTGCTAGATAAACTAAAAAACTGTTTATTTTTCAAACACTACTCTCAACTGTCTGTCGCTTCCGGTAACGATCGCCCCGAAGTTTCCCGAATCTCCACCGGCCATCATTTATTCATCGGCTTCGCGAGTCTACCGCCAGGGTGACAATATCAACGTCGCCGATATGCCGGAATTTTGATCCACAGGAATTCTTTTACGTGCAAGCATATCTACTGACATGGGACTGCTGCTTTCGGATAAAAGGAATAAGCTGTTTATTGATAAGGAGCAAAATCTCGTCTTCCTGTTGTAAGAATTCCCTAAGAGCACAGACAAATTCTCTAGCTTGGCTATGCAATGTAACAAACAACCCGACTGTATGCTGATCTTTGCCTTAGGCCATGATTCTTCGGTCCACCTCTAATTCTACCGCCACTAGTCTTGCTTCCATAAAAATGTACTTTAATTGTATTTTAACGGAGTAGGCTGACAATACACAGCGCAACTATGAAAACACTAGAAGTTGAAGGACGTAAATTACCAAAAAAAGAAAAAATGAAATACTCATGCACACATGTTACGCGTATTTCTTAATATACTATTTTCTCATTTTCCATTCCATAAGCCCCTTAAAAGTTGCAAAACATAGTTCTATAATTTGAGACTGTGGTCCGTTATAATGTTAACTGTTTCTTTATAGGATCTCATTCCTGTAAATATTAAGATATTTTATAACTGTCATTTTATGAACGGCTTAATCTTTGACTCACCTCATCCAATTAGGATTAGGATTCCATTACGGAGGGTATTTGGTACGTAGGCCACCATGTTGGGCCCATTGTTCCTATCCCACAAGTGGGGCACCCCCGGGAGGAAGGATTAGGCAAAGGAGACAGAGGGTGGCCGACCCAAGAAGCCACGAGAGCACGGAGGGAAGGGTCCCCACAGTTTATTTGGGATAGAGACTTACCCCGACAGGCCAGGACAACGGACACCTTCCCCTCCTGCGGGACGGAAATGAGACCAGCAGCCGAGCTCTAATGGTCCCAGGCAGGCGATCCCAGCCGCAGAGGTCCCTGGCTGACGTTCCCGAAATGGTCTCAGCAGAGGATCGGCGATCAGCAACCGACCTACAGGAGGAGGAAGTAGTTTGTTTCAGAGCATATCATCCTGCCATGCACCGCCGAGACACCCGCCAGCATTTCTACCCTGAAAGAGACCACCAGATGAAAGATGATGTGAAATGATAATGGAGATGAAATGAAGGGACAGGAAATTCGGGGGATGTAATTAGCCTACACAGCATTCGCCTAGCGACCCGAGAAAACCCCATAAAACCCATGGGTCAGGTAGGTCAGCCATGGGAATCGACCCCGGGCCTCCCGAATACGGGCAACAGACAAAACCGCCTGAGCCATCCCGCTCGGTCACCTCCTGCAATACAAATGCTCTGATGGTTTGGAAACCCAGTTCCTAGAGGCTGTCAATCAATAGATCAGAAATTGCTCTCGAATGACAGTAACTCTTTTCTTCAGATATAAGGCTACACAAAAATAATGATTTTGAGGAATCTTTGAAACGAAATTGCGAGGGAAAAAAAATGCTCTTGAAAAACTAGAGAACAAACTGGTTACATTTTTTCCTAATTGCCTGTGACCTTAAGCAAGTCTTCACAAACATTCATTTGACCGTGTGAACATATTAGAGAGAATTGCTCGACCAGCACTGCACAGTTCTTAAATGTTTCTGCTTTCACTCCTCTCCGTGTACCAATTAATCAGTTGATGCAAAGTCTATGCTGTATAGCCGTCGTACAACTGAATGTTCATGTATGATTCATGTGACCATCCACCCCTGAAGAGAAGTTAGGCAGTATTTCTGGACTAAATCCTGTTCTTTTTTTTCTTTTTTGTTTTTTTTTTTATGAAGAGAAGATTATGGAATTAAAATCACGCTAGATGAGAAACCTCACTAGCATTCTCCTACCGCCTTTTTTTTATTTTTATATTTTTTTATTTTTTTTTTATATTTTTTTTTCATTTTATGTTTTTTATTTATCTTTTTGAATCTATTTATTTTTTATTAAAAAAACATCTCTTTTTTGTTTTTAAAGGAAAAGGGAAAAGGAAAAAAAGTCTATTTACGTACTAAGTGTGAATGGGAAGAAGGATGGGCTCTGATTTTTTTTTTTTTTTTTTTTTTTTGTAAGTCTCATAAATTAAAGTCCAGGTACTTATTCAGGAGATTCCATATGTTAGGGTATCGTCTCATCCTATATCTTTCAGCCTTTAGCCATGATTTAAACTCTATTAAAGTCGGTTGCTCGGAACTCAGGCAGTAATGGTAGAAACCAAAAGTCAACCATATCTGTGGGTGCTCTGTTGCTCCCTTCTGGAAGTTCCAAGCTAACAAAACTGAAGTTACAGAATTTTCCGACGTTACCCCAATCATATGTCCCGTCTGCTTCTTGGTCCATTTCCAAATATCGCGTACCATTACGCAGCTGGTTATTTTATGAAGTTGCGTATCTACGTCTCCACAATGTTTACACCACGGCGCCGGCACTATATTGTGTTTATGTTTCTTAGCTTCCGTGGGAATGATTTCATTTACAAACTGATAGAAGGTTACTTTCCAGTCCAATGGTACAAAACGATAGCCGAAGAGTTTCCATATATTTTTCCAGGGAGTATTTGGATATTTGCGAACAATCGCCGGTACTGCCAAGAAATCCTTTAATAACTCCTTATATATAATTTTGGATGTCAACGTATTTGTTTTCCTTGCAATTAAAGGCAAAACTCTCTCATAATCCCTTCGCACCTGTCGAAAGGCTGCAGGAGCTACCATATGTGCGCCGATCACTTGTTTGCTGAACTGTATATCCTGTTGGCTACTTTGGCCATTGATGGCTGTCAGGATAGAACGCAATAACAGGGCACGACACTTCACTTGCACATCCACCAAATTCCATCCACCAAAATTTATGTCCCTCCGCAACTGTGCTCGGGCAACTTTGTAGTACTGATTCTTCCAAATGTAATAGCCTATTGCCCGTTCTAACCGTTGTGAGAACTGATGGGGCATCGGAAGCACCTGTGCCACGTACCACAGCTTTGCAAGCACAAAGGTATTCACGTGCCAAATTTTCTGCACAAAATTTAAATTCCTCGTCAACTGTGAGGTCAATTTATATATGCACTGGTTAACAATTCTTCTCCAGTTTACTGCAATCAGGTCCTCCAGGCGGGGTGTTAGCAACAGACCTAGGACCTTAATTTCGGATTGATGTGTAAACCGAGCATCCTCCATTTGTCCAGTTATTCAAGGCCAGGAGATGTGATTTACTGTAATTGATCAAAGCCCTTGACGCACTCTGATATTGTAGTAACGTTGGTTCAATTGCTGTGAGTTCACCAGCCTCCGTGAGCACCAGTGTAATGTCATCCGCATACGCAAATACTCTCTCAAGATTCAAGAGGTTTTTTCTCCTATAGAGTACGGAGACTATGCCTCTTATTAAGGGTTCTACACACATCGTATACAGGATCATCGACAGTGGACATCCCTGACGGATGGACTGTTCTATAAGCACTGGCTGCGTAAAAAATCCATTTACTTGGATTCTGGAATATGCCGTTGCATAGAGCCGTTGTATGACATTAAAAATGAGGGAGAGAATCCAAAGCGTCGTAGCACACCCCATAGATAACTGTGATGAATTCTGTCAAATGCTGTGGTAAAATCCGACGCCAAGATTGCTACCGGTTCATCAGGTGTGCGCTCACATTCAATAATGGTATCTCGCAACGTTCTTAGAATATGCGTAATCGTCCTATCTGGGATTCCACAGGTCTGTCCTTTCCCAATAATGTCAGGCAGGTATCTCTTCATCCTGTTGGCGATAATCTTGGTATATAATTTGTAATCTGAATTTAAAAGCGTGATTGGGCGATAATCGTTCACATCTAGTGCTGCCGCATGTTTGGCAATGAGCACAATGACGCCTTCATTAAATCCAGACATGATTTCCGGACCTCGCTGTAACTCCAACATTACACCAAGCAAAGTATCTTTTATTATACTCCAATTGTCACGGTAGAACTGATACCCAATACCGTCGGGTCCTGGTGCAGAAGTCATACTGGCCGACGCTAATGCCGTGCGCAATTCTTCTTCCCTTATGTCCTCAGTCAAGGCCACGTTCATCTCCGGCGTTACAAGTGGTTCAATTAGCGTATAGACATATTCCTGTGCTGCTCTGTTGACATCCACTGCAGAAAATCTGTGGGTGAATGTATCCTGAACCTCCGTTAAGATTTCTCGTGAGGTCGTCAGTAAGTTTCCTCCCGACGAACGTAACTTGGAAATATATTTTCGTGTCCCTGAGTGCTTTTCGGACGCTAAATGATACAGGGAAGTTCTCTCCTCGTCCTGTACCGAGCGGTCGCCCGCTCGGATCTGTGCTCCCCGGCAAAGTTCCTCATGTAAACAACAAAGCCTTTTTCGGACGGCAACAATATGTTGCGTCACGTTTCGGCCATCACACTGTTGCTGATACAAGTCATTTAGCAGGTGATAGTAATAATTCAACCGTTGACGTCGCACCTTTACCCTCTCAATACCTTCACCTTTATAAAAATTACGGATGGCAGGTTTGAACGTATATAACCATTGTTTCAGCAAACTGGGAGTCCTGTTTTTAGCAGTACGCTGCCACCTCGTCCACAACAGTCGAAACTTTTCTCGGATTGACTCATCCGGGAGGAGCTCACTGTTTAGTTTCCAATAACTTCTGCCCATTGTCGGTGTCCGGGTGGTATGCACCAGCGTCATCATCAGCGAATGGTGGTCACTAAAAGGTACAGGTCGCACTCTCACGCTGCGGATCTGCTGCTTCTTGGTTGTACTAACATAAATTCTGTCGATTCTGGAAGCCGTAGTGTTTCGGTGAAAGGTATATTCAACATAAGTGTCATAGAGATATTCCCAGGCGTCCTGCAGCTCCAAGGATTTACAAATACGGTCTAACATAGGGGACGGTTGGTAATGTCCAGTTTGGTCTTTTGCACTAAGCACACAGTTAAAATCCCCTCCGAAAACCAATTTGTCGTACCGATGGCGCAAAAAGAAAGGCAACTCTTTGGCAAGAAAGTCTTCCCTTTCCTTCCGTCTGTTGGAACCTGAAGGTAAATATACGTTAACCAGTAAAAGATTATTTTCCGTTAATAAAGAAGTAATTCGGCCACTCACATGTTTTTCCGTCAACTGCACCCCCAGAGTCGAGCGATAAACTATGGCGGTGCCCCGTTGCTCCTCACCCACATTGGAAACAAAATTATACCTCGGGCCAAAAAAGTTTAATTGGGGTTCATTGTTCTCTTGCAAAAACAAAAAATCAAGGTCGTGCTCAAATGTAAAATCCCGTACCAGCGCTTGTTTAGTTCTACTACGTAAACAATTTACATTCACCGTCGCAAATGTCCGAAGAATCACTACCATAAGGAGGAACACTGAAGGAAGCAGTGTTTCACCACGTACTCAACCATCCACTCACTATTCCACAGATGTATGAGTCTTTTTAGCCTTACGCTCTGTTGCAGTCTTTTTTCGTTTTTCCAATCGCGGGTCACGTCTACTCACTCCGCCACTACGTAACGTACCCCTGGACTCCAATCCACGTTCACACACTAAATCCTCAGAGTCCATTTCCTCTTCCGAAATCGTCGGAGACGGTGGTATGTCAGTTGTTCGTGAAGCAGGATCTATGGTTTGCAGTTGGACCTCCACAGTTTCTTCGTTCTCCAACTCGGGCACTGCACATTCCTCCCCTATCCCCTTGGTAATCAGAGGTGACTTCACACCGGTTGGAGAGACTAGAGTAGACACTGGCTCAGAGTGTTCCAAAGTTACAGCAGACACTTCCTGACTACACTTATCTTCTTCGGACTGTCTGAGGGGTGGAAAGTCTTTTGCCACAATTGTTTGTTCACCTTCTTCCTGCTCTGTGCTTTGGGTCGGTAATTGGCGGTCATTATTAATTGTCTGTTCCCCTGAGGTCAGCGGTATTCGTGGTGTTGGCAAATTCCCCGTTACCAGCTTGGCCCATGTAGTCGGCTCCGAAGCAGTAGTCGGTGTTCTAGGAACGAATCTGCGGGGACACTGATTACGTAAATGACCAGCGGCATGACAAATGGCACAAGTGATGGGTTGGTCAGGGTAACTCACTAATGCGGAGTAACCATCAATATTCAAAAACGAAGGAATATGCTTTTTTAGGAGCATAGTAACGGAACGAATGCCATTAGAAACCTTATAGCGAAATGTTTCATTCCAAACATCTTCCTTCACCTGTAACACAGCACCGTATGGCTCCAAAGCTCCCATCAACTTCCTATTGTCGAAATTCAAGGGTAAATTGTACACTTCCACCAGCCCTCGTCCAAATCCAGCTACATCAATAATCACCTTAGTGCGCTGCCCGTTTGACAGTACAAAACTAGCTTCCCCATTTGACTGTGTCAGTACTCTTGTGACGAGCTCTGGCGTTGTGCATTTAATAAAAATTTGTCTAGAAATTCCATTTACCTGCAAACCTGTGACGTCAGTTTCATCCAATTTTAGTGTGTCAAAAATCCACTCATGAATTTCATATGCAGTCGGTCGAATGATGTCACGTTCAACAAAGCTAACAACTAAAGTCGTTGGTCGGTTTTCCATAATTATTTCTGTCGTATGTAGTAGTAAATGTCAATATACAACGAGACTACTATTACTAGCAGTATTCGACGTACACAAACAATACGTATCACTATTCACTAGGCAACACGTATGCTGACGTAAACACGCTTAGCAGCGCCCGTGTGTGACCTTCCCTCTCGCCGGAAAGCGAGCAACTGCCCTTCTCGTGCCTTACAGAGAAACTGTTCGTGATAGTTTTAATATGTTCTTGATAAGACAATGAACTTAAATCATCTGGTTTTACAAATGTAATCCTCAACGTCATAGGAGAAAAATAAAATGATATCCAAAGAAAGAAAAATTTCGTAAGAATCAATAATTTTGCATAACTCGACTTGAACTAACACCTTAAACTTTGAAATAAAATTCCCATAAAATAACTAGTTCAGCAGTTGCAACAAAAACTAATGTGACTTGAGTGTAACTCCTGCAACTGTATATTTATAAATGAATGTTTTATTTTTATGTAAAAGTAACGAGTATGATTTTAACTACATGGCCAAGAATAACCAACAGAGTGTCATTGCAAATTTCCTTTAACAGTTTGAAGGATAATGCTAGCAAAAGGACGTTATTTCTATTATTTCTATAATAAAGATGTGTAATTGTTGAAGATAAAACATACAAGAGGTTATAAGAGAAGAACTAATACTATAACCTATCAAATAAATTAGTGGACTATAAAACTCATAAAATTAAGGGAATTTATATCTCAGAAGAAAGAAAGTTAATAAAACATTTTATTGAATGTGCTATGCAGAATCACCAGTTAAGCCAAGAACACCTGCACCCAATATTTAAAGGCACAGGTAAAGAAATCCCTTGTTATAATAATTGCCGCATTTGGAGCGTGTCGCTGACCGAATGCTGTAGCATGTATACCCTTCAGCTAGACTCTACTCCAAAATGACTCTGAGTTATGACTGCGAGCGCTCTTATACAATTGTCGTTTTAAACGCTGGATGGCGTGATTGTCGCCTTGTCAGCTATGTTAATTTCCTAGCCGCCGGTCGTTCAGGTACGTCGAGTGTGAAGAAGAGTTGAGCAAAAAGAAACTGTATTTAATTGTCACCTTCATGTCTAGTTAGTGTGTACAATCTTTGAAGTAAAATTATTCATCCGCATGCACTAGTCTGCCCAACCACAGGGTTACCAGAACAAAGGAAACATAATAAGGTTCAAATTTTACACTACTTGAATGGATATTGATCTAAATAAAGCGAAAGTGATGGCATGAAAGAGTATGGGTCAATCCAATTTTATATTAAATGCCTGTAAAGAATTTCAGAGATTTAAATACTCCTCGGAAGTATTAAGAGGCAATTTTGTTACTTCCTTCCACACGCCATAAGTACGAGGGTTATTGGTAAAGTGAGGTCCGTTATTTTTTATAAATTAAACCACTATAGATATTTGCAACAAAAAAATTGGATTCCTTACATCATTCTCTATTTTTCTACATAGTTGCCGTATTTGTTTAAACATTTGTCACAACGTCTTACAAGCTTCAGTATATCGACGTCCTACACGTATGCCGCCTGTGAGGATAAAAAGTCTTCAACTGCTTCTTTCACCTCATCATCTGTGCGGAAGCGCTTGCCACCAAGACACTCCTTTAGGTAGCGGAACAAGTGAAATTCGCTCGGCGCCAGGTCTGGACCATACGGTGGGTGGTCAATCTGTCCCCATCCAAAAGAGCTGATGAGAACTTGGGTTCTTCTGGCAGAATGTGGTCTGGCATTGTCATGCAGCAACAGCACTCTAGACGTCAGAAGGCTACGTCGATTATTCTGTATTGCACGTCGGAAGTTATAGTAGCACAGTAAGCGTCTGCATTGATGGTTGTCCCTCGTTCCATAAACTCGACTAGCAACACTCCATGTCTATCCCAAAACACGGATGCCATAACTTTCCGTGAAATTGTCTGCTTGCCTTGACCTTGACAGGTGATATGTGGCGCCATTCCATCGATTGACGTTTTGACTCAGGAGTCATGTGAGAAACCCACGTCTCATCCCCAGTGTTCCAATGGTTAATCTCCTTCCTCACGATATCGGTTCAAAAGGTTCAGTGCACAAGCCACTGGCTGTGTTCCTCAGTAAGCAGCCTTGGAACCCAGCGTGAATACAATTTGCGAATTTGCAAATTTTCAGAGACAATTTTGTACAGAGTTGTTCTACCCACATCCGGAAATTCCATTGCTAAAGTGGAAATTGTGAATGACCTGTTTTCACGGATCCTTTCATCCACAGCATTGACCAAATCTGATGGCCGGCCTGATTATGGACATGGCGGTTCATTATGGACATTATTGCGTCCGCCTTTGGAAGCTCGAACCCACTTACGCAGCACTTTGCTATCACTCATCGTCCCCGTAGGGGAAGGGATCCGTCCCTTTTAGCTGTCGTGGTGCGGGCGCTACGGACCCTTAGCACTCGTGGTACCTCTGACGTTACTAGAGGAACCTCGGGCCGAACAGCCGAGCCCCTCCTTCGGGAGTTGTTCGGATGGGTAGGTCTCGGGGTGGCAGTGTGTTCCCGTTAGCCCACGGGTAAATGGGTACCTTCGGTCAGGTCGTCAGGGCCTGCCGGAGGGGGTTGAGGGAAGCCATTAAGTTCCGGGTGCTAGCCTGCAGAGCTAGTAGTGGGTGTGCTAGATCACCTGCGGCCTTGCCAAGGTTATTGGTAGTCTGCCCTTCGGGGTTGGCGCGCGTAAGTGGCGTATCCACTTCCATCCCGTCTTGAGTACAAGCGGGGGGGCTTTTTAGGAAACCAGGTATTGCCCTATGGAAAGACCCCCGGAGCATTTATTGCTCCCGGGTTGAAGGAGGCCCGGGTCCTTGGTCCTACGGGTCCAGGACTAATGGGAGCAGATCCTCTGCACTCACTCTAATATCACTCATCGTATCCCATAGGGGAGGGGATCCGTCCCCTTCAGCTGCCGTGGTGCGGGCGCTGCGGACCCCTAGCACTCGTGGTACCTCTGACGTTACTAGAGGAACCTCGGGCCGAACATTCGAGCTCCTTCCTGCTGGGGAGTTGTTCGGATTGGGTTGAACTCAAGGGGGCAGTAGTTCCCAATACTCGTGTGAGATCGAGTACGTCTCCGGACGGGGTTGAGGGAAGCCATTAATATTCCCGCGTATTAGCCAGCATAGGTGTGCAAGATCACCAGGCGGCCCCCCGAGGTTGTTCGGTAGCCTTCCTATTTGGCGTAGGTGCGCGTGAGCGCTAGCCTTGCCATTTTGGTATTGGCGCGCGTAAGTGGCGTATCCGCTTCCATCCCGCTTGAGTCCATAGGACCAGATGGGGGGGGGGTTGGTAAAGTATAAGGTCTTGCCCTAAGCAAAGCCCCACGGATGCGTCGGGCACCCCTTTGGGACAATTCGGTACCTCCCTGGTCGAAGGAGGTCCATTTCTTGTCCTACGGGTCAAAGACTAATGGGAGTAGAACCTCTGGGTTACTGTCACTCATCGCATCCCGTAGGGGATGGGATCCGTCCCCTTCAGCTGCCGTGGTGCGGGCGCTGCGGACCCCTAGCACTCGTGGTACCTCTGACGTTACTAGAGGAACCTTGGGCCGAACATTCGAGCCCCTCCGTTATAGGGAGTTGTTCGGATTGGGCTGGACTCGAGGGGGCAGTGGTTCCCGATACCCGTGGGAGATCGGGTACGTCTCCGGACGGGTTTGAGGGAAGCCATTAATATTCCCGCGTACTAGCCAGCATAGTTAGTAGAAGGTGTGCTAGATCACCAGGTGGCCCCATCGAGGTCATATCGGTAGCCTTCCCATTTTGGAGTTGTCGCGCGTAAGTGGCGTATCCACTTCCATCCCGTCTTAAGTCCACAGTGTCGCTCATCGCATTAGGGCCTTACACTTAACTGATCTGTCGATGAATGTCCGCTGCTGAAATTTTTCATGCCGTCAAAAACCGAATCACAGACTGTATTTCACAGTCGGTGGGCCCCTCGATTGTTTGAAACATTTTTAACTGTCACTCTTAACAACACACTGCACCACTACTAATTCGAATGGTATCGTTTACGTGCAAGGCATGCCGGGAGTTGGTCCGCATGTGCGTTTCAATGTTCACCCGATATTCTATGAGCTACGGCGAATTGCACCTTACTTTACGAATAACCCTCGTAGTTGTGTTCTGACTTAAATTTCAAAATTACTAACTATACACCAGTTTTACAGAAGACCCTAATATATGTTCACTACAATCTCCAGATTAAGCATGTGTACCACTAAAGGTCTCCTCCGAGATCTCAATGGTAAAACTCAAGTGGTGAGGCCATCTCGTTCAAGTCCCTTCCGTTCTCAGATGCACAGCTAAAATTTAGAACAAATATAAGTCATTAACCTGTGAAATGACGTCTGAACATACAATTAAAAACAATATCTCATCTTCACTCTCCATTATATGGAAATGAAATGTTATAACATGCTGCCGACTTGAAAGTTTTAATCTATTTTTCTTAGCACAGATTACACAACATCAAAGCCTGAAGTCATAATGATTTATCATGAGTTTCAATCTAAAATAAATGTGTTGCTATCAGGTAATCGATCCATAGGCATATATAGATCAGTTTATAGATAACCAGAGCCTGTTATTTCAAAAGTGTGATGTTACACTTCTGACAATTATGGTAACTTCAGATGCAAACTTCTTCGAACCGAACATAAAAATTAAAACATTCCGCTTATTATGAAACACAGCAGGTGCAGAGTAAACCTCTTCATGGATGAATGCCCGGCCTGATTGTAAGGTAGCAACAGTTACGCGATAAGATCGACTTATCTAAGCTCCTTGTTTTCTGTATACGGAGAATCTCAATTAGACACCTAACCAAAGAGCCCATGATGAGGATAGCCGTTAATGATGCAGAATCTGTCTCTAATTCTATGTGAGAGCGAGATATGTTACGTAATAATTAGATAAGAAATAGGCATATAAATAAGTTTTTTTAACTGTAGGTGTTTTATAAGAAATTAATACAAATTTTATTTCAAAGAATTGTAATTTAAAAGTCTGATGTGTTAAATGCGCATTAAGTTCTATTTTATAAATCTTATTACAAACGTTTATTTTTCTATCTATCCTTAATATCAACCAAAGTAACACTAGATGCACTGCATATTTCTTGTGAATACAGGAATCTGAAGAGATAGTCAATTCTTTAAAACCGGAATAGCGACAAATTGGCTTTAATTATGGCATTCTTTGCACGATTACAGGAATCAAAGTTGTTAAGACAACATGGTAGTTCAGTTGTTTAAAGAAAATGCACGGGAAATCAAGAATCCATGTTTTCAATGGCTACAACAGCGTACTTTTTGGTATAATTCTGTCTTTGCAATTAGAGTTCACGAGATTTTATGGACATAGAATTCATATACAATGAAAAGCACTTGATTGTTATGCTTTTACCGTTAAAAGAATTTAATGTAGTATTTTATTTGTGACATAAGTATTATCTTAAGTATAAGACATTTTTAATTATATTCGTTAGAGTAATTTTAAAATAAACAATAATGGTTCTTATAAAATACGAGGTGCTTTCAAGTTATAACACGTGGACAACTTGTGAATGCGTGACAAGGATGGCAGCACTGTACAGTGCATAGAACTATAGTGATAGTTTTGGATACTTAACATGGCAATGTTTTCATTGCAAGAACAACATGTAATCATTCGTTTTCTCCGTTTTCATAGTGTGATTCCTGTTGAAATTCATCGCCAGTTGAGTTCTAAAGGATAGTATTCCGAGGATGGTACATGGTAGTATTGGATGAGAATACGTCTGTCTGGCAAAATTAAGTTTCTGCTGAAAAGAAAAGCTGTTCAGAAAGACATATTTCATATACAGGGCTATTCTAAAAGATTGTCGGGGTTTCGTGATTTTTTAACATGGAAAACATACCATTTTTATTGTTGCTCTAACGGTTGACAAACTCTCAGATTTGTTTTGCATCAACTACTACACAAACCACCAGATGGCAACAAAAGCAGTGTTTAACAAAATGGCAGTTAGCGGTAAGGAGAAAGCTTTTTGTACTCTTAAATATCATTAATAACCGATCCCTTACCAAAGTCCAACGCCATTTTCGGACAAAATACGGGAAGGAGCCTCCTTCCGACAACTCTATTCGCAGATGGTAGGCACGATTTGTGGATACAGGTTATTTGTGCAAAGGGAAAAGAAGTGGGCGTCCCAATGTGTCAGAAGCGGATGTAAATTGGATTAGGAACGTTTATCTCCTAGTTCTAAGAAATGAACTATGAGATGTAGTAAGGAACTGCAAGTTCCTCAAACCACAGTATGGCGTGTGTTACGAAGGCTCCTAAAGGTAAACCATATCGCCTACAATTGCGTCGAGCTCTAACAGCTGATGACAAAGCCCTACGCTTCAACATTAGCATGACACTGCAAGAACGTATTGAAGGACTGGTTTTCAGTGACGAAGCTTACATTTCATATAATTGGAAAGGAAAGTAAACGAAACGTTGGCATTTGGGGTACAACGAACCACATTGTTATGTGGAACATGTGCGAGACCCTCCTTAGGTGAATGTGTTCTGTGCCGTTTCTATGGTCTATGGCCCGTCGTCAGAAGACTCTCTGTACATTGAGGACTGACTTACCTGGACATGCTCACAGAATGGCTGTTACCCCAGTTGAATGACAGCAGGTATGATTACATGCTGCAACAGGATGGTGCACCACCTCATTTCCACAGGGAGGATTGAGCATTGCTAAACCAAGAACATCCACAACGATGTATGGTATGCGGAACGGAAGGTGATCTGATGCTCTTACCCTTTCCACCATGTTCACCAGATATTACAGCATGCGATTTCTTTCTGCGGGGATATTTTATAAATGAATGAATTATTTGCTGTGCATATTCCAAAATTTTATAATTTACAACTTTAAGCTACATTTATTTCTCTTTACCTTGTTGCTACCTTGTCTTACATGATACCATTGTCTTCTGCTCCGCCAGTTAACTCTTAACCTCCATACCTCCTTGTTACTTACTTGGACCCTCCCCCCCCCATCTTCCTTTCTTATATTCTTTATATTTCTTGTCCATTTTTCTTTTAATTTCTGTAAGAACTCACCAATACTTCTTAGCTTCTTTTCCTCCTTTCCTGTTAACACTTTTATAGCTATTATCCTCTTCTGTACTTTCTCCCATTGTTCCTCCCAAACCTTTTTTCTCCATATTGCAACCTCCTCGCATTCTGTTGCTTAGTATTCTATGCTTCCTTCTTCACCACACAATTCACAAATTCCCTTTTCCCTACCTCTTATCCCTCTTAGGAATGTTGTTCCTGTTCTCATCCAAGCTAGCCCTTCTCTCTCCTGCCTAATGCAGTAATCTACGTATGCTTCTCGTCCCCAGTTTCTTTTTATTAGATTGTAAAATTGAAATGATTTCATATTTTCTAGACTTCCCCATACGTTCTGCCTTTCTATATCTTCAATTCTGCATTTTACCAATTTACCCACATCGCTTGTATTCCTTTCCTCTAATCTCCATGTATCTGCCATTCCTATTTTTTCCATAATTCTTCCTACCTCTATCCACCAACTGGTTGAATTCTCTAATCTTTCTTGTTGTGTCATGCATAATTTCGTAATTCCCCTCATCCCATTTGAAATGGATGTGTTCCTCCTCTACCGGAGGATATTCAGGAAGTGAAGCAGTGCATCCAAGCCGCCTTCGAAACCATCACCGTTACCATGTTGGCTCGTATGTGGAAAGAGATGGACTATCGATTAGATGTGTGTAGAGTGAAAAAGGCACAAATATCCAGCATTTGTAATGTATGTAAGAAAAGAGAACTTAATGAGTTACAGTACACAGTAAAACAAGATTCATATTCCTCGTCAATTGCACTCTGAGTTATGAACTTTTGTAACCCCGACAATCATTTAGAATAATCCAGCATGTTCTCAGTTTCAAAATTAACAAGAAATGTCCACACATATTTATTTACCACTTTCTCTTACTCTCAGGAAAAAAAAATATTCCAAACGTGTGATTCACCTGCAAGGTAAAGATGCGTGTACCACACCGATTACTGTTTATGAGGCAACTTGTTAAAGAAATGAGCCAGCATGGCTTGTAGATGGCACGTCCGGAGCACTTTAGGCTTTATGCAGTAGAGCAAAACTATTCATATTTCAGATCGGAATTTATATGATAACGGCACTGATGACGCAATTATTTGCAAGCTTACTCGTTCGCTCTAATTGTGGTCTTAACTTCTTCAAAGATGTGCTAGAGTAATCTTCATAATCTGTCGAATTAGGGAAAAATATTTAACCTGAACTCTAATACTTTATTTTGGGGGTGCGACGTTTGTCAGTAATCAAAATGTTTCATTTTGATTATCATATACCAACCTAAGACTTAAAATATTCATTTTGTGTAGTTTAAACACACAAAAACAACTGGACATTCCTCCACCATTACCCAAGTGGTTTAATCTATGAGCGCAGAGAGTTAAGAATGTCGTTTGCATTACATACAACAAACCTGGTAAAATTCTTTCGAAGGCGTTTACTTTGTACTGGAGCTTGGAACGCAGTTTGCATAATAAAACAGCAGCCACCAGGACTTTCAGGTAATACAATTTGCACAAGATTGTTGTTTCGGGAAATTGCCTTCAATTATTCCAGTTTTTGGTCGATTGAGCAATAACCAATGAAAAAATTAAGTTAAAGGAGTGAATAATATCTTCATCTTATAAAGCTTACATTAATAAACGGAGTATGAAACAATGTTATAGACCGCCTTCCTTAAATCCTTGAGGCTACCTGCACTTAGTACATTACAAGGTGAAACTTCATTGCAGTTTTCCACCTCAAATTTTAAAAAACGACTTTTATATATCTACTTGCATACTGAGCGGGGTGGCTTGGTGGTAATATATGATTAAGCTCGCATACGTTAGATCCACGGTTTAAATCTCACCAGAATCATGCTCCCTGGGATGTTACCATAAACTTAGGCCTTAAGGAAGGTTTTCTTCCAAAAATTCGATTCCAAATTAGCTATAATTTCTTATATATAATTGTGTTCACTATCTGTGGTAGTGTATGTAGAAGAATCGAGTTACAGATACATAACACTCAGAGGGTATATCCTGGATTAAAACCCATTGTTAACCATCTCAGACGTTGCTGGACACCACTGATGACCTCGCAGTTTCTGAATCAACGAGAAAACAATATCAGCTGCTGAATACATCATAGGTTACACCCAGGATTGAAGAAAAAAGATTGGAGAATGGAAAATTATATGGAAGAATCTCTTCAATAAAGTTGTTCCTACCGATTGGCAAGAGACAGCATATGAAATATTTAACTAGACCATACCCACAGCGGAAAAATTATGGCAACATGCTGCGCAACATATAACATATGCCAATTTTGTCCACAAATGAATACCTTGGAACATAGGATTGCCTCTTGCATAATATCTGGATGGTGCTCAGAGGCTTTATTGCAAAATGGTGCCCGCCGGAGATTCCATCCTGTCTTCGGATACTCCAGCAGCTGGAATTCAGTTTTAAAAATATGTCACTCCAAAAATGTGCGATCTGGTTGGTAATGGGAAGATTACACTGGATAATTCAGAAGAATCCTGGAAATGAGGCATTACAGAGAGAATGGTTTGATCTCCTGAGAAAGGAATGCTGGAGGCTAATCACTTCTGGCCCTAGCGGCTCCATGGAACGTTACATCACCCGATTTGAGCTCCCGTAAACAGGTACTTGAAGTGAAAAATAAATTATGTATTGTTTTGAGACACCAAGACACTACAGAATCTCCCGTTACTCCCTAGACGCCCTCCTTTCCGCCCAATGAATGAAATCCTCACTACATAAAATAAACGACAAAATCCCTGGCCATTACCTAAATAATAAATATATATTAGAAAAAAACATTACATCATTCCCATTGATGAATAACCAAACATATAAAATACAATTTGAAAAAGGATTAAAAATATAACAAAAACCACCCAAATACAGAAATCAATCTCGATGTTGTGCATAATTATAAACTTATTTGTACAGCTATATATATAAACTGTCGGAGCCACGGCTTTCGTCCCTCCTACGAGCTTCCTGGATTCCCCATTACCGGCAGCCGTTGCGTGCGGGATTTGGGGTGTTGTTTGGCCCCATTTTATAATTAATTCACATAAAATGAGAAATATATATACATTCTGCTACTGACCATACAGCAGAGGAGTCCATAAATAAAATTAGTAAAGTGTTTGAAGATAGCGTGATTAGTACCTGTGTGTGGCATCTCGCTCCTCCGATCTAAGAGTGTATGTTTTTTACAGTTGTGTAACCTGAAACACAAAGTTTACGAAACAAATGCTCACGCATCGGAAGAACTAAAAAAAAGTTTTAGAAATGAATGCTTCGGAAAGAATACAGTGTTCCAACTTAATCGCGTGAATTAGAATGTGTTCTCCCAATATAATGCTAATTTAGCAGAAGGTGGACGACATTTCTAGCATCTTCTGTAAGGTAAGAGTGTTATACATGGTTTACGCGCGTAGTTTCTGCAGAAGTATAGTCGGCTGTGGTACATCCAATCGCTCACAGCCGAAATGCCGTGCTCCCGTTAGGTTTTAAATAAAGAACCCTGCACGGCGAACAAGGAAATTAACTATAGATGAGCTTTTTACCAGCTGCGTTCAAGTTAAAACACCTCCTTTTTTTCAGGACTGGGGCCAGATAGGAACTTTTTGTTTTCTTGACAGTTCAATGAAGGCAGAATATCGTCTGACAACAAACCAAGACAGTTGCAGACATCGCCTCCAAAATTGTCATTTCCGGGGGATCTGTGCACACAATCCTGCATGAAGAGCTGAAAATGCTCAATCGGCGATCCTCCAAAACAACGTTCTCCACTCGCTGTATCATGTTGTCAGACTGGCTGGTGTGAGGCCGTGACTGTCTCGGTTTGTTGTCACACAATGTTCTGCCTATCGCACCCAGGAACGCACATTAGACACATCCATGGTACCATCATCACATGACTCACTCAACTGGCGATGAATTTCAATAGGTGTTACAGGAGAAAACGAATTATTACACGCTGTTCTTGCAATGGAAACGTCGCCATTTTTAAATATCAAAAATAGTCCTTACTCTCGTTGCTGCCAATAGAGTCTCTGCACGCTGCAGTGCTGCTATCTCAATCACTCATTCACAAAGAGTTAACGTGTATTTAAAAAACTCCAGAAGTTCCTTCCTACCTGGTCCCAGTCCTGAAAAAATAAATGTGGTGTTATAAGTTTAACGTACCTCGTAAAATGTGCATATATGCGCCCGTACACTTTGGCACTCTATTGTATATCATAATAATTATTATTACTTCTAAACTAGAGATTTTAAACAAAAGATTTAACCACTAATTTCGAAAATACTTTTACCAAAATTTCTCTACACGTAATTTTGGGTAGGAAGCAATATTTCCTCAACTTGGGCAAAAGTGTGGTATGTGCGTTAATTAAATAAAGAATGATAATTACAGAAATAGTGCAAGATTCTTTGAGGGTGAAGTTTGGTTGCTACAAATAAAATGTTACCTTTCTAACCTCAGATCTACCCTTGGCTGACGAGATTGCAGAATGAGATTATGCAGACCTCCAACGTAGCCAAGCTTTGCGTGATAATGCCTACTATAGAAGCGTATTTCACCTTTTGAAGGAATTATGGTGTGCAGCACATGTGAACAAACGCTTATGTTTACGTGGTACAAGGAACTTTCCATGAGATTGCACGTCAAATACATTATTGCGCAACAAATATTTCCTACTGAACGCATATGAAGATCAAAGTATCTCTAATGACTTGAATCCTGATATGAACTCTTTAGTTGAAAACTTAATGTCCAGTCTGTAACAAAGTGCAACTAATTGACAGTTAAGGTAGATTGATCGATGTAACTTATATGAGAGAGAGGAATGACGTCGCAATTAAGAAAGAGCCTATTATAACTTTTTTACAGTGGGCATGCGCTCAAAGTATATTTGAAGCACATAAGATATATCGGTATCACTAGATTTTATATCATCAGCAGAGTGATGAAATGCTGAGTGATGTAATACAGTGCGATCCATATCAACCTGAACCATTTCAATAGGCCATAACTTTTGAACCAATAATAGCATACACGTGCAACTGTGTGTGAATATAATACACACGTGGGAGATTACATTACACTTAAAAAATAAAATAAAGAAACTAACTACCAAAAACAAAACGAAACTATATATATGAAAAAAGCAAAAAAAAAAAAACAATAATTTAACAAAAATAAATATATAAAGAAAAGAATATGTGAAAGAAGAAATATATATGATATTAAATAAATAAAATAAAAATATGACAAATACTAACAGTATTGCAATTAGCCAATAACGACATATGACAAATTGTTAACATATGCATACATAACCTAATAAAGCAAAAAAAAAAAAAAAAAAAAGGCTGAAGAGGGTACACCCCTGAAGCAGCCATAGGGCGAAATAAGCCAGGCTGAAATAAACCCACGGGCGAAATAAGCCCCAAAATCCCCCTGTAGTAGTAATTACATTACACTATTTACATCTCAGAGAAATTGTTGGAAGTGTCCTCCACCAACATATATACATGTTTGCACTCGTCTCACCATATTCTCTGAAGTTTTACGGAGAGTATCCTCGCCAATGTTACTTATTTCGGTTCTAATGGATTCCTTGAGAACATAAATTGTCCGTGGCTTATTCTTGTACACTCTATTTTTAGATACCCCCAGAAGAAAAAATCCGGTCAGGTTATGTCAGGGGATCTGGGGGGCCATAGACATTTTGAATTATTCGATCATCAAAGAAACTGGTTACAAGTTCCACGGTGTCATTAGATGTATGACACATTGTTCCATCTTGCTGTAAATAACCTTCTCTCAATTCGATATCATTATATTGTATTTCATTAAAACTTTGTTCTTCACCAAATTCTTTTTCTTCATGGGACAGTGCCTGTCGGGCAGCAAAAGAACTGCAGATCATGGTGAGTCCAGGATGGGTGATTGCCAATGCTTGGTTTGGTGATGAAGAAAAAGAAGGAAACGAAATGTAGGAAGAAATGGGATGATAGGCATATTCCCGAATCAAATTTTCCAAATTAGCATTCTGTTAGTGTCCAAGAAAAAGCGCGAATAGACCACTAGGCCCAGTAACATAGGATATAATAATCTAACGATCTTAATACTTTTCGAAATTAAGATCCTACACTAAATAAATTTTCTGCTACATATCTGATTTTTAATATCACTGATATATATCCTAATCACGTGTTCTTTTTATTTACTTTATTGGCTCACTTCATAGGTTCCAACTTCTTTTTATTGGTTTCCGTCTTCTGGAAAGTTCGAACGTTTTTCAGCACATTATTTTTGTTTGTCTATCGCTTGTCGGACTTTAAATAACCACTTTTACCTTCACAATTTAAAGAATCCATGGCTATAACTTTTTATTCGTACCCAAAACTTTCATTTGTTGCTACTGAGTACGTTACTCGTTTTGTCTGCCTGTTTCTACATATAAAATTTGCATTTCATTTGTACAATAAAAGTATAGTTTAATTTTGATCTATATAGATTTAATATAAAATATAAATGAACTATTAATATAACTATAATTGTAATTTCATCTTAGCTAGCTTTAATTTAAATTGCTATTAAATCTGTAGAAGGAATATTTCAATCCCAATGCATTTAATACTCCTCTTTTAATACTTACTCTTTTCTTATTGCAATTTCTTCTTATTCTTTACGACTAATTTCCTTTTCATGCTTCTTAATAATTTTCTAGCGTTTCGAGTCTCTAAAAAGGAATTCAATAAGAATTGCTCTTAAGATTGGCAGGTATTTATATATTGAAGAAATAATGATCGTTAAAGATACATGTAGTACTCGCACAATACGTAAGTACTCCTCGTTGTAATGGCAGAAATGATGCATAGATTACAAAATCCGTAATGAAAGGAAAATATGCAGCGCCAACTTTAAATACTTTAGAATAAAAATTTCAAAAGAAACAAGACATAACATGTAGAAGACCTTGTTATAAAATACAACTGTAAGTGACTCAGAAGATCTTGGACACTGGAAACAGGTCAGTAAAGCACGTGATAAAAGCATTAGAAGGTATAAAAGTGTAACGACATAATAAAATGAAAAGTTCTATTTTGTACAGGTTGTACCAACAGAGCAACCAACACGGTACAGTTATTTATTAGGAGTGGGTGAAAGATTATCGAGTATAACAGGAAGTAATTGCATCATTAAGAAAAAGAGTGAATACCATCACAATATGGAAAAGATATTATGCAATCCATAAGCAGAATGAACAGACATGAAAGAGCGGATCTATATGGTACAAAAGTTTATGGCTGACTGTGGCCGATTCGTTGTCAGAAGCTGTACACACATGCTTTATAAATTGGCTGAGTAATAGATTCCACTTGGAAATTTACTCGTATAATATTAAGATGAACGAGATGACTCCATGGAAATGCATAAGATTCACATTTGGGAGCTTCCAGGTTCGATCTCTATTGGCCGCTCTAATGACCATGGTTTTTACTTTGGTGTTTCATTGGTCAGCAAGGAATGCTTGAATGGTGTATACTACCATGGTTCTCCTCTCTCAAATTTTCTTTTTATTCTTCTCGAGGCTGCATATCGGTCGACGGCGAGCAGCTAGCGGGGAGGCTTGCCAAGTACATTTTTCCATGATTCCCGTTGGAAGGGAACCTGTAAGGCACCCTCCGGCAACTTGAATAGATCGCCGCGGGCACCTCCCAACCGAGAGCTCAATTTAGTAAATGTTAGGGAACTCAGTGAGTCACTTCATCTTCCGTGTTCGTTTCTGCTCAGATCTTCTGCAGTTCCTTCATATAAGCCACTGGGGGGGGGGGCTGTATGTACAAAGATTCAATTGCAAATCTACATCTACCTCTACAATATTGTCGCGTACGCTTTGGTGAGATGAAGGAACTTAATTTATTTTATGGCTTTATTTGGAATTTTAACAGCATGAGGTTTCTTTATAAAATTGCTTTATCATTTGTAGATGTAAAGATGTCGAACCACATAGCAGAACAAAAGACGGAAATCCTTAGCTTGCCAATTTTCGGGACAAGAGCCGTACATGAATGTGGAACTCAGTAGTTCTGGGCATTGAACCTAGCAACAAAGAATTTGCAATCAGCGGGTCTTGGGAATTTGAACCAATTTGGCGGGTGGATTGTTCTAGAAGCTGTAGAAGGATTTCTGCTGATCTAATGTAGAAAGTCCCTAGGTTCATTGTGTGCCCCCCCCCCCCCGGCTATTCGGGTTATTTGTTCATACTTGTAACCGTGATTTTCGGCGACGCGTGGGTAGTCTAAGGCGAATCTTTGTTGCAGGTGGCTAGTCTAAATTTAATTCTTCTGTAGGGGTCACGCCGAATTTCCGTCATCATAACTCCTGTCAGTGGAGGCCTTACTCGTTCACATCTGCACCTGTACGGGACACATCCCCGTAGGTAAGCTTCACCAAATAATTATGTAATATGTATATGATTTCACCCCAACGCCTCTTCAAAGCTTTGGCGGGTTCTGCATTTGTAATTAAAACCCTGTCTATTACCATGTGAGGAACATAAGTGCTGTCTCTCCTACTCTCCTCTCAACTGCCCCATGCTTGCCCTACCATCTGATCGCCAGCTATGCACCCCCAGCTATGCACCCCCAGTCGTCAACCTACCACTGAGATGCAACAATATGATTGTTTGAGCACAGAAGCATTAAGCTACTTTATTTCCACTCATGCTCTATACCCTATATACTTAGAAAACAATCCGCTTTTGATGTCAATGGCTGCTTCGTTATGTGTTAATTTGCCCTTGACTTTAAACTTTCGTTTACATTAATACCGGAATTTTCTTATTCCGAAAGGAATTTATAATTTTCAGAAAACGATGTAGACCGCATTCAAGGTAATTGAACTGTTTTCCTATTGATATTAATCAATATAATCTCATCGACTATGATCTGCGGTTATACATTATCCTGGAACAACAGGATACCCCTTAAAGACGCTTTTTGAAAATGAAGGGAATAATTCGATAAATGCTTTCAATTCGCCCGGTTTTTCAAAACTTTAAAAGACAAATCAACGACCTACGAAGTTGTTTTTTTTTTTCTTCTGTAATTTACGTCCTCCAACATTTAGCCATATCGGACGATGAATGGAATGGGTGAAATGATGCTCAAATGAGTCCGAGGTCCATGAAGTTACCCCATATTCGTCTTTCAGGATAAGGGAAACCCCCGGATAAACCTTATCCAGGTAACTCATCCTGACCGAGATTCGAACTCGGGACTTCTTGAACGTGAGGCAGACACGCAACCATCTACGCTAACGAGGCGGGCTCCTACGAAGGTTGCGGGTATTCGAACTCACCCAAGCGTATGAATATTTCAAGGCTGGGTATTCCTTCAGTGCTTGCTTTACTGGACTCCCATTAGGTCATCGGAATAGCACAAAATATATTTAAAGAGAGGGACGCGAGACGTTGAGCTTTATCCAACCTCCAATAACTACTAGTAGTAGTAGTAACACTGGTATAATTATCTACCTAGCAGGACGGCATTAGCGAAAATTTATATCATTAGAAAATAGTTTTAAGTTTTACTCTATTATCGCCACATTCATCTGTCACATATTCGATAGGCAAATGTCAGCATAACGCTAAATCATTACTCTAAGATCCTAATGAGATATAAATATGTTTGGTGTTCTCTTTCAATAAGCTATTTACAAATAAGATTCCACGCAACTAAACTAACAACCACTCATCTCAGAGGAAGAGGTGAAACATGAGATAACCCTGATTCTTGCATTGCAGAAGTACTACTCAATTGTCCTAGTGGATTTGTATGATAATGATTTTGGTGTTCAGTAACATAAATATCTCATAGTTTAATGTGTTGACAGGAAAAATAGGAGATGTGTAAAAACTAATCTGAAGCATACAGAGTGCTGAGAAAATATTTACATAAATAATTATTCCTTGTACTTATAACTACTTCAAAGAAATACAGAAAAACTGAAATACAACGTAATGAATGTACTGCTGACTGGTTGTAAACTCAAAGGAAATTTATGCACACTTCAGCCTTCATGTAGAAGGAAAAAATTATTTAAAAATGCTAAAATCCTCTTGAATAATACCATAACCTGTTTTTCTAAGGTGTGGGGAAACTAACATCCTACGGACTGCACTTTTGGACACACCCTGTGAAGCGTCTTCCGCAAGACGCAAGTTTTGATAAGTTGTTCTGAGTAAACCTGAACAGCAAACCTGAAGCGGAAAGCCAAATTGAGAAGATCAATCACGGTCATTTAATCAAGAGAAATTAAAGTAGTGGAATGTATTTTAGACGTGAAAAATGATGCATCATCTGCCATCCATTATTCAAGGAGCTCCACGCGAAAGATGTTGGTGTCAAAGAATAGTAACAGCACAATTAACTGCGGTAAATTCTTCCCTAGAATTTGCATTTAATAGGACTTAATGCATTATAATCATGTCTATGTTTTATTAAGGGCTATCCCGTTCTCAAGCGTTTACTAAGTACTGCAGCTATAACCCTTCAAAGAAGCTGAAATCAGACGTTTTGAGCATCCAATTCCCATATCAACTCGGCAGCACGGGAGGACCACCCAGAAACCGTTTTTATTTTCAAAGTAAGATTTGAACGGCAAGGTTCAAGCATTGGTGTTCTCCTATAATGGGAAAGATTTTCGGAACAAACTTTGCTGGTAACTGCTCTCTGGATCTGTTACCATCTTAGTACATTTAAAACGGATATGTTTAGAAACACAAATAGCAATCTTTAGATTGCTCAATCTTTGAGAGACAATCTTGTCTCTCCGTTCAAGCTGCATTTTTTTCATATAAACCAATATAAACTTTTACAGTATTCTTTTATGCTTTTATGTTTTCATATATACGAGGGCTATCCAGAAAATAGATTACGTTTTGGAATAAAAAGTAAACAAAGTATAGGAAACAAATTTTATTATATACAGATGAAAGCCACACTCAAATACTACTTTTCGACATAGTCACCATTCAAATTAAGGCATTTATCGTAGCGATGTACGAGCTTGGAAATTCCTTCGTCGAAAAATTCGGCCGCCTGCGCCTTCAACCACTTCGTTACCTCTTCTTGCAGCTGTGCGTCGTCATCAAAACGCTGAATAGCCAGCCACTTCTTCATTGCTGGGAATAGGTGGAAGTCGCTCGGTGCCAGGTCGGGACTGTACGGCGGATGAGGAAACAACTCCCATTTAAAAGATTCAAGAACTTCACGACATTTGCCGTGTGGGGCCGGGCGTTGTCGTGCATCAACAAGATCTTAGAGCTCAACATTCCTCTGCGCTTGTTTTGAATGGCCCTTCTGAGTTTTTGGAGAGTTTGGCAATACCTTTGAGAGTTTATTGTAGTGCCTCTTTCCAGGAAGTCCACCAAAATCACACCTTTTCTGTCCCAAAAAACAGTCGCCATCATCTTCCTTGCCGACATTGTTTGCATGCATTTCTTGGGTTTTTGGGGAGAACTTGTGTGCCCCCACTGCATTGATTGCAATTTCGTTTCACAGTTCACGTGTTTCACCCATGTTTCGTCACCAGTAACGATGCGATCGAGTAAAGAGTCACCATCCTTATGGTAAACGTCCAAAAAGTTCAACGCTGCAGCCATTCGCTGATTTTTGTGGTCCTCTGTCAAGAATTTTGGAATCCATCTTGCACAAAACTTGTGGTAACCAAGCTTTTCGCTGATGATTTCGTGCAACAAACTTCGCGAAATTTGTGGAAAACTCAAAGAAAGTTCCGTTATTGTGAACCTTCGATTTTCACGGACTTTAGCATCGACTTTTTCGACAAGTTCGGCAGTCACTATGCTGGGTCTCCCACTTCGATCTTCGTCGTGAACATTGGTTCGGCCATTTTTAAATCTGATGACCCACTGACGCACTCCACCTTCAGTGATAATGTTGTCCCCATACACTTCACAAAGCTGCCGATAGATTTCTATCGGTTTACAGTTTTTTGCAGTCAAAAACCTTATTACTGCACGCACCTCGCAGCTCGCGGGATTTTCAATTAACGCAGACATTTCAAACCGTCACAGTATCTGAACGGAGCACAGCACGAACCTCTCACTAGCACGGCTAGATGCCGACTGAGCTGCGCAACGCTCTGACCCCAAGATGGCCGCGCTAGCCCCGCCCCTAGCGGAAGCAGACGAAAACGTAATCTATTTTCTGGATAGCCCTCGTATTATAACTCCATTAGCCATTCCAAATGATTTGGTTTCATCGCAATATTCCGGAATTTTTTTAAATTTCTTTAGCCCCAGAAAATTATTTATATCACAACTGAAGACATGAGTTGGGTGCTAATTGTAATAGAAAATAATATTGTAGGGAAACAAAGGGATAACGAACGTTCTCTTAGCTGTCAACTAGGTATGGCTGCAGTGTCGCTTATTGCTCCTTCCGAGCATTAGAAGCAGACACAGGAATTTCTAAGCACTAGAGCCAGGAGTGAAGAAAATAAGCTTGAGATGTTACTAATTATAGGTAGGAATATAGTAAGTGACCAACTACACCACGTCCCTGGCGCAATAATTTAGCGTTTGCAGATCAAACTCAAACCGCTTTCAACGTAACAGTGACCTTTGGATTTTTCTATTGAAAATAATTTGAAGTCTACAGCCTTAAACCAACTATTTAAGAATTCCTATACTTGATTAATAATGAGAAGTTGGTATTTTACGCTCCTAATTAATACAATGCAGAATGGCAGGAGCAAATCATACTAGCTCCACATGATTTAGCTCAATAAAACATTCTAGAAACACTCTGCTACAAACACTAGATTTGCGTTAATAAATGTGTATTAACATCAACTTTCATCATGGCATTATATTGCGACCTTTAAATATCAACTGTGCTACTCTTGTGGAAAGTTTAAAAGTAAATGAAGAGATTTACACATTTCTTATGAAAGTTTCCAATGAATTGCTCAACTTTTCTCAAATGTATCATACAACTGACCTGCAGGTAGTTGAAATTATGTGACTTCAGAAGACTACTCTACACAACAATAAAATGGGCGGCACAAGCCCCTTCCAAAGACGAAACTAATAAGCGCGTTAGAAATGTAGTAAGGGTGTAATGCGACAACGGAAATGCAGCTGAAACTTCAGAAGGTAAATATGTTTAACTCTCCAAATCCCGCAAATCATCGCTGCTATTCATTAAGCGCAGGTTTCATTACAGCAAGAGAAATTATCCGAACATTTCCTACCATCTAAACAGATATATGTATAATAAGACCTAGAACGTAACTCAAATAAACAGATTAAATGCAGATGTTTGCTGGCGTGTGTTACAAAGATTGATTTATCATCTGTGACCCGCATTATGGAGGCCCGGGCTCGATTCCTGTGGCCTCCATACCTCACCCTTGAGTTCTTTCGCGGGTTTTCTCGGATCGCCAGGCTAATGTTGGAAAGGCTAATTACTGTCCAGCAACGCAAAGAAGATCCCTGAAAGGAATGTGCTGCCTTACACAGTGGGACAAGGACAGCGAATGTGTGTGGCAGAGAATGCCTGCTACACAAGGAGCAGAACCGATTAAAAAATTCATGCACCCTATTCACTCTGTACACTAAAACCGAGAAGATTCATTCACAAAATTAGAAGCCGTCAGAATGTTTTTGAATGGTCCGTAACTGTACGAACATGGAGTGTCATAAACCTGTCCAGGGAGGGTGTGGGAACCTTCAGGGAACCTTCAGCAAACCCCCTGCGTCTCAGGCCTCGGAGACTTTCTCTCCTGTGGAGGACAGTACATCCCCCAAACTTCCTGTCCCTCCATTTCATCTCCATTATCATTTCATATCATCTAACATCTGGGGTCTCTTTCAGGGTAGAAGTGTCGGCGGGTGTCTCGACTCTGAGTGGACCACTTCCTCCTCGGTAGGACGAATGCCGGTCTCCGAAACGGTTGCTGGTACCGCTTCCGAACCCAGTAGGGTGGGGGAATGTCCGTTGTGCTGGCCTACCGGGGAAGATCTCTAAGTAATATGTAGAGACCCTGCTCTCTGCACTGTCGTAGCTCCTTGGTTCGGCCACCCTCTGTCTCTCGTCTCATCATTCCTACCAGGGATGTCCCACTTGGGGGCATAGGTACTATAGATCAAGAATGGTCGCAGTGTCGAGTACTCTCCATAGTAATCCTAATCCTAACGCTGATCCTAAGATTGATTTATCATTGCTCTTGTCTTTAGGATTGACTTAGCATCTGAGTGACAGTAATTTTGAACAGTGAATAGAATTTTGGCCTTAGCTGCTCCATGAGCAGGAAGAATTTGTGCCGAAGGCTAATAAGTGTATGACCGTGTTCGGCAAAATGCATCAACTTTACTCTTTAAACAGCCATGTCAAAAGGCAAGTGCATTGTCAAAAAATGTTTCCGGAAACAATCGTGTTTAATAACTAAAAAGAGTATTGTTTAAACCCCCATATCTTGAAAATGAAGCGCTGTCTCACTGTACCAACGATTTTTAATCTTTTAATAAAATATAATTGTTTGATATACGATAATTATCCTTGTTTCAATATTCGACTTTGCAACAAGCTCCGTAAAATATTTGGCTGTATATCGAATTTTTCATGTGATTATTTACGTCTCTTTCATACTTTTGCTCATATTTTGCTTAGATGGTGTTAAAATGTTGTCAGTTTCTTGCATTGGGCGTTTTCCAATTTTTCGTGAAGTATAACATAATATTAAATACAATGAATACGAGCACTTGCTGTAATGGATGTAGCAGGTGACACTGTTCAACATCCTGAGGTCTGTCGCTGTATGAGTTGAAAAGGTGAGCGACTGGACGAAGCACATTCATTGCAGCTGTTCCTTTTTTCTCTCTCTAAACACAATATCAATATCTATTGCAATGAATGCTATACCACAGAATTTCATAAATACGTTCCGGCCTCATTTAATAGCAGGAAAACTGGTAACAGCGCTTTACTTGATTCGTGTTAGTGGTTGTTTCTTTTCGCTGCTGGCAAAGTGACTTTGAGGTTTCATTCGAATTTTTCTTTCAGTAAGACCCACTTATAGACAAACAAGTGGACAAACCATCTGTGTGAACGACAACTTGTGGCAAATGTGGATGATGCAGTGGAACAAGATCCCCGAATTACAATTTGAACATTATACTGAACATTTTGCGTAAATCAGTAAGAATGCTTTGCATAATAAGTGACTCGTAAGTTTATTGCTGATTGGTGCTGTAAGTGTTGTTTGAAGCTAAAAAATAATAATGGAAAGGAAAAGAAACCACCAGCACTGATATTTAACTTCTCTGGTGTTACGGGATGGATTAAGAGAAATCAAAACTGCAGCAGTTTTGTTGGCAACAGATGTAAGGAAATATGTTCTTTCAGTAATCCAAATGATTGACATCATATACCTGGTAATATAAATCCAGCTGATTTGCCGTCAAGAGGATGCAACCCAAAGGCCCTTCTTGACAGCCGTTGGTGGGAGGGACCCCTATGGCTCCAGTACACAGCATCAGACTGGCCTCAGGAAGAATATATTGCTTCAGAAGAAGAAGAAGAAGTGAGCTCAGAGAAAAAAAAAGGACTGACGGAGCAACTTCTAAATTTGGGAATTTTATTAATCAACTACGTTATTTCTCACAGTACACAAAGATTGTCTGCATGATTGCTTGGATTGTGAGATTCTGTTATAATCTTATTCATAGAAAGATAAATGGAAAATTGACTGCGCAGAACACTCAAGATGGGAGAATCTCATTCCAGATGATGGACTGCGCAGAAAACTCAAGATGAGAGAACCCAAATCCAGATGATGGACTGCGCAGAAAACTCAAGATGGGAGAACCCCAATCCAGATGATGGACTGCGCAGAAAACTCAAGATGGGAGAATCTCACTTCAGAAGATGGACTGCGCAGAAAACTCAAGATGGGAGAATCTCACTCCATATGATATACTGTGCGGAAAACTCAAGAAAATCTCATGGAAGTTCAATCCACCTACTGCATGGTGGAGCGGATGGTGGGAGAGAATGGTCAGAATGGTAAAGGAACTCCTGCGTCGAAATCTCGATCAAGTTTGCTTGCAGTATGAAGAATTATACACAGTTTTATGTGATTGTGAAGCCATTATAAACTCTCGTTTGGACCTATAATGAAAAATTTGTGTTGTGAAAGTTGGGAATTGTGATGCACATTAATTTTAGTCATGTATTTAAAGTTGTGTTGCAATTCAAAAGTCAATGTTTTAAAGTGCAAGGTGGGAAGATGTTGACAAATGCAAATCACTAGACTAGTAACTCTTTAGAAAAGTTGGTAACACATTCTCTACTTCTTTTGTTTTGTTGGTTAGTAAAAAAGTAAATGTGCTTCGTCGTAACAAAATATAAACGGTCTTTCTTAAATGTGGTTTTAATCCATCCCGTAAAAACTAGACTGAAGTTGAAAGATGTTTTCGACTGGTTGATACGAGAGACGAGACGCACGAATTTCGAGAAACAAATGACAGTTTCTGGGCGTGGTTTTCCCCACTACGAAACTACAAAAATGTCTCGATATATTTTTAACATAGATGCTCATCAAAACTAATTTTATAAATAATTAAATTATATTGGTGGTGTAGTTCACGGAACGAGGCAAATAACCCTTGACGATTACTGTCAACACTAATCCCTTAAGAGCGATACTCCAAACAAACGACGTAATTTCTTGCGCACTTTCCGTAATTTTTTGTGTGCATTCTATGTCTGCAGCAGGTCAATAGTGAGCCTTTAGATCATTCAAGTAGACAGTTGGCTTTAGTGACCTTTACGTGAAGAAATGCTTAGTTGAAGTCGGATTTAAATGGATGAACGTCACAGAACAGCTATAATCAATAACAGCTGTGTTCTACGAAAAGAATACTTTTAAATTACTAAATATTTTGTATAATACTCTGACATACATTTCAGCATGATGATATATGAATTTAATTGTTTATAAATTATTAAAAATTAAGTAATTATCTGAACAAAAGCTTTAGCGTTATAGTCTAATATGAAACTTCAAAGCTCTACAAAGACTTCTTCAATTATATAAAATTATGTTGAGAAAATGTTTAAAGCATAAAATTTCCTTAAGAAAGCTAACGGAACTTCTTTTCAAATTGCCCTAGTACTGTCATTAGGGTTATACCTATAAAATATTTTTTTCCGTTAATGATGTGCAATTTTTCTGTAAAGTAAAATAAAAGTGCCTGTGTCATGTAATGTGAATCAGCTAACCAAATTAGGCTTGCTCACAGAAACTAGTAAATGTTTCGACGAGAGCTACTGCTAAAGACAGACGACCTTATGAGACCTTCATTAGAAGACATATTGTTTATATTATGTTTTCTCATCTGTGAAAACAGTAAAATACTTACAGGACTGAGGAGAGGAATGCCGTAACTTTTTAGAGATGCAAATTTCCAAGACCTTCTTTGGAGGAACACCTGGATTTGTCGTAACCATTTAGAGCAGTTTTTGTTTTACTAGTTTTAAAAGTAAAAAGCCACCACCCTCGGAAGTCAAGGTGTGAACGCAGAGGCGTAACAGATTCCTCAACTTTAGAAACAAAGATGCACGAATGTGATTGGAACTTGCTTGCACAGGGAACAAATTAAGAAGCCACACCCGTGTTTTTGAAGTAGAGTCCACTAATTTCTCAGAATAATGAGGCACTCTTTTCTGTGTTAATTAGAGCACAAACGTCATGTAAATCGTGTTTATTAGTAGGAAAACATTTTTTGCTAGACAAATGTTGGGCAGCCAAAAGTGTCCAATTTGTGTTAGAGGCACTTAATTTGTTTGTTACTGATAACGAATAGTAAGTAACATCTCTCATGATAAGCATGTAATTGCGTACTTCTTGAGCTGTCGGTGGAAATTACAACTAGATAATTCCATTCATCTGAAATATAAACCACTTAAACACAGTCGCGCATTTCATTACTGTGTTATCCCGAAAGAATTTTAGGCTGCTGAAAGAAATATACAAACAAGATGATAAGGATATAACTGCATGTATTTATACTGCTAGCTCAGGATAGTGTATTAATATTTACTTCATTACTAGTACTATACACTTGTTAGTCCTAATGAGCTTCTCTTTTTCTATTTTTTTTTTTTTTTTTTTTTTTTTTTTTTTTTGAGCTAGCGTACCAACAGGTAAGGAGGCCTTAGATATTATGGGATAATACAAGCTAAAATAAATTTCAGTTAGAGCAGTACACTTTTAGGTCGGTTCAGGCACCTGTGGCACTCAAGCCATACTTATCAATCCCTAGGTGCGGGACGGCTTGTTGTAAAGGGTAATGCAGATGTCCTCCGAAATGTAGGAGTCACTCTGACGAAGCAATAGGAAATGGAAGAACGAGTATCAGTTTTTAGGCACCCAAATATTCATTATCTGTTTAACCTACAAGTTCAGGTAAGTTTAGGTAGGTAAAATTGTGAATGTAATGTTCAACCTTTCATTTCCAATACATCAACTGCCCCCCCCCTTTTATGTGTATCTGAGTTTGAATATTTTCTGCAGAAATTACCGAAGACCAGCAAGTTAAATATTGTAGTGTGAATGCGTGGAAGCAAGTTGGGTGGTCCATCCTCACAGGACTTGTTGATTTCTAGCCTCAGTTACGTTCGTTCAGAAAACATCAGGTAGTAAATTATGTGGCATTTGGTGGGGAACGGTTAGATAAGGAAAACACACATTATGATTAGTAACACATTAGTAGCATTATTATGCGTTTCAAATGGGAAGGGTTCTGGAGTCCAGTTAATCAGATTCTGTATCACACTCAGCGTTGCCAGCGTGTTACCCCACTCCTTTTATATTTCCCTCTCCCCCTCCCCCCCCTCTCTCTCTCTCGCACACTCATACAACATGCAGGTTTGCTTGGGTCTGCTTGGGTAAGGGTAAGCAAATTATATTTTACAAACTTTTACAATGATACAGTTGCCAAAATCAAAATTGGAAAAAGCATTTTCGTAAATTATGAATATTTTAAACTATTATAACTATAATTATAGTTTATAAATTGTCTTCTTTTCTAATCCAAATGCGGGACACACTTGTTTTACCTACACCACACGCTTCAGCAGTAAGCCGATGAGCATTTTTGAAATCAAGCTGATTTCTATATTCCTCATTGCTCAATTTTTTGAAGAACGTGTACACCTTAAAAACAATACTTCAAGCCTGACTTCGCAATAATTGTCTTTTTGACTTGCCACTAAATTCACCGCAAGAGGCCATTGCACTATTTAACTCTTACTGTACTGTTGTGTAAAGAACAACTGAATGATATTGATCTGAACTCTCCAGAGTAAATAAACACTTCTTATCCAGCATTCATTCATAAACATAAGCATACAGAATTCCACAGGCTAGCAGGAAATGAAGTGTTTGCTCTTTCTCGAATTTAATACATTGATTTATTCACTGTAATTCTTTTATCACGTCATGCAGTAGTTTAAATTTCAGTTTGAGTCATGAAAAGTATATGTTCATACATACACACCAGCCACTTTGAACTGAGATTACGAACCATTCATAAACAAAGATATAATGTGACCAGACACGTTCTGCCAGGGCAGCAGGAAATTTAGTTTCCTCTCGCCGAATTGGATTATTCAAAGTAATTCTTTTATCACGTCATGTCAAACATTTACGTTTCAGTTCTGAGTAATTACAAATATGTCTTAGCGCGAATAGTATTTCATACAGATTGATGAGGTTGGCGCTCGTCACACACCACTTAGCGGGAATACAATACGAGAACACCGCAGGACTACCATTGGTTGCTCGCCTAGTAGCGCTCAAGGACAAACACCTTCCCATTTGAAACACATAGTATTTCATTACGGAGGGAATTCGGTACGTAGGCCACCATGCTGGGTCCATTGTTCCTATGACCCTAAGTGGGGCATCCCCGGGAGGAAGGATCAGGCGAAGGAGACAGAGGGCGTGCTACCCAGGGACCCACGATAGTACAGAGGGCAGGGAATCAACAGTTTACTTAGATAGAGACCTTCCCCGACAGATCAGGACAACGGACACGCTCCCCTACTGCGGAACGGCAACAAGCCCAGCAGTCGAGGAGCCCTAAAGGTCCCTGGCTGGCGGCCCCGAAAGAGGAGCGGAGACCGGCAACCGACCTACCGGAGGAGGAAGCTGTTTACCTCAGAGCATATCATCCCACCATGCACCGCCGAGACACCCACCAACACTTCTACCCTGAAAGGGACCACCAGATAAGAGAGGATGTGAAAAAATACTGGAGATGAAATATAGAGACAAAAAATCGGGGAATGTAATTAACTAATCCAGGATTCGCCTAGCGAGCCGGGAAACCCCCCGAAAAGCCCATGGGTCAGGTAGACATCGAACCCGGGACTCCCGAATGCGAGACACAGACCAAACTGCCTGAGCCATCGCGCTCGGTTAGTAAGACATTAGTGCCAATTATTAAATTATCTGTACTTACTCGTACCCCAAGCAGGTTGGAGAGAACATGTCGATGCAATAGAAAGCACTACTCATTAGCAAATATCCTGTAATTAATAGGGAAATAATAAATTGCTTTGCAGGGATAGTGGGAGAATTAGCTCAGTATTAAGACACTAATATTTTTAGCATATTATAAGGTCTTCCCTACTCCTAAATAAGATAGTGGATGCTAAGTTTGTATTTTTCTAGCTGGAGATGAAACTGAACATATTTACTCTTTGTTACTTTGCCTTTCGCATTTTGCTTCTTCTTATCACAACATTATTCAGGCGGAGAGGTATTTATTTAACTCATAACTCATAAACACGTAATGTATTGACTAAAACCTGACCTTAGTATTTTCACATTTACTTGCAGAAAACTAAGCTGACAATAGTCCGTAGTTTCTTTTTTATGTAAGGACTTCCTTATTCTTCAGTTGTTTTCTTCTGCTTTATGGTCTGGAAAGATTACAACAGTTTGTCTAATAGTTAGTCTAATGTAGTCAGTTATAATGCCATTGACCATCGGTTTTGTTTAGGCCTGTCATCATTTGAAATATTGTTTTCAGAGTTCCAAGGTGCAACAGCAAACAAATATTTGAAGTCTAAAATCCCACAGGCTTTTCTCTACCTACCATAGTTTACTTTTATGCAGCGTCTACATACTATTCTAACAAAAACTTGTGATACTCTCCAAACATCCTTAAATGCATCACAGGAATTTTCAATAAAAGTCCTCCCCTCCCTCACATCACAGAATGGATTTGCTTTCGGACATTTTAATTTCCTAGGATATGGGAGTTGGTTTTGAATTAAAATACTATATCTATGTTTATTATCTTTTCATGACAAAATGAATGTATATATTAAATGTTCTGGAAATGGCCATCTTCGTTCTCAATGATCTCGGTATAAGCCGTAAGAAATATAAGATCTTATTCCCTTATCGTGAAAGAAGAATGTTCGGTAACTCTAAGCTCTATAGACTCTGGGCTCATTTGAGCTTCATTTCACCCATTCCATTCATCGTCTGATATGACTTAACGTTGGACGACGTAAATTACAAAAAAAAAAAAAAAAAAAAAAAAAATGAAAAAAATCTCACTGCAGAATATGTAGATATGTTTACTGAATATATATTTTAATTGTCTTTTAATGAATGAGTATTATTAAGCTGCTGTTTATATTTTCATTCTTGAACAACTTCACATGTTTCCTTTCTTTAATTCTAAAGAAACATTCCACTAATTTTGTTCAATCTTGTTCAGGTTTATGGTCATTATAACATTTTTTTTTTTTTTTTTTTTTTGCAATTTACGTCCTTCAACGTTGTCATATTGGACGGTGAATGAATTGGGTGAAATGATGCTCAAATGAGCCCGGGGTCCATGGAGCTTAGAGCTACCTGACATTTGTCCTTGTGGATAAGGGAGAACCCAGGAAAAACTTATCCGGGTAACTCACCCTGACCGAAATTCGAATTCGGTACCTCTTGAACGTGAGGCAGACATGCTACCATCTACGCTATCGAGGCGGGCGAAGTGATATTTGGACGTTATAATTTCTATGCTCATTCTGGTATTTCAACCTATTACCAAAGCGCAGCCTTTCGGTTTGACTGATGTCGCTGATGTTGTCGTACCTATGAACCCTCCATACACAAACTTAAGGTCAACATTTAAACTTTAACTGTTAGGGGAGGGGATCCGTCCCCTTCAGCTGCCGTGGTGCGGACGCTGCGGACCCTCAGCACTCGTGGTACCTCTGACGTTACTAGAGGAACCTCGGGCCTTCGGGAGTTGTTCGGAATGGATTGGTCTCGAGGGGGCGGTGGTTCCCGATACCCGTGGGAGATTGGGTACGTCTTCGGACGGGGTTGAGGGAAGCCATTAAGTTTCCGGGTACTAGCCTGCTCAGCTAGTAGAAGGTGTGCTAGATCACCAGGCGGCCCCACCGAGGTCATATCGGTAGTCTTCACCTTGAGTGTTGACGCGCGTAAGTGGCGTATCCACTTCCGTCCCGTCTTGTGTCTTCGGACCAGATGGGGGGGGGGCATGTTAGGAAACTAGGTCTTGCCCTAATGGAAAGCCCCACGGAGGACCCTTTGGGATACTCCCTGGTTGTAAGAGACCCGGGTCTTGTTCCTACGGGGACAGGGCTAATGGGAGTAGACTCTCTGCACTCAGATGTTGAAAACATATCTAATTATTACTTTAAGCTAGCTCTTTCAATTTGTGAGATGCACACAGCCGCAGCAACTTTACAAATTAAAATCAATCCCACTTTCGAGCGATTGCTGAGCTACGTACATACTTTCAAATATATGTATGAATAGCAAAACTATTTAAAAACTATAGAATGAGTAACATTTCATGTACACAAACTCCAAATTCATATCTCTATCACCAAGCAAATAAACTCTCTCTCTCTCTCTCTCTCTCTCTCTCTCTCTCTCTCTCTCTCTCTCTCTCTCTCTCTCTCTCTCTCTCTCTCTCTCTCTCTCTCTCTCTCTCTCTCTCTCTCTCTCTCTCTCTCTCTCTGTCTATTTCTCTGCAGCAAAGTCACTCCCCTTCATAAATAATAGGATACGAAAGAAGAACAGGTACTGTGTCTAAAGTTAAGATACCAATGCCTTCTTAATATGCATCACAGCATTCTCACCCGTCCAGGAAGGGACTCAAAAGGCACACCTCGCTGAATGTAACTGCTCTTTATAGCTGTAGACACTCAGATAAAATTCATATCATTTTCTATAATTGCAACAGCACGTGCAAAAAGAATAAGCAACAATTATCTGATGTTCTTCAACGTTCTAAACTTGAACTAAGAGCTCAGTGTTGTTACACAGGCCACTAATCTGTCCTTTCACCATATGCTGCTGCTATATGAAGCAAAATACACAATCGTCGATTACGGGTTCTATTAAAAGAATTTATTAAAATTGCCACAAACGCTCCTGGTCAGTCTCATCTACAGCTAGGTAATCTTCCCTTATCAGGCTAAATATCAGACTACTAGCAAAGTCCTTCTACATCAAGTCTTTGGATCTGAGGCATTACAATTTGGACCAAAATCCCAATGAAAAGTACCCTAAAACGTTCTAATCGGCCAATCCGACGACAGTGAATTTTCTCCCTAAGAAATAAATTCAGGTATCAAATATGTTTTTGTTCATACACATTTTTTAACTTGCACCTCTTTGTCGTGTTTCTAATTGTGTCGTTTATACACCGCTTTAATTGCAATACTTATATCGATGACACTTCGTTCACCTTTGGAACATATTCTTGCAAGTAATGATGTTTACTCGTGTACAAGAATAATGTATACGAGTTTTTGTTTTATTCATATTTTCAACTCTGAAAAGAATAGGAAATAATCTTGGCTTGAGAAAACTAACCTGAATTCCTCGTACAGCAGGCAGCAGCTGTATCAACGAGCTATGGGGCCAGACATTATCATTTTTTTATTCCATTGTACTTTTCTCTTCCAACTCTTTTCATACAAATATCCCTCTTTAGGGAAACACGAATAAGATATACGTAAGACAATTTGGAAACAGAGTGATGACCAAATGAGTTCAAACCATATTGGTGATAACAAGTTATTGGTTTTCATGATCTCCCCCAAATCGAGTTCATTACAGAATATGATCTTACCACTGGTTCTCTTCCAATACCGAATGCACCTAACCATGTAATTTTCAGCTCAAATATTAATTAATAAATATTTCGTCATATATGATGAGAAACTAACTTATTATATGCTTGTGCATAAAACACCAGACTTCTTTTACATGCAATCCCTATACATATAGTTAGCTTATGCATATTGCTGCTACTGTAGTTCCATATCATTATCTCCAAGCCTCCAACCAATAATTTTGTCGTAGCGTAAAAACGAAAATCAAGATATTCCACACGCAAGGTGCTAAAGGCAACAAGTTTTGTTCCACATGAAGTGTTTGAGGAACATTAAAACCTGATCCATCCCAAATTACTAACATTGAACAAGCTTCTATGCGCTGAGCAAATCCAAGGGCATAGAGAGATTCCTTTACTCTTTCTTTCTCATTTTCACTATAATTTTCCATGGAAAGCCTAGGTATATTGGTATGTTTTCTCCTAAGATGATTCATAAGTATAGACATACTGTGCTGTTGTGAGAGGTTAGATATAGTATCCGGTGACGTCTACAATGTAGTAAATTATAAAGAACATTTTCAGACACTGAAACCTGTAAAAAACACGAAAAGCTCATTATAGCCTACAAAAATAAGGAGATATCAAATCTCACCAGTGCTATACTTCAGTGAGTACAAACAACATACCTTAGTCCGATATCAATGTTATATGTTATAAAGGCATTGCTTTCCAAATTAACTAACTCTATGATAAATTACTCCTTTTATATTATAAAAATAGATGTTTCAGTATACAAGTAAGTTTCAATCTACTGCGGAAAGTAACCATAACTGCATCTAACTTAAGTTAAGTTGAGAACGGCAGTCCAAATTTTACAGTCATTTTCTCAAATTTTAATTTTAGCATTTCAGATTGAATTTATGGACGTGTTAGTGTTAGTATGGCCCCCGAGAGTTGAAAAAATATTTAAATATGTTTAAATATGTGGTTCAGGAATCGATATGGATATGTTAGAATAAGCAAGAAAAGAAATTGTTAAAATTCAGTAGGTCATGAGATGACGCTACATGTAAATGAAATAATGTGAATGTTTTATGATTGGTAGTTTTAAAAATGAGATTATGCAATGTGTGACGTTGACCAGTAAAAATTAAGTTTTATTGGTATTGATGGCAACGAGTGAAGCGAAAATCAATAATCATGGTAAAACGGCTAGGATATAAAGCGTCTTTCGATTGAATAACATCAAAGAAAGCAGACGTGTTCTGGACTGTAGAATATTATAAATAGTTAACACAGACTTTCAGAAAATTGTATTGAAGAAATATTATTTATATTTAAATTGTTGTATAGTAAAAACGGCAAAGTGCATTTAAATTAAATTACAAGTTAGGATTTTTATAAATTAAACAAAAGTCGATAATTTTTGTGTTTGTTTAACTAAAGAATTCTTTCCTTGCAACCACTCCTGAGAAAAGGTTTCTCATGTAAAGACTGGAGCTATACAGAAGATTTTAGATACATCTGAGTGCAGATTGGTCATCTTCTTCTCCTCGGAGGGCTGAATTGAACCCGCAACCCTAGGCGCAACGCGGGACGAGTGCAGGTGAGAATAATCCCGCTATACATGATCGCCGCAGACTCCGGGAACACCATCGTCCCATCATCAGCACTATAATAATTCCGCTACAAGACGTTCGGTTGTTGCAGTAAAATATTCACCGGCAATTTCCATATTAAAGGGAAACGTTCCAAGAAATATATTTTAATAATTCAAAATCAACTCGTGTTAAATGAGATGGCAAAACTATTTTATTATATACGTGTTTGACTGTACATGTATATGCTATGTGTGTTTTGATACTAACTTGAAAATGTATATTATTATGAAATATTATATAATTCACCGCATTAATAATAATGCCCGCTTTAATTTTCTTAACATGATTGTTTAAACACAAGTGTTATAGACATTATAAGCAATATTTCAAGTCTTTTAAACTATTTCATACCAAATTTATTTGCAATCGAATCACAGTTATACAAATGTATATTAGGTACGTTTAAAACTGACAGAGGCTAGTAACGGGAGTTCCTTATTTCATAACAGTTTAATGTTTAATGATATAAATTTCTCCAGACCAAACTTATACCCCGGTCACGGTAGAAGCATATAATAATCCCTTTCTATTTTATTTTCCATTTTTTATTTCATTTTTAGCGATGAAAGTGACGAATGATCTACAACTTCAGTAGAAGTATCTGAGTTTAAGTGTGTAACTTTCTTCTAACTTTCATAAATCGTTCACGAAAGTCTTTGTTGGCACAATAAACACGAAAACAAACAAAAAATTACAAAACTTAGATGTTGAGACAAAAACGTAACCAAAACTATTTTGCTCAAAATATATTAAATATGAAAGCCTATCACAATCTCGATTTAGCAAAATTTCTGAACTACTTTCTACTAGTATATGTAAATTGTGAACGCTGATATATTGCTGCTTCATTGACCTAGAGGTAATCAGTTATTGACAGATATGGTTATGGATGCTTATGGTTACAATAAAATTTGCGAATAGCAATAATTTCCTTTTGCCGCGTAATATATCTAATAATTATTAAGAAGATATAAATATTATTTCATTATACCTCCTATCATTTACATTAAATTTCCTTCACAAATGTTTCTTATATAACGTTACCTATCACCTCCAGTGAGTTCACCAAACCAACATCCACTGGTCGACAACGGCTGATGATGTTAGGAAGATCCTAACGAAACGTGTTTTAGGTAAATACTAGCAATGGGTGGAATATTGAGTATTAGACCCAAAATTATATTAATTTTATGCTTCATTGTATCATAGTCCTTAAACATTGGAAAACTCCAATAATGTTCATTTTTGGATATGTTAATGAATTAGATGATGAACGAAATAGGTGAAATGATGCTCAAATGAGCCCAGAGTCCATAGAGCTTAGTTGATGACAAATACTTTTTCGATCCTTATGGTTGCAATAAAAAATGTGAATAGCAATAGCTGTCTTTCGTCGCGTAATATATCTAATAATTATTAAAAAGAGATAAATATTATTTCATTATACTTCCTATCATTTACATGAATTTTCCTTCACTAAGTTTTCTTATATAACGTGCGTATCTGTTATACCTCACATAAATTATGATGGCATTAATAGCTCAAATTTCCAGCTATATCACCGTTTTATATCCATTCTGCAAACTGTCAGTCTCTTGTGCACTGTGAATACATGGGCATATCTTTTATTTTTATTTTATTTATGAAATTTGTGAACTTTTGTTGTATTTTTATTACAAAACTGTTAATAATGATAATAAAACGCGATTTTTTTAAAAAATATGCAACAGTAATGCACGTTCCTGAAACTAAGACAGCCGAATGCATTACCGTCAAACCGAAGAACTGAAGAGAAAAAAACTCTATGTAGACTAACTGTATAGGTATATTCATCTGTAACAGTTATTAAAATTAGGTGCTGAGAGTCATAAGAGCCCAAAGCACAGAAACATAGTTTTGAGGAAAATAGATGTTAGTTAAAATCAAAATTTTCATTACGAGTATTACTTGTGAAAATGATGTAAAGAGTAAATTATGTTGGTAACACTAGAACAGCGCAGATCAAAGTTATACTTTATACTTTGGGCCCTTATATAACTGAACATCAGAAAAAAAAACTGGCGAGACAGCTTCTTATGAATGAATCATTGAATCAAAGTGGGCCTAAGGCACAGTTACAGTTGGATGACCACAAGGTCGGCAAATGTCATGAACATGCATACATGCTAAAATCTCAACATCTACTATTTTGTATTTAGGTCCTTACGGTTCCAAGCACCTCAAATGTATTCCAACCTTGCATGCAAATTTCAGCCGTCGAAAGTACCCTTCAAAAGGTCTCTAGTTAAATGCTGCACTCTTGCACATATATACATTCGCGTACACGTTTGTCATTCTGCTCAGTAAACACCGAGTTTCTCCACATTTATGCGAATCCGTTCTTACACTAACGGTGGATCAACGTACCATTTCTTCCATAGATATTGCTATGGAAGTGAAATAATATAGATTTCTTATGCTTGGTATTTGTAATATTCTCCCTCTTCAGCCAGAATTCTGGGAAACAATTGACGGATATGCTTCCCAGTTCTTCCAGTGTAATGGAAATTATTACATGAAACGTAGCTTTAAGTGTTCCACAAATTGATTTCAAAATGCAATTATATCAGCAGATTAAACAGATCAGCCAGTCGTTAATAAGACTATGTAATTCAAGCTAGCGAGTTTCTTGATCCACTACGCAACTATAGCGGGAGATGGAGACACTTCCTGCACTGCGACTTCTAGAGGAATCCATTACGACTAACACCTCGCCATAGGGACGCGAGAGAGCTTTCTAACAAATGCTGAGAGTTCATCCCAGTTGTACAGCCGCTGACTCTCCGCGTCCGGTTCCAACAAGTGTCCAAGATATTACCTTAAAACGTCCCCCAGCGCCGAGAAATAGCATTTACAATGCGCAAGTAACAAAGCCATTTGTCCCGCACCGCAATAACCTCGAGTTGAAAGCAAATCTGAAAGACGATAAGGAAATTATATAAAACTAAGCACTCAGATTTGCGTAACTGGCAAGAATAAACCACAAATTACTTCCCTTGATGGGGATCGAAACCCTAAGCGAGTCGCACAGATTACCGCGGCGCCATCTCGCTATATTGTTCTCTAATACGAGGGCTGTTCAATAAAGAATGATCACATTTTTTTTTACAACGTACCTTTACTCATCCTCATAATTTTGATGGTCGTTCTCAAAATGGTCTCCCCTGAATACGATGCAGTTGTCCCAGCGTTTCTGCCAGTCTTCAAAGACATGCTGGAAACCATTTTTGGGAGATCCTTTAAAATCACCTCCGCAGCCTTCACTACTACATCTTATGATGGATAATGCCTCCCCGAAGGCTTTCCTTCAAGTTAGGGAATAGAAAAATGTCACATGGGGCTAAATCTGGACCGTAGGGAGAGTGAGGGATGTACTTCACGTTGATTTTTGCAAGATATTCAGCAACAACATTGGCAATATGCGGCCGCGCATTATCGTGGTGCAGCACCCAGCCTGCTTCACGGAAATGTGGTCTTTTGCGCCTGATATGGACTTGCAATGTCTTCAGGACATTCCTGTAGTATTGCCCAGTAACTGATGTGTGTGCAGGTACAACATGCTGATAAACCATTCCATAATTATCAAAGAATGAGATGACCATAACTTTCCAAGGAGAAGCAACCACTTTTGCTTTTTGGGGGGCTGGTGATGAAGGAGATTTCCACACTGAGCTTTGCTGTTTGCTCTCTGGATCAAAATTATGTAGCCAAGTTTCATCAGCAGTGGTTACGTTTGAAAGAAACTCCGGATCTTCCTCTAACATCAACTTTAACTGCATGTTACCTCCATTGCAGCGGTAGGTGATACTGAACATGTCTGAATTTGCCTGGTTCTCACAGGTGGGAACCAGGAGTACCAACAATGAAACTACTACGGCGTGTTTGTTTCACATTAAGCTAACAGAATATAATAAGATTGAATTTTAGTGCGAAAAATTATGACCGTAAAAAATTATGATCATTCTTTATTGAACAGCCCTCGTATTTCCAGCATTAGAACTTCTAACTTTCTGTGGATGTTTCTGTCTCACGCTGACCCAGGACGTTCACACTTTTCTGACAACATATAACTTGTGGACTCATTAGGAATAGTGACACGAATAAATTTCTGTATATATTCAGGCTGACAGTCCCCACGTGATAACGGTCAGCGAAACATAGCATAATAAATCATGCTGCTGTGACATTCTCCATGATAAATACATACAGACACAGTTAAGTGGCACATGTATATAACTTAATTTCTAGTATACACTCTAGAAAATAACTTTGGAATTAAATGAAAACATCGTTAGACTACAGTACCGCAGAACGGATATCCATTACCAGTCAGGCTGGATGGCATGCAGTTGTGCTATTCGATGTACACCCAATATTTGCAATATAGTCAGTGGAAATAGACATTGTTTAAATGTACAACTTTCGACCTTTCAAAGAATTACTGAAATAGTGTCTTTCTGAACAATTCTTATAAACAAATGATAACACAGTATAGCTTGAGAGGACATTGTTAGTGCACTACAAACCATAAAGTAGCAAACAAATAAATCTTATAACTATTCGTAACGCATAAACAAATACATTTACATCAAGAATTAAAATAGCTCTTTGTTTTATAGCCTAAGGTGGATGTAAAACGAAATTGAATCAGGCAATGTAAGTACCTATGGTAACTGGAAACAACGTAAACGAAGCTGAGGTCAAACATTGCTTGATCCCAGACGGCGACGACGGCGGCAGGGTGACTTTTGCCCTCTAGTGTACATCATTACCATAATCCTAGGTTTGTGCAGCGTAACGATAAACGTCGGCACGTTAGTTCCTTTAACCAAAGGCTAGGCTGCAAGCATCAGCATAACAAGTTAACCATTATATTTATCTTGTATTTCGTTCGGCTCATGTTTAACCGAACGTTTTCGATGTGTCTTTAGTAACCTAGTAAGGATAATGCGTGAAGTAACAATATAATGAAAATAAAATGTTAAGTCATTCAAAATAATGAAACCTTACATTCGAGTATGAAACAAGTAGGAATAAGAAACAAGAATTTAAATAAAGAAACAAGTACCAGCGTATTTCGATGATATTTTTGGAGAATTTATTCTGTGACTCTATGAATGAGCTCGGAGGTCAAATTTAGAATTCGACCTATGAAATATCATCTGTATCCATTTCTCTAACAGTGCACTCTTGAAAGACCGGGGCATCCCCAGGGAAACCCCTGAAAAACTCATGGGTCAGGAAGGTCGGCCATGGATATCCACACGACGACCTCCAGACGTTACTGCATGAGCCCTCCAGTTTAGTGTCTTTGGAGGATGAAGCAGTTATTTTAAATATAGTTTTATTGAAAATTATTTTTAAAGATATAGTAAAAGGGGAACCGGTTAAAAAGAACAATTGCAAGAGAAATATTGATTGTAGAGATATAAACAAAGAAAACAAATACTGTAGAGTCTCGGTTATCCGAACTTCGGTAAACTGACATTCCGTATTGTCCGACATACTCTCACCAGTGCTTGGTCAGCAGGATGTGCATCCTCGAAACTTCAGTGAGTGTGCAGGTATAACTTGGGTGTGGACGATATCGTTTTCATTTCCTGTATTATGCGTAGTATCCGACATACTTTCACCAGTGCTTGGTCAGCAGTATGTGCATCCTCGAACCTTCAGTGAGTGTGTAGGTTTAACTTGGGTGTGGACGATATCGTTTTCATTTCCTGTATTACCCGTAGTATCCGACATACTTTCACCAGTGCTTGGTCAGCAGTATGTGCATCCTCGAACCTTCAGTGAGTGTGTAGGTTTAACTTGGGTGTGGACGATATCGTTTTCATTTCCTGTATTACCCGTAGTATCCGACATACTTTCACCAGTGCTTGGTCAGCAGTATGTGCATCCTCGAACCTTCAGTGAGTGTGTAGGTTTAACTTGAGTGTGGACGATATCGTTTTCATTTCCTGTGAGTACAATATGGCAAGTAAAAGGAAGAAAGTGGTTGTTTCCATGGAGGAAACCTTGAAAAGAATGTATCGACGGCAACTCCTTTTGTACCTGATAGAGGAAATGGACAATGCCAAAGACATGATGGAAAAGTTAGCATTTATCAACATGAATGACATTGCATACTGGGTGGCTCAGTATTGGGAACCATACCGAACCATACCGTTAGGTGATGATGAAAATAAAGAAGAGATAGTACAAGAGGACATGGGTGATATTGTTCCCTTACTGAACCGCATTCCTGTGAGGACGCTACCACTTAAGATGCGAGTAGCTGGTGTGCAGAAGATCAACTATTTGAACTCGCAGAGTGATATTGTTGATTTCGTGAATGTTAATGACAATGAGGATGATTCAGAACGGAGAATTGAAGAGAAAAACTAGAAGAAAATAAGTTTAAGTGCTTTAGAGATGGCATTAAGATGGCAACAGCCGGAGGCAAGTGCAACTGAGGTATTGATGTTTCGTCGATGGCGAAATCTCGCAGCAAGGAAACGTTATTCATCAGGCAAGCAGACTTCATTGATAAGCTTCTTTTCTTAAGACAATTTGGAGCTCACTTTCGTTCAATATTGCGTGTAGAATTGGTTTAATTATTTAGTAAATACCGCAAAACCAACAATTTTTCTAATAACACAGTATACCTACCATGTTTTACTCCATTTACCAGCTTACTTTGTGTTATCTGACATTTTCGGTTATCCAACCTTGTCCCGGGCCAGTTTAGATCGGGTAATCGAGACTCTACTGTATTGTTTTTAATAATTATAGTATTATGGTACATTTTAAAAGATATTGTTTTAATGTTAAAATTGTTTAGAAATGATTTAAATGAAAAATTCTAAAAGAATACCAAATATGGTAACAAATATTGTTCAGTGAAAATGTGAACCAATAAAACTGGGTTGAATTGCCAGGTCAACGTCAAGGCAAATATCTTAGTACTATCTGAAGTTGGCGTTCTTCTTTACACAGACTTCGTCAAGGTCGGACGCAAATGTTATTGGGTCCGTAAACTAGCAAGTAGACGCTGTGGAGAGTATAGTGAAATTACAAAAAGAAATATCGACGCTTACAAAAGAGTATTTGTTTGGTGTTACGATGAGTATTGTGAATTATTCATTTAATTAAAATTTAAAATTCTGAAAGAAAGCTACTAAAATTCTTTCATTTCTTTAACCAAATAATCATCGCTTCCTAACCGTGACCACGGTAACTTCAAGAACCCATTGTAACCAGGAGCGTCGGCTCCAGCGTCAAGGATAGGATGCCGCAGCATCCAACCCACGCGGAGATCATCGCAGTATCTTCATCCCCATCACCTTTAATCCTTTCGCAAGGATTATTGACGTTGTGAGTTCCAGGACTATAGAATACAGAAATTAAGTGTATTAATGCAAGACGTTTCAGAAGTATTTAATGTAATAGACACATAGGTTAGCCCCGCATTTTAAAGTATATAAATAATAAATACTATTGAAACAACATAAATACTAATGAAACATACTTTATCGCTTTCTCCCTGCAAAACAAACAAAGTTCAGTAAATTAATATTGTAAATACAAAAATCATATTTAGATTGATTTGCAATACCAGATATATAGTAAAGCCCACTAAATTCGTGCAAGTGAATAATCAACCGAATACTGCACCAGTATCTCCTGTTCTCTTCATTAGAGAAATCATTTTGGCAAATATTTGCCATTGCTTCTGATACTACATTTCCAAATACTTTGTAAACTCTATTATCTCTTCTTATGACACATTTCTTCATGCTTTTAAAATTAATAATTTCGTAACATACATAGAATTATAACTTTCAGGGTTCTCTCTTTAATGAGGGAGACTCAGATTCGATTTCCGGTACCTACGTGGGCATTTTCAGGTGCAGGCTTCACACGTCTTCGTTAGGTCGCTAAGGTTCCAACTGAGCAGCTACTTAAAGTAGCGAAACCTAGCTGCGAAGATTGCCAATCACGTCCCACACTCCAGGACTGCATCCCACTCATGACATCTGCGGTGGGCATAGTGTGGTCGTAATGGCCAGGCGGTAAGCTTTAGGCCGGAAAGGACTGCTTTGGCGCCGGGTTTATTATATTTTCCGAACTTAACAATGATAATATAGTTGAAAGTGTAGTAATAGGGTAATATTTTGCACAAATGTGTATGGCTTGTATAGAGATGCTAAAGGAAGAGCAAAATTAACGGGGAGGATTTAGTAGAAATATATTAATAAGGTTTCTATTTACTCAAAAAGAATGTAATGAATTTAAATATTGAACTTGAAATAACTGGATATTCGAATGAAAACAAAACTGTTGCTATTAAGCGTGCTAAAACTCAGCAAAGTCAATGAAATGCATGCAAATTAGGAGCCTTTGTATTATTATGTATCGGTTCTTTTCCTGGCTCACTGAACATTATGACAGTGACTGTTAAGTTTTCTACTTTATTATCTGTAGATTAAGAAAACTGTGTTTTACTTAATTTATAGTTCTTGGTATTTTTTACTGTGTGGTCAGCATAACCTTTAAACACTTTATGCTAAGTAATCTTCTAATATAATACTAATCTTCTTCTTCTCTTTGTGTAGGACATAGTCCTGTTTTTATTTTATGGCCTCTATCCCTTTTGTCATTTTAGGTTTCGGGTGAGGGAGATACAACTATGGATCAGAGAAAGAAATCCAAGGAATGGGTGATCAGCCCGGTCCCTGGAATGAGACTGAGTGAAGTAGATGAATGGAATGAGGGCGAAGTAGATGAAACGAAAGAAGATAATAGAGCAATTGGTGGAATGACGGCGGAAGAAACCGGAAAACCCAGCTGTGGTTTGTCCACAACAAATCTGACTTTGTAGGCACCTGGGATCAAACCCAGGCGGCCACGCCTTGTTGAGAGTAAGCGATCTAATCGTTCGGCCACAGCGCGAATGTATGCATATGTATAAGTAGGAACGAAAGAGGAAACTGAAAAATATTGGGAAAATTTCGAAAAATATCGCGAACATTTGAATGACGAATTATGAATTCAGAAAGTGACGAATGGCAACGTTGGGGTGAAATGCAAAATATAATTCAAATGGTTCTGTACAAATACAAGAGACACTGCTAACAGAGATGGCAGTGTAGTCGAAATAGAAATTCTGAAACACATCGCGCTTCCTTCCACTGCTTATAAACGACAGTCAGAAGAACCCTTCTTGTCATGAGCATTGATCTTAAGATGAGAAAGACGTTCTTTTCTTCTTTTTTTCTTATTCTTCAGCAGGAACAAATAGATAAGGTGATATGTTTGAATACTTCTAGTTCGGTTCCAAGAACTCTACAAAGATCGCTCTGCCATTCTGAAATACGTACTTTAGCACACAGATGGAAGTGGCATCTTTAAGAACTGACATTTTCAAACCTAAACGAAGGGTTTTGATACACAAAAAATGTGCTGAAAATTACTGCTCATTCCATGCGTCTATCAAATGGTAAATTTCTTCACAAGCCAAAATACTTTAACGTATTAGTAATCCAGTATTGTTTTTTCTGTATTAAAGAGTTGTTTCCCTAAGTTCCAAACGAATGTACGTGTCGATAAACACTTTTCATTCAGAGTTTTATGTTGTAAAAATTTGATTTCAATGGTACAGGCTCACACCAAAGCACATTTGGTACTTATGTGATTTAATGTGAAGTGTAAACTTTTTTACAGTACTGCACAGTATTGACATACCTTTTTTATTATATTAAGTTTCATTGAAATAATTGAGTACATAAGTGGCATATTTTTCTGAAATAATAATGGTCCAATTACAATATTTTAATAATATAATGCGGGTTAAAGTTGCCATCTTTATAACAGTAGGACTAAAATCTCGTGAATTTTAAATTACGATCAGTTAATGCTGAGTTTGTTGTAAACACCCTACGCATCACGATTCTCATAGCAATATCATTTCAACCAACTAAACGTTTATAGCCAAACAGAGATTTAGTCTGGTTTCAATGAAAAAGCCCTTTGGAGTTTATATTTGAATACATTTTTGTCTCTCTTTCTTACAATCTTTTGCAGTGATAGTAGTTTTATTGTTGAAACCATCAGAGGTCATGACCCTTGGAACATCTGGCTAGGGTCATGTACACTGTCAAGCAAGCACTCGGCTCTTTCCTGCTTCAAACAAAATGATTCATCGACGAGCTTTAATGTTCACATCGTAAATTATTTGTCGTCATTCCATCATAATCGCTGTAAACACATCATCACATTTAATGCGCAATACATGAAGTTCTCTTGTTTAAGCGTGTTTCGTTAATGCTACATTTGTAAACGTATGCAGCATTTTCGTGAATCATCAATTAAAGACAATGTCTGCAATAAACATAAGTGTGCAAATTATACTCCATCTACCCAATGTGGGAGGGAAGTGAAAATTATAACGTATGAATCAAAACAGCAATGTTCTTGAGAGTATAATGTGTATACATTTTAAACGTGAATACGGTGATGTTTACGAATTAAAGAAAATGTACGCTTTGAAGCAAAGAAAATTTCCAATGTTCATTAATGAATTCTTTGGAAGGGAAAATATAACCAAACATTGATATTAATAATGCACTTGTCTTTAGGCACCACATAATTATAAACATTGAGTTGTCACAGAAGCAGTATTATGAGACTGAAAGTTGGATGACAATGAAAAGCTACTGTTCGCCAACGCAAAGGAAGTCCCTGGCAGGAATATGCTACCCTTACACAGCGTGACAAGGACAGTGAATTGTGTGGCAGAGAACGCATTCTATACAAGGGATAGAGCCGTTAAAAAACATGCGCCCTATTCAGTCAGTATACTAAAGCCGACAGGATTTATTCACAAAAGTAGAAGGCGTAGAATGTTTTTGAATGGGCTGTAGCTGAACTGACCCGAATATCATAAATAGGGCCCGGAAGTTTAGCTAAAAATTCGCACAGTTAGTTGTGCACTAAGTATAGATGTCAGTTGAATTAGTCATCAACTTGGTAAAGAGAAATAGAGAGGAAAATGTGCCTTCAGCTTCTAAAGTCAATGCAGACACAGTAGTTTTTGTCATGGCCTCTGCAACATGACGGTGAGAGCAAATATCCCCTTCTTGAAAATATAAAATAGTTATTCCAAGCAGTTTTTTACAAAAATATACAGGAAAAATATTGCTATTCGAGTCCACAATACGCAAGGAATACCTGTGCTACGAAGATGTGCTTCAGGATATTAGAAACTCCATGTTCGACAACAGAATATGGGTTTCCATTGTCGAAACGACAGATTGTATGAGAAGATCTGTACCACACATAATTGTTGATACACTGAGTAACTCTGAGGAATATGAAAAGGCATTATGTACAACGAATTAGCTTTTCATTTACCATGCACATTGTAAATATTAATTATTCTTTTGTTTATACTAATATATCCGGAAAATATTATTTTTCTGCTGTATAATTTATGAATAAATGTGCAAAATATTCTACGACACTGTGTCCATCGTGTGACTGCCTATATTTGATAGAATATCGTTGCCCGTGACCTTGGTTGTAAGAGTATTTGCGCAACTGCATGGCACTCAACCCCCTCCCCTGTCACTACTAACCTGTATTCTTTTTTTTTTTTTTTTTTTTTTTTTTTTGTTTGCTAAACTTCCGGGCCCTAGATATAAACAACTCGGAACCGCGTCTAACCATCCCTGCACCCCATTCCCCGGGACATCCTTTGCTGTGGCAAACTGTTCTTAAGCATGGGTATTGTAGTACATTGAAATACTTAAAGAACTAAAGAAGACGCACAGAGATCGTGTGAAAGGAAAGGATACGCGAAGAACAGCAACTACCATCTATAATCAAAACCTATATAATATCCCAAACATAACCAATCTGTCGACAAGAACAAGGATTACACCGTTCAAAACGGCAGTGGCATTCAATTATAACTTATTGAATATATATTATTTAGGGGAAACCTAAGAACGTTAATAATAAGAATAGAAAACTCCAAGCCTATGTTCATGAACTTGAATATTAGGAGTTGGAAAAGCAGCGCCATCTCACCTCGTATATGGCTTCCTGAGGGTGGCGTATTTCTTGTAGCACATCTAACTGTAGCATTCATTATTTATTATCCATACTAAATGATCGTGGGTTTAATCCCGGAGAAATAGCTTCAAAACTGATAAATAGCCGTCTGAACAAAATCACGCCCAATACTGTACAAGTGATTGCTGAGAAACTCGGCAATCAAAGAGTACCCATAAAAGAAAACTAATCTTGTTAAACACGAAATGATGAACAGTAGATAGATATCGGTTAAAGGAGATAGGCCTAGAGTTCTTCACCACACTAGCCATGCTATAACATAACTCTATCAGAGTGTCAAATATCCCCCACAACGAGACTGAATACACTAGTTTTGCACAAAATACTTGCGAACAAGAAATTCCAAGAATCAACCGAAGACTCTACATATAAGCTGTGTGGACAACGATATAAGAAACACCACATCATAATGGCACTACTACAGGGGGATTTTAGGGCTTATTTCGCCCATGGGTTTATTTCACCCTGGTTTATTTCACCCTATGGCTGTTTCAGGGGTGTACCCTCTTCAGCCTTGACTTTATTTGGAGTTGAGGAGGGATGGCTCTTTTTTTTTTTTTTTTTTTTGCTTTATTAGGTTACGTATGCATGTGTTAACAATTTGTCGTTACTTGCTAATTGTAATACTGTTAGTATATGTCATATTTATACTTTATTTACTTAATATCATATATATATATATATATTATTTTTTAATATTATTTTATTTTCATTTTTTAATTATTATTATTTTTTGTATAGTTTCGTTTTGTTTTTAGCAGTAGGTTCTTTGTTTTTATGTTTTTTGTTTGTTTTTGTTATTTGTTTATTTATTATATATATATATTTATTTAATACAATCTTTGGATATGTGTACAGTTACGGTATGTACACAATCGTCATTTTTCAGGCTAGAAGTATTTGGAGGTGTTCACGTATCTCGTCTTCCTCGGCTTCCTTTATCCTGGCGTGGTGCTGTATCAGGGTGACGATTGGTAGGGCGGTGGTTTCCGTCTTCTTGTAGTTTGCTGCTGCAATCAGCTGCCCCCTTACGGTCTCTCGGACGCGTTCGCGATGTACCTGTACATCCGGTCTTGTATGTGTTGTTCAAGTGGGGTTGCCTTACTGATGTCATACACTTCTTCGTTTCTGTGCCAGGGTACGAGTTTGTTGGCTATTCTTAAACACTTTCTCTCCACCTGTAGAAGCCTGGTTTTGGTATATGTTGTTATTGGGAAGGTGACGATAGCGGCGTAGGTGAAGTATGGTCTTACTATTGTCTTATACAGTTGGTTGAGGATCGGTGCTAAGAGTCCTATTTTGCCTATCTTTGATAAGTAGTGTAAGGTGGAGATTGCTCTTTTTGCTTCTTTCATCTTTTGCTGGAAATGTGGTTTCGGCACGAGAAGAACTAAATCTAAAACAACAAAGACTAAACTTGGAATAATAATGCTTAGTGAGTGTATTGTTCTCATCACCAGCAAGCAGCCTGGCATAAATGGCCATTCATCAAAAACCTACTGATGCAAAACAGCGGAGGGAGAGAAAAAGGTGGTAAATAAGAATGAAGCAAAAAGTAATAAATGCTCACATTCGTGCCAGCTGCTGTAATTTCAGTGATCTTTCGCTTCAGCCCGAAGATCATATGTAGGCTCTAGTATTATATGCAGTTAATCCTTACGCGTACCTCACATAAAGGAGTGATCCCGTTATTACAACTGTTAATTGCTTCTACAAGGATTAACTGCGAAAGCCCATTGTAATTTTATTATTGATATTGGTCAGTGTGATTTACTTGCAGTGTCATTAAAAAGAACACTTGTAATAAGCATAGCCATAAGCACTAAAATACGAAGTGACAGAGTTGAAGGATTCAAATCATTGTAGGTAAAATAACACTACAAATTTATACTCAAATCAGAAGCGGCTCAGGGGGTGGTGCCTCCGTGGAATGGAACTGCCTCAAAAAGTGGTGGAAATACAATTTTAAATTATTTGCATACTCCAAATGTATTCATGTTTACCTTGTGCAAGAGGCAAACAGAAAACATATCAACAGAAAACCACATGAGCTAAAGGAAGTTACTTTAAAGCTTTTGTCTGAACATGATTATGCTTACTGTTCATGAATTTGTGTCATATGGAATCTGGCACGAAAGAACGTCTTTCTCCGCAATGACTCATACTTTAGCAGGGTACGTCGTTGGGACAGGATAAATCCGTACCTGTGATTTGTTGGCACGCCTATAGTTGGCAGTACATGCCCGTCAGTGGTACCAATGATGCTCACACAAAGACTGATACGGTATATTGAGGAGCGACAGGTAAAACCACTTATCAATACTGTTACAGTGTGCAATAAAAGTGTTACCTGAAAATTTAGTTTTATATCGTAGTCATCATTTCTAATTATTCAATAAAAGTGTTACCTGAAAATTTAGTTTTATATCGTAGTCATCATTCCTAATTATTCATATAATTAAAATTAAATGAATCGTAGCTTTATACTGTTGCTTGTATTGTACAGCTGACGATTAAAGGATCAGTTTGGTTCTCTCTAGAATACTAAAATCTCGTGTATGAGTACCGTAAATTGATATTTCATTTAGTTAAGTAACTCCAACAATAAACTGTTTTACTAAGTAGCCCTTTTCCTACATTAATCGTTAGTAGACAAGCTAAAACAGAAATTTGTGCTGATCTACGCAGAAATATATAAACCGCATAAGAATTAAATGGACATTCACAAGAAAAATAAATAGTTCTGTGGATGTGGAGTCAAAAATGTTTCATTCTGCTTTCCATATATCTTGTTTAGCAGCGATAACTCTAGTCTGAAGGAAAGGTTTGGTGCATTTAGTTCACGCCTGTGGAAACATTAAGATAACCGTGACAGTACCTTAAATTGATATTTTGTCATTTATTTATTTGGAAATGATACACTCGTTCTATATTTCCTTAATATCGGCTTATTGGCTCAACTTTGAGTACACGGACGGAACTAGTTCCAGTTGTCACTATAGGTGGCGCTTAGTGCCAATCAGTAATTAGTGAAAGAAGAAGTAGCCATTATCGGTGATGCTCATATTTCATTGTATAGCTGAGCAACATTTTAATCGTTTCTTTCATTCAAGTACGATATCTCCTACCCTTTTGTTAAATATCCCTAATCCTCGTTTCACATAAGTTTGCCACGTATCTCTTAACGGTCACGTGACCTTATCACTTCTCATTGGTTGCTGTTGTGCAGACTGTTGTGCGGTAAAAATTAGTTCATTAATTAACATGGTGATATATGTTTATATGTTGGAAGAGAATTGTCAAACTTATATTTTCGTAACCGTTTTAATGAAATATATTACGCAACAGAGTTGATTTATCTGAAAAACATGTTAATTCTTAAACAAAGTAAACAGGTTCCTTTGCTCTCAAGCACATGGCATGATAGCACGTGATGTAGCGGTAGTGATGACATATTTGTTTATATGACTTCTATCACTAATCTTGTTTTGAACTGGATTAGTCATATATCGCCATTTAAAGGTGTGTTATGCCGAGTGCGAGAACTAAATTATTTTATTGATCGTTTATTGCGCGTGTAGTTATTATACGTATTGATACAAAAATGTTGTGGTGGCGATCACAGGTTACCACCGCTCCACGTTGTGCACCAGTTTGAAGCAAATATTATAGTGAGCAATGAGGTTTCTCTCAGGGTATGCGTGAATGTGTGTGAGAAGGAAATTTTACAACACTGGAATGCCCGTTTCCAAATTATTTATTCACTGCTTCTTATTTCAAACCTCGAAATGGAAGCTGCCGACCGAGGGTTACCAATCACGGTTTATAGTGACTGAATGCTAACTATATTTCTCGATAAATTTTGATGACCCGACAAATATTCAAGACAGAACAAGTTGACCGCTCTAATCGGCTTGACGTCTCAGAATCCTCTCTCATATCGGCTACACGCCGATAAATGTTCGTAATGGCTTCCTAGCCGCGATATAGCCATATCGGCCATACACCTACGACTGCCCTCACCACAGCTGCGCGTGTATCTTTATATAACTTTCACTCTCCAAATTCCTTTTTCAAACCAAAGACCCTTTGTGGCTGTTTTGGTCGCCATTGTAAACGATTCATTCATATACGTCAAGTGACAATTCCTTTAGAAACCTTCTAAGGACACTGCGTCTTTCATTCATGGCATTGTTACTATACTTTCCCCAACTCACTGACCTTGCCCTGGGTCGTCACAAAGAACCAACATTCCTTTTACGTCTATCATTATTCTTTGCTTCTGGAAAACCATAATTTCGGTATCAAATGCCCCCATAGATATTATTTTATTATCCAATAATGAAATAATATATATGTCTTGCCCGAATATAACGCAAAATATTAGACCTTTGTCAGCAACTTCCAATTCGTTTTACAATTTCTTTTCACAACATTAATTTTTTTTACATGACATTTCCTAAAAATTATTCACATGGTTACCTAACAACATTTCATTTAAAATTTACCAACATTCTGATTTGCAATTTTCAACTTTTAAATATTACTCGGAAAATATTTCAATCTACATCATCTCTCTTTTTCTCCATCAGATCTACCTAAAATTAATTCATATTGTTGTTACACTTGAAACAATTCAAAAAGATACACTCCCATGTTTAAATCAATGGTACATTAATAAGATTATATTTGTATTCAACATTTCTGAGTTCTTCTTCTTGATTCTATATAAATATTCTTTTCAAAAGTCTTTCATTGGTTAATTTTTTTTATACATTTCCGAATATTTCTTTATGATTCTATATAAATATTATTTTCAAAAGTCTTTAAGTGTTCTGATTTTCATTACTATATTTTTTTTTCACTTGTTTAGTTTTAAGTTTCACTGCACTGTCACAACACTGTTTACACTTAACCTATACATTTTACACTACACTATTTATACTTAGCCTATACATTTTACAAGTTTGTTTCTTCTCCTTTTACAATTTGTTATGGCAATTTTAAATACTTTAGCGTAAGTTCCTACCATTTACAAGAAAATTCATCATTCCACAACGTACTTCGAAATACAAGAGAATTTTGCGGACTTTTCCATGTATAAAGGACTTATTTATTCTACATCCCCATGATTTTTCCATATCTAGCTTAGATATCGTACATTGATCTCTTTTCCTGTCTTTCTTACACATATTCTGATGGAACTGTGCCCCTTGCCCGAAATATTTTAATATTTCTGTTTCGTTTATCAGTGGATTTTGAATGTTTTTCAATGTTTCTCTCATCGCCGTGATATCTATTGCTACCTCATTCATTTGACTTTTGGTTTCCTCCAAATACCTCGTCGGTTTTCTGTTTTCCCATTCTGATCCTTCTAGTCTACTCCTAGTTTCTTCTAACACTTTTCTAGCTATTTCTCTATCTTTGCCTAATTTTTGTGCTATTTCCTCTATCTGTTTTCTGTTTTCACTATCTGACTTTTCATTAACTACATTCAAAACTTCATTTTCAGCATTCTGCGTCTCCTCACTAACATCTTTCCCTACATTGTATGTTACCTGCTCAACTTCATCTCTTACGTTCTCTACTTCCTGACCAACTTTCCCGAAATTTTCTAAAGCATGTTGTTGATTGTCTAACTTCTTTCCTAGTTCTATTTCTCCTACCTCCAACTTCTGAATACTATCAGCTCTCTTTTCTCCTATCTGTTGAAACGTTTGATTGCTACTGTCTATTTCCCCACTCAAACTTTGATGATATCTATCTATCTTTTCATTTAAACTTTGGATCATATTATCAAATAATTTCATCATAGTTTGACACCTATTATCTATACGTACGAAGATTTCTCTAGTTCCCTCTAACATATTTCCTTCCATTTCAACATTCTTTGGTACAGATCTACCACACTCTGCTACTTCAATTAATTCCTGCCTACTGTTATTATTATAAACCTCCTGAACTTCCATGCTTTCTTCAATTTTTTTTTTTTTTTTACTTAAAACCTTGTCTTTCACTCCTCAAATAAATTCACCATAGTCTAGTATATAATTTTACACTCTGTACCTTTGATTGTTTTTACTGGCTCCTGATGACGTCACTAATGACGATGCCGGCCTCCTTTCTTCTTTACAGTCGAACTGTTGACAAATTTCTTGATGGGTCGACCGTCCTCCTGTCGAACCACCTTCACCTGTTGAACCTCGTTGTCGGGTTGAAACTCGTTCTCGGTTGAACCTCCTTCTCGGGTTGAACCTCCTCCTGTTGTCGAACGTCCTTCTCCTATCGGGCCCCGCGTTGGCGCGCCAATTTGATACAAAAATGAAGGTGGTGGCGATCACAGGTTACCACCGCTCCACGTTGTGCACCAGTTTGAAGCAAATATTATAGTGAGCAATGAGGTTTCTCTCAGGGTATGCGTGAATGTGTGTGAGAAGGAAATTTTACAACACTGGAATGCCCGTTTCCAAATTATTTATTCACTGCTTCTTATTTCAAACCTCGAAATGGAAGCTGCCGACCGAGGGTTACCAATCACGGTTTATAGTGACTGAATGCTAACTATATTTCTCGATAAATTTTGATGACCCGACAAATATTCAAGACAGAACAAGTTGACCACTCTAATCGGCTTGACGTCTCAGAATCCTCTCTCATATCGGCTACACGCCGATAAATGTTCGTAATGGCTTCCTAGCCGCGATATAGCCATATCGGCCATACACCTACGACTGCCCTCACCACAGCTGCGCGTGTATCTTTATATAACTTTCACTCTCCAAATTCCTTTTTCAAACCAAAGACCCTTTGTGGCTGTTTTGGTCGCCATTGTAAACGATTCATTCATATACGTCAAGTGACAATTCCTTTAGAAACCTTCTAAGGACACTGCGTCTTTCATTCATGACATTGTTACTATACTTTCCCCAACTCACTGACCTTGCCCTGGGTCGTCACAAAGAACCAACATTCCTTTTACGTCTATCATTATTCTTTGCTTCTGGAAAACCATAATTTCGGTATCAGTATAATGGCAGAGTCTACCGCCAGTTTTTCGCTGAAGCATCGTAAGGGAAAACCTTTACAAAGCGGCGAAAAAAGAATTGTGGTGCATGTGTTTAATGCACTCACAGAGAAGAATCCGTCTTTGTCAGTGAGAGAAGTCGAATATCTGTGCACTGAACTTACAGGTGTTAGATGCGTAGGAAAATCGTGACATGAAATTGAGACAACAGGAAAACTTACCACTCCAGGGACGATATTGCTGTGTGGCGAAAACGTTATTTAAGGACAATGAGACTGTACCGAGATACAAGTCGCAAAATATACTACCTTGACGAGACTTGGGTGAATGAAGGACACACGACAAGTATGGCGTGACACGACTTTTAAGACTGAAAGACAAGCATTTTTGCAAGGTATGTGTGCTGGTTTAAAAAATCGCATTGGAAAAGGCCGAAGGTCTTTCATTATAAACTTGTTTCAGTTTCATTGCTCATTCATTCAGCTTCAACTTGCTCAGTTTCATTATAAACTTCATTATTTTTGCATGCCTTCATATTCTTATTTGTATGATTTTATCTATCTTCCTGGCAATTATTATGACGTTTAATGCAGGTTTCAATGTGACGGGAAGGCACCACCTATGGCTTATGACGCGAAAGCATTAGCCAATTAGGATGAGTGGGAAGGTAGTTGCACGCGGAGTGATACATGTCAGCGGGGCAAGGTTACATGAAACGGAGATTAGTTATAAACATTTTGTTTCTAGATTGTCTTGCGTTTTTGCAACAAAGCTGGGAATGAATATTAACAAATAAATGTTTATCAAATGATGAGTTGCAGCTACTAAAGCGCTGCGAGAAGGAAGTTGGGAAAAAAATGATTTTATTAAACAGACGTTTTAAAGTTTTTAATGTATAATTATTTTCATTCATTCACTGCTTTAAATTGTTGCCACAGATTATCCCAAAAAAATCCTTTATCCGAAACAGTGTGCTCCCTTTGGTTCGGTAAATTACATTCTACCGTAGTTTAACTATCCATAAATCTAAATGTGCCTCTACAAGGTAATAACTAATAAACGTTTTGGATAAACTAAATTACACTGCGTTTAGTGTCCAAAGCGAAGGATGAAAGCTTACTTAACATTCATTCCGTGTAAGATGTGGCATCACCAGTTGGGCTATGGACCTATGTACCGTTGTGGCCTATAGAGTAAAACACGCACCTACCTTACTGGCAATTATTTCAGCTGTCAGATGGTGGGTGGTATTTCAACGTCACCAGATTATGATGCCTCATAGCTTCCTACTGCTATAACATGTACAAATAAGTTAAAATTAACCATAGTACAATTGCGCTTAACCCAAAATTCAATGCATTGCTTACAAAACACGTACCAAGTTAAAAACTAAAAAACGTGTTATTTTATTAATAATTACGTGATGAAATATTCCCGTTAAGATTTGCATACGAATTTGCTCAGTATGTTAGAACCTTTAATGAAAGAAATACTGCACTAACCTCCAAATCTAAGACGGAAGTTATGTAAGACAAACTGTACATTTTAAAATATCCTATACCTTTTTTTTATTCATTTGCTGGCCATTTCTTTTCTCAACTAAATAAAACTCAACAATTAAGTAAGAATGAGTAATTCACAAGCTATTTGCAAAAAATTCAAGACATATTTTGTAATACTCCAAACCACATCTAAAACATACAACGTTTTAAAGCGAAAGAACAAAGCTGGTAAAGCAAAACTAACCCCTGTCCCCTAACAGTTGCTTTTGTTTGGCCTTGAAAATGAGTTTTGTTTACTGTTCTCCACAGGAGAATATGTGTCAGAGGCCTGAGACGCAGGGGGGTTGGCGGAGGTTCCCACACCCTCCCTGGACAGATTTATGACACCCCATGTCAGTACAACTACAGAATATTCAAAAACTTTCTGACGGCTTCTACTCTTGTGAATGAATCTTCTCGGTTTTAGTGTATAGAGTGAATAGGTCGCATGCTTTTTTTTAACGGTTCTTCTCCTTGTGTAGCATGTGTTCCTGCCACACACCTTCTCTGTCCTTGTCCCACTGTGTAAAGCAACCTTTCAGGGACCTTCTTTGCGTTGGTGGACAGTATTTGCTTGGTGGTGTTATTTGGAATTAGGGAAAAATGTTTAAAATTATTATAATGTTTATGTCGAGTGTGTAGAAATGAGATTCTAGAGGAAAAATTGTACAAGATATGTATATTGGTTGGTACAAGTGACGTGAGTATAAAGAAATGAACGGTTGCTCTGGAGAAAGGAAAAGTCAATAATCTTCCTTGTGGAAAAAGGACGCGGCGAAGATAAAAGTTTTGGATAGTGATGAGTGTACGAGAAGGAGTGAGCAATTTTATGTGATTAACGGAAACCATTTACTAAGGAAGTAAGGATTTATCGATGTGCTGGAGGTAACCTACAATGACTGACTAGGAAAGAAAGTTCGAGTAAAGTGTAATCCAGGTGATACAAATAAATTATATATTACGAAATTATCCAAATTTTATTTCTTTCACTCGTAACCACCCTTGAAAAGAAGAGATCTTATTACTCTTATTTAAGCAGACACAATATTCAAGGACCAATACAATCTACAACGAAGATATCCCGTTACACCCTACCCTTCCAAAAAAGTATTCTGGCAATTCCAGATAGCGAAATTTTCCAAACTTCTTCCTGTTACGCCCTGGAAAATGAGGACTTCAATTCAAATTGTGATATTCAAATGAATTATTGTTCTTGTGTATAACGTATCAATCTTTCTGCAAAACATAACACTAACAACGCACATGCACACTCACCCTCAAACATAAAGTCAGGCCACTTCCTGATTTTAATATTACTTTTAATATTATATTGTACTTTTTGTAATTTTAATATAATTTTCTTTTTGGGGGGAGGGAAAGTGGGCGGAACGTCAATGGACTCAAATTGGTTTTCTGTTTAATTATATACAGTAGCTTGCGTAACAGGACCAATTGGGACCAGGACCGTTCCGATTTAACAAAAATCCGGGTTATCCAGAGAATGACGGAAAAGGATAAAAAATGCACTACATCACCAAAATAATTTTAATTGAGTTTAGAAGTTATTATCGACGTGCTTTAACCTAGCAACGTACGCTGTATGTATTGTAATGGCCGATGCATTTTCATTGAACCAAATGCAGCTACAAACTAGTTGGTAGCAAAAAACTTCTCTGTCTCAGTTTAGTGTATCGCTTACGAGCAGTGCGATCACGCATCCGCTTTAAGATTAGAAGTTCATTTGCTAATGTTTGAACTCGATTCTCGAAATAAAGCATCAGTTTCTCTGTTTGCTCCGCTTGTGCCTGGGTCATAAACTAGCTGGTTCTTCAATACTCTTTGTATATGAATACTCAACATTTTCATTTTCAGTAACACTGCATAATGCAATAATGTCTTCCCTCTGTAATCGGTTTATAACCTCCGTCATTGTCAATTTGCAACCAATTGTCAATGTCTTCTTCATCAACATCGGAACAGCCATCGATATTTTTAAAAACGTCTATAAAATATTTTCCCACACTTATTTTTTCTTTTTTAATCTTGTATTCTGGCAAGTCACACACACACACACACACACACACACACACACACACACACACACACACACACACACACACACACACACACACACACACACAACACAACACAACACACACAACAGACACGCCCGCCTCGGTAGCGTAGATGGTAGCATGTCTGCCTCACGTTCAAGAGGACCCGAGTTCGAATCTCGGCCAGGGTGAGTTACCTGGATAGGGTTTTTCCGCGGTTTTCCCTTATCACGAAAGACGAATGTTGGGTAACTCTAAGCTCCATGGACCCCGGATTCATATGAGCATCATTTCACCCATTCCATTCATTAAAAAAAACACACACACATACACCCACACCAGACCACAACTTTAAACAAAGTTTCTCTTCCACTTAGTCCCAAGCAGGTGGGATGAGTGCAATGAATTCGCCCGTTGGCAGGAAAGTTCGAATAATGTACCTACTGGGAATAGTAATTTACCGTCAATAAAATAAGTCTTGATTTACTAGGCTAAACAAACATTTTCTTCATAACTGGTTCACTTTGAGGAGGTACGGGTTAACGAGGTTTCACTGTATATCAAAATTCTTGGTTAGATAGACGACGACAGATTGATAGATAGCAGACACAGGCAGCCCCAATTGTATTTCTGATGTTTCTCATGTTTCAGGCTACTTTCAGGTGTTACATTGCGGAGCGAGCGGGGCAGAAGAGATGTTACAGGTGCCTGCTCTAAGTAAAAAGTACTTCCTTGGAAACCAGAGAGCTACCTCGCTGCGATGGTCATCTAGCTATAGCAAAGTGTCAGCTCTTCGAGCTGGAATTAATAGGGACTTCTCTGCATCTCTGTGGCCTGTCTTCCTGCGGCATGTAGCCTCCTGTGGTCCCTACACTTCACCCGTTCTTCCTGGAGGGTGGTGGGTAAAGCAGACAACAGTATCCTTCCGTATATCATGCATAATCTACAAAAACGCACCAGACTGCAACATAGAAATATATGAAACACATAGAAAACACTATTTAAAATATTCGAGTACTAGATAAGATAGCAGAACTTGGATAAATTAGTATTAATACAGCAACAATAAACCTATCATAATCCTAAAGTTGATTTGATTTTTCAGAAAAAGAGGTGAAGGTAGCTTACAAATGAATGCTCAAAAACCTAAAAATAAGAGATAGAAAGGTAATCAATGAAAGAGAATTAAGACCCCAACTTTTCATTACAAGAGGAAATGGCAGCTTACCAATGAATGATCAAAAACCTAATAATAATAGGTAGAAAGGTAATCATTGAATGAGAACTGGACCCCACTTTTTGAGAACAAGACAAAAAGGCAGCTTACCAATGAATGGTCAAAAATGTAAGTATAAGAGGTAGAAAGGTAATCAATGAAAGAGAATTAAGACCCCAATTAATGTGACGTATGACAGCTTTATGATGTAACACAGTTTCAGAGATTCGTAGGAAAGCAATGCAGATGAAATGGAATAGCAGGTTGGGTAGTCTTACAACCCTATTGTATAAACATAAATTACCTTACACATTTTTCTTTCCCTTACAGTAATCTCATCTTTCACACCTTGTCTCACCCGTCCTCCATATTCAACCAGCTAAAAGTCGGAAGGAGAAAGGTCTTACGAGGCTTCCAGCCAACTGACGTTACATGCTTTTCAGATGGAAAAGATTTACACTGGAAACAATCTAGACTAGCGAAATTCTGTTAAATAGTCTATTCCAACCAACACCTCTGATAAAAGAATCAGGCATATAAAGAGCTAATTACATAACGCTGTTCATTTTATAAGCATATATTTGCACATAGTGAACATAAACAAATAAATTTGAATGTCACAAATATATGAAGAAATAATCCGGCCTATGCAGAAGCCTAACATTACATTTCTCCAGAATGGCATGAGGATCATTAACCTGTTGCACTCTATACTCCAGACTGTTATTTTCCTAACGTTTTCTCTGCTTGAAAACCTGCATTAACGTTCACTCAATTAAACACAAAATACCTTACAATGGAGAAAATACCAGCCTTACAGGCACATGCACATTTTGTTCTATACTTTATCGTCAGTTTCCTCAACTTCGTGTAACATGCACCGTTCCGACATTACTTGCGTGCCTCAGTCCTTCTATGCGCCACAGGGATTATGTAAATTATAACTTCTTAAAACATTAAGTGTTGGAAAGTAAAACAACATTTAATTTAAACACGCAAGTCAATCTAGAACCTGGGGCTCTTACTCATTTTGTTTCTCCATCGCTACCGAGAAAAGCGGCGTCCGTCTGACAGGTTCTGCTTCGAAATGTCATGGCAGAACACCACCTTCAGCCGAACTGCATCATAGTAATTAGCATGCACGACGGTAAAGGTTGAAGACATGTATGACACGAGACATTCTGCTCGTACCATGCCAACGGAAAGGTTCCATGCACTCTAGAAATATGTAATTACAAGTCAAACACCCTTCTGAACACATGCTGGGCTCAGCAAAAAGCTGAACATCGCATATATGACAACAACTAACACATGTCAACCAATTTGACAAGAAGATTCCATATGCGTGGGAAAAAATACAGGTAGTGCGTGAAGAAATCGTGTGGATGCTCACACCAGGTCAAAGTTTAGGTTGAATGCTAAATTAGCCTTGGATTTTTAATATAACGGACTAAACTATAGGATTTGTCCAGCATGTTAAACAATAGCACACGTGTTGAATTGTGACAGCACACGAGAGCAACCATTATAATGACGCTTACATTTTAATTCCTCGCATGATACATTGTCCGGATAGAATATGAAAACTGGTTTCTGTTTTGAATCCCAGATTTAAACCCACTGTTAACCGTCTTAGTCGTCTGCTGGAAACTAGCAATTAAATTGGTCTTTGAGTCAACAAGAAACCAATATCAGCTGCTCAGTACAGGTCAACTTACAGACAGGATTGAAAAGAAAGAGACAAGGCTATGGAAAATTATGTTGAAGAACCTCTTCAGTAAAAGGTTCCCTACCGACGGGCAAGAGACAGCATACGAAGTATTCCACGAGACTATATACGAGAGGAAAAACTATGGCGACATGGTCGCGCACAATCTAACCCATGACTATTCTGTTCTCAAATGGATACCTTGGAGCATAGGACTTCCTCTTGCAAATCATTTGGTAATATCTGGATGGTACTCAGAAGCTTTACTGGAAAATGGTGCCCGCCGGAGGTTCTTCAGGAATCTTCTTCTTCTTCACTTCACGGCATGGGCAGAGTGTCCGTTCCGTCTCACAATAATTGCTCCTTCCATCTCTTTTTAGGCCTACCAACATCTCTCTTTCCTTGTGGCTGATATTGGAATGCAATCTTAGGCAGTCTTGTTTCGGACATTCTTTGTATATGCTGCATCCATTCCTTTTGATATTTTTCAATTTTTCTACTTATCGAGTCTACGTTGAGTTCCTTTCTTATGTCTTCATTCCTTATTCCATCCAACCTTGTGCATCCCTTTGTTTTCCTTAAAAAGTTCATCTCTGCACTTTGAATTTGGCTTCTCATTTTCTTCGTGAGTACCCATGCCTCACTTCCATAAAGTAGTGCAGGGATTGCCATTGTTTTGTGCAACTTTAATCTTGTATCTCTTCTTGTTTTATTTCTCAACGTTCTATGCACCGTTCCACAAATCATTTGGAATGTTGCAAGCTTTTTGCTCACATCTCTGTCTCACATCTTCTTCTGGGATTTAGTTTTAAAAACACGTCACTTCAAAAATGTGCGATCTGGTTGTTAACTTTACACTGGATAACTCAGAAGAATCCTGGAAAAGTGGCACAAAAGGATGGTTTGCTTTCCTGAGAAAGAAACGTTGGAAGTTAATCACTTCTAACCTTAACGACTCCATGCAGCCTTCACACAATTTGAGATTTCCCTGGTAATTGAAGTTAAAAATAAACTAATTATTGTTTTGACGCACCCAAGACGTTGTAGATCCTTCCGCTGCGCCCAGACGTCATCCTTTCCGCCTAATGAATGGAAACCCTCACTGTACCATATAAACAATAAAAGTGCAATTTCTATTACCAAAATAATGAATATACAATAATAACTATTTTAAAACATTTTTTTTTAATTTTAAAAGAATAAAAAATTATACAACAAAATATTATGATGCTATTATGTTGGTTCCAATATAAAAAGTACTGGTTTCATTGAACGCAAAAATGTATTTGTGTTAATAAGAAATATTTTTAAACAAAATTATTTTTAACTAATCTTTGTTCCATTTTTTAAATATTCGCAGTGTCGACCTCTAGTATATGAAAGCTGATTGTCTCAGGAAAGCTCAACTAACAATTTGGAGAATATAAAATTAAAATAATACAAAAATACAAGCACTCAAATGATGCAAGTTGCAGTGCCTGGACGGCTTCTGATGGCCCATGCACCAAGTTATTTTTTGTGAGAGTTACTACAGCAGTTATTGGACTGCGGTGGCATTTGCAAACACTTAACACTGCCTTGATTACTGTACCGATGAGATATTTGAATCAGTCCATCGGAATAATAATGTAATGGACTTATATGATGGAAAAACACTATTCCAGACGAAAGTGTTTGGGTTCAAGAGGGACTTCTGGTATAGATGGGTTTATTATGTGTGTAGGCAAGATATGCATATCTACTTCACAATTTTAAATGAATTCATAAAATTTATCGCTAGTCATTTAATATAACTTGTTATTATTCACAAGATAATTTGGAAACACAAAGCTAAAAGCTAAAATACGTAGTTATTAGCGCTTGCGAAGGAATAAGGTTTATTGTAATACATAAAACAAATTATTAGTTGTTACTGAAATAAGGTCATAAAGAATTTCTGTTGCTGTCGTTATATGTTAGGAGTTTCTCCATTTAAAACAGGTGGTTTCGAGGGATTGTGGTAAAAGAGAGTATATGTCTTTACTTTGTGAGTAAATAAAGACTCGCAAAATACTGACACGTCAGTCATGCATCAATTAATTTTTCTGTTGGAAATTAAAAATGCAGGTGCCAGGAATTACATTATATAAAAATTAAGCAATATCCACCCCTTATCCCACAGATATTAAAGTAATATTGTTACTTTATGCCTTCGGAATATTGCATTGTGTTTTGAAGGCTCAAAATGTCTTCGCTCTTAAATGACCTTTCATCTTGCTCATATAATTAAAAATGGAGGATCTACTTAGGGTCAGGGTATCGACAGTTTTAGGGAGGTCAATGAAGCGCATGTTTTACATACTCCATAAGTAGATTGCAGTTCTTGAATTATTACCTACATTAGATGTTTATAGCACCCCTTGAAAGTTGCAGTTATAAATAAGATATGAGTATAACAGCTTTCTTGGGGGAGATTAAACAAAACGAAACAGTTACCTACATTTTATAGTTGAGTTTCACAAAATCTCTTTCCAGTTTAGAGTGAAATGCAATAAACACAGTGCAGTAAACATTGTTTGGTAGCACATGTATAAGTGAGAGAGGTTTGATGGATAGAGTCAACATGAAAAATTCAACGCCATGACCGGGATTTGAACCACGGATCTCCTGGTTTCCGTCCAGTCGCTCTTAACCTTTGAGTTACCATGGCCAACGCACCGTCCTGACATTAAATTCTCCAGTAGACTCGTATATTTCCCCGGCAGACCACTAGGGGCTCTCGCATCCGAGATACACCGTAAGTACTATTGTAAGTACTTAAGTCTCAGACTTCATTATTTAACTCTTATTATTTTAGTTAATTGATGGAAATTAATCATTTCTCCACACTAGCCGTAACATGAAAAATTCAATGCCATGACCGGGTTCCTTTCTCTAAAATCTATGATCGCAGTTGACAGATCATGTCAAATTAGTTAAGGCTATCCTACATTCTAGTGTTTAAAGCTACGCTGTAAGACATTTCATCTCGAAACACATGCGTACGAAAGTTGTCACTTCATACAGAAATGAAAAGGTATATGTTCTTTACGTTGTAATTTAAAATAAAATTTTATTTTCTTACACATATTTTGAGGATGTATGGTTAGTACTTCTTATGTATAACCTTACTGCATGTATCTAAACTTTCTTAAGATATAAAACAAATAGTTCATAGGTACAAAATGCATTTTGTGGTTATACCTGGTAATGCATTCGTTCACTTCTTTTGCGTACTCATGCACAGAGCAAAGTTTTGGAGCAGCTGTCCTTACCCGTTTCTCCTCTTTATAACTCCAAGAGTAGTTTTCCCCTTTCTCTTTTCTCTCTTCTTTCTGACTCTTTTTTTCCCCCATGTGTCTAGTAGGAAAACAAATGTTGTATTTTATCCAAAATTTTGATACCGAAATTTCACAAAAATACTGATGATACTCAAATGTTACTTTGTGTGTGTGTGTGTGTGTGTGTGTGTGTGTGTGTGTGTGTGTGTGTGTGTGTGTGCGCGAGATTTTGTGTGGGTCCATGAGTGTGAACAACATAGTTCAGAAAATAAAATGTCGAATAAATACCATACTTGGTGTTTAAGAAAAGACGGGAAGATATCCCCAACACCAAACTAATCTTCATTATTTTATTTATTAGTTTACTGCTTTACTTTATTCTATACTCTCTCAAGATTGATTCAACGATTTTTATTAATTCATATAAGCTATTCATATAAGCATAAATAGCCCGCCTCAGTTGCGTGGTGGTAGCATGTCTGCCTCACGTTCAAATGGTCCCGAGTTCAAATCTCGGTCAGGGTGAGTTACCTGAATAAGATTTTTCCGGGGTTTTCCCTTATCCTGCAAGACGAATGTCGGGTGACTCTAAGCTCTATGGACCCTGGGCTCATTTGAGTATCATTTCACCCATTTCATTCATCGTCCGATATGATTTAACGTTGGAGGACGTAAATTACAACAACAACAAAAACAAGCATAAAATATATATTACTCTGCTATTTTTCAAACAAACATGCACACCCTATATTCTAAATGATATTTGTATAGTTTAGTAAACCACAAAAGATTTCTTTGTAACAAAATAAAAAATATTTTAAACACTTTTCTGTGGATAATCCATTTCCGATATATACTTTGATATTGGATTGAGCTGGTGTTTATTTTTCATGTTCGGATATTATTCAGTCATTACTTGCGACCAATATTTATGCATTTATCTATGTTTTAGCTCCCTGCTAGCTTTTTTTTAGCTTTTGTAATGCTTTATTAGCTAACAACGTTTTATTGCATAAAACAAAATATGATATTTCTATATCGATTAACATGAAGTAGATATAAATGTAAGTGTTTATAAAATGATCTGCACAGAATAGGTAGAAAAAATTATGTGAATTTAGTACATTAGATTCCCCTTCAGTGTTTTCCTTTTTTCGTAACTCCCTTTATTTTATTCAGCTTATCACTCTAAAACTGCTATTTACTACAGCCATGGAATTATTCCCTTATTTAGCACTCTCTCTCTACTTAACAACAGATACGTGTGGTTAAAGATGCTCAGGAAAGACTCCATAATGGGAAGCCCGCAGCTCGAATCCCGTTAGGATTGTTCTCCCTCACTTTCAAATTTTCCTTCATAAATGGCAACAAAATACTTTAACAATATTTTTAATTTTTGTGCATGGCTTTAGGTTACAGCACCGCCGATCAGAATAACTCAACATTATTCTGGAAAATACTTTAGGTTTAATTTTAAGCCTAGAAGGACAAAGCATGCTCACTCGCCTGTTTTTTGTGGAAACTGTGTTGTAACATTTGCACATGTACATAAGATTCAGAACCCAGTTTCCTAGCGATATGCTTGGTATATGATTGCCTCACTTTCTGTCTTGACGTGATACAACCTGTCTTTCATGCATCTGTTTACAAATAATTGCTGTAGCCCCGAATATCTTATCAACGTTTCCAAAAGAACGATGGTGTGCCTTATGATAATATGATTTGTTGCATATAAAATATGCGATAATATCTATTGTTGGTTGAAGTTGGGCTTGGCTATTTCTTGCACGTTACCTCCGGCAGTCATGAAGACCATGGAATTATTCATATGGCAGCAGAGAATATCTGCATACCGTTTTAAACAATCAGACCAGAGGAGAGGTAAGCATGTAGGCACCAGTAACATTTTGTTTCACATCAGTTCTTTTAGGCTTGTTTATTTTACATTCTTTGAACTTTTCTTTATAGCTTTTCCTTTCATTTCTACCTTGCTCCGATGTTTCACTGTGATTGGTTTTCACCTCAAGTGCAAGATGTATTCTAAATAATCGTTATTATAAATTGGGCAGCAAATAGCCTCCTGAGCAAGATGATGAGAAAAACAACCATGTAAAACAGACTCACCATAGTAAATGTGTTACACAATTCATACTTCGCAAATTATTATTATTATTATTATTATTATTATTATTATTATTATTATTATTATTATTATTATTATTATTATTATTATTATTATTATTATTATTATTATTATTATTATTATTATTATTATTATTATTATTATTATTATTATTATTATTATTATTATTATTATTATTATTATTATTATTATTATTATTATTATTATTATTATTATTATTATTATTATTATTATTATTATTATTATTATTATTATTATTATTATTATTATTATTATTATTATTATTATTATTATTATTATTATTATTATTATTATTATTATTATTATTATTATTATTATTATTATTATTATTATTATTATTATTATTATTATTATTATTATTATTATTATTATTATTATTATTATTATTATTATTATTATTATTATTATTATTATTATTATTATTATTATTATTATTATTATTATTATTATTACTATTACTATTACTATTACTATTACTATTACTATCATTATCATCATCATTATCATTATTATCATCATTATCATCATATAATCATTATTATTATTATTATTATTATTATTATTATTATTATTATTATTATTATTATTATTATTATTATTATTATTATTATTATTATTATTATTATTATTATTATTATTATTATTATTATTATTATTATTATTATTATTATTATTATTATTATTATTATTATTATTATTATTATTATTATTATTATTATTATTATTATTATTATTATTATTATTATTATTATTATTATTATTATTATTATTATTATTATTATTATCCAGGGAAGCAAAGCTTCTTTTTTTTCCTTGTAATTTTATGTCCTCCAACATCAAGTCATATCGGACAATGAATGAAGTGGGTGAAATGATGCTGAAATGAGTCCGGGGTTCATAGAGTTACCCGACATTCGTCTTTAAGGATAAGGGAAAACCCCGGAAAAAACTTATCCATATAAGTCACCCTGACCGAGATTCAAACTCGGGACCTCTTGAACGTGAGGCAGACACGCTGCCATCTACGCTATCGAGGCGGGTCGAAGCTCCATCCTTAGCGTACAGTGCCAGGGCTCATGATGCAACTCTCTGTCTAAAGTATTTAACACATTGTTCGAAATTGAAATTCATTTTGTGTTTATGTTTATGTATGGCCTTTAACTACTTTGATTCTCAGTGTCTCGGAAATGAAAATTGTGCTCAAGGCTTAAGGTACTTTTATGTGCAGTAAATCTAGGACACGGGTCCACCACCTTTACCTCTCTTCCGAACAGAGGAATGCTAAGGATTTTTGCGGCCGAAAATATCTACCGCCCTCTACCGGGTTTGAACCGACGAACCTAAGTACACTTTGTACTCTAGATCAAAGTCCAGTACTAGCCAAATATAAGTTGAAATCACCGAAATGAGTGACAGTTTCATTATCTTTTATGAATTATCTGGATTCAGAATTAACTTAGGTTATCGAAAGCTAATCACCACAGGACATAAATATGCTCTACAACCCTTAGTCTTGATTTTTAGGCTGTTTGCTATGTGGAGGTACAACATATGAGCAGATTGCAAATAAGTATAACTCAGTTGTCTTAAGGACAGTCCTTCAACACGGTTTTAACATCTCTTACTTATGTGGCGATAGTATGAGTTAACCACTCACGTCATTAAATACTATTCTATATTACGCTATCAGTTCCATATGTTTCTTTAAAAATTAATATGTGTCCTTTATGTTTCTTAACGTTAACACTCCAAGAAGTGTAACAGTAGATGTAAATATCTGAAACAGATGCTAGGTTATTTAACTTCCAAGAAACCATTTGAAACAGCCGAACTCTGTTCATAAAAAAGTCTGTGTGGTATTTAAGTCAGCTACTTCAGTGGAATTCCTCCAGTTATGATTGCTACATCATCACTCACGTCATGAGAAAGCATCTTTATAAAACACCTATGAGCTGTTGAGATTTCTAGCATGAAATGATCCTCGGCAGTACACGCACATTCACACAGTATCGTGATATTTCGATTGCTCCCAATATTTCTTCACGCTAGTCGGTAACGACATGCCACAAAAAAAGTTGTTCTGCTGCAGACCAGACCTAAAATTCCAAGTTGAACCATAGCAAGGACTATATTCTTGGATGCATGCTGTAAGGAAAAAGGTTCTAGTTTTTTTTTCCGATTTAGGCTTTATATAAGTAATATTGTAATAAATAAGAAACATATACAACAGCTGGCAAGATTTAACTACTTGTAATCAGAAATAGCCGCTGTGTTAGAACAGAAAGAGTTGACAAGAAAACTAAATAAATTGAGCCTTAATGCGGTACAATAAAGAGGTCCCTTAGAAGGAAAATTAGAAGAGAGACAGAAATTAAATTCTATAAGACAATGGTAGTTCCTGTATTACTTATTCAAGCGAAATATGGGCATTAAACCGAAAACAGAAAAGAAAAAATTGAATCAGCAGAAATGATACTTTTAAGAGCAGAGGTTGGATACTGTTAGATCATAAAATAAATCAAGAAATAAGATAATAATTGAACATATCTAACTTAAAATAAAGGATTAAACAGAATAAGGAAAACTGAAGACGACATAAAAAAGAGGATGAACAAGGACAGATTCTCTAGAATAGTGACCGACTACGTTTGGACGATGAATGGAATGGATGAAATGATGCTCAAATGAGTTCGGGGTCCATAGAGCTTAGAGTTACCCGACATTCGTCTTTCAGGATAACGGAAAACCCCTGAAAAACTTTATCCAGGTAACTCACCCTGACCGAGATTCGAACTCGGGACTTTTTGAACGTGAGGCAGACACGCTACCACCACGCTACAAAGGCGGGCACCGATTAGGTTCCAAATGGTAAAGGAAACATAGGAAGATCGAGGAAGAGATGAGGAGATATTGATTTTTGGGGACAGAACAGATCCTAGGGTCCAAACCTTGAATGATGATGATGATGATGGTGGTGGTGGTGGTGATGGTGATGGTGATGGTGATGATGATGATGATGATGATGATGATGATGATGATGATGATGATGATGATGATGATGATGATGATGATGATGATGATGATGATGATGATGATGATGATGATGATGATGATGATGATGATGATGATGATGATGATGATGATGATGATGATGATGATGATGATGATGATGATGATGATGATGATGATGATGATGATGATGATGATGATGATGATGATGATGATGATGATGATGATGATGATGATGATGATGATGATGATGATGATGATGATGATGATGATGATGATGATGATGATGATGATGATGATGATGATGATGATGATGATGATGATGATGATGATGATGACTTTTTTCCATAAAGTGGCAACTGGGGAAATTATGCATTCCAAGTTCCTCTTCTTAGTGCTCTTAAATCGCTCATGTTCATCAAACAAGAAGGAACGAAGAAATTGAAAATTCAATAAAGTTTAAGTTATAATGGCCATTAGGTGTATACCAGCATTACTATTGGATGAACCAGAAGGTAATACTTGCTCTGAAAATTTTCACTGAAAAAACCTGTCCCCTAATGTCCTGGCTCTAATATTCAGAACTCCTGTTCTGGCCAATGCAAAGCCTTCTCTTGCCATTTTATCACAAATATCAACATACTTTCCTCTTTCGCAATTCATTAAAGCTGTATATTAATATGTGATTTACAACTGTGGCTTATTAATGTCAAATTATCTGAAAATGATAATGATATTACAGAGCAGTGCAAAAACTGCAGTCTGCTCCATGTATTCACTGAAAGCGTTGTTGCTTTTCAGACATTTTCAGGTGTTTGAACTTTCAAAACCATTCTGTTATATTAAAGTCAAATACAAATAAAACAGCTGGTTAATCTATTTTAAAAATTCAGTTTTTAACACCTAATCATATCCTCACGATACAGAAACAACTAAAATGTGGAATTTTTAACAAGAATACCTACTATTGTGATAGGTAAAGGAGAAATGAAAAACATCTGTTCAGGTTTTAACCTGTGCGTCAGTGTTATATACTTACTATATCAACAAAACCTTTAAAATTTAGAATATTTTATTCTTTATAACAATATATTTAAAATGCAGTTTTTGACCATTCGAGTGCTGGAATCGTGTACATTGTTGAGAACATTGCATAAAAGGTATAAGCTATTAACACCATTCTTCAAGTATTTCTTGCATTTCAGAACCTAAAGTATTTCAACAAAAGCATTGTTAATACCTCTTTGGCTTAATTTATGAAGATGTATCACAAAGGGCAGTGAAGAATATCCTCCCGATGGCTGGCATGTAGCCAAAGGGAGTCTACCAACATTTTGTTACTGTAACTTTTGTTTAGCCGTGACTCTGCAAGTTACACTACATACTGCTAGGGACCAAGAATTAAACACCTTGTACAATGGTATGGGAATTCTTATTGTCCTGTCCATGAAGTGCTGACAGCTGCGGCGCGGTTGGACATACTCTGGGGGTTGAACATCGTGTTTGTTGCTAAACCTCATCAGCTGTGTGTACATTCCACGTAGGTACAAATGGAACCCAACAAAATCTTTAGCCCTCACAGATCGCAGACGTGTATTTGACGTAGTACTCACGCCTATAAGTGTTCAAACAAAGGAAGGGATTACGATAAAGCAGATGACGTCAAAATGTAATTTTTGTTATGTTCGCACTAAAGCTCACTGTGGCCCTATCTAGGAGGCCGGCTGGAATATTTCCTACCAACAGAGAATCCACGAAGACCGACAGAAACGTGGCTAAGTGGTTAGAACATTTGGTTCTCACCTAGGCGTTGGATCCCAGACGACCGCAAACTGAGATTTGCTGTGGACAATATGGCGCTGGGGCAGGTCTATTATGGTATCTCCGGTTTCCCCCGCCATCTCATTCCAACGGTGCTCAATCTTCATTTCATGTAACATCGGTGTCACCGCCTGTGGTGCCGCATTTGTAAAAGCGGGTGTTAAGCACCTCACACTCATGCATTCATTCCCTCCACAAAGAGCGTGGTTAGGTAAATACGAATGACTACAAGACATCGGGGATTGTGAACAACTCTCTGCCTGATAACTGTTCTTCCACACATATCATCAACAGCCTAAAGTTGAGAATATAAAATTGGATTGAAAATTACAATGCCATAGCCGTGATTTCAAAAAAAAAAGTACTCTTTTCTAAGCAATAGAAGCGGTGTAAATAGCATCCTTACCTAACTGAAAGTTGACAAGGGAATTTTCTAACAATATCGGAAAATTCAGTTTGTTGCCCACAGTAACTTTAAAAACAACTGAAAAACAGGAATAGAATTTCAGAGTGACCATAGCTGTTGAACTGAGGTTAGATTTAACCTTACGTCTGCTTGCCTCTAGAAATTCCCATACAAACCTGATGTATTTCGTGACAGTTTCAAAACAACACAGGCATATAAAAAGTTGTTCTTGAAATTTCTGTTCTAGGGTATATCTCAGATGACCGCCCTTGTATGAATTGATTTCATTAACATGAATTATATACATTAAGTGTTCCTACTTTCCTCTTTCCTCACTAAAAATTGAATACTATGCATAGGCCGGTTCCCTAGTCGAAATTAATCAGGCCTGCACGAAGTGAGCCAAATATCTAAATGTTCCATTAAATATGTTTTCTACTGCCAAGACATATTTTAATCAGCGTGCCAAGTAAGACTTATGGTCAATGGAGACACTCGTTAACCGCCGAAAGCTAAAAGTTACCTCATAGAACCAAAATGTTGTTTTGATTGTAAAGGCATTGAAGGTACGCCTTTGTAACAGAAATGCGCTATATAAACCTGTTCTCTCCATGCAGCCACATATATGACATGATATGATATATTTATTGTGCGTAATCCAAAA